>PVHT021183662.1:111772-144854 GCA_004024745.2 Catagonus wagneri
CGTCTGTGCATCTGGGTAACGGTCCTTCGTCTGCTACCTGCTCTGCACATTTTTTCTCCCAGTCTGCGGCTTGTCTTCTCTTTCTCTTAACGGTGTCTCCTGGAGAACAGAGGTTTTCCATTTCAAGGAGGTCCAGCTTCAGTTCCTTCAAGGACGGCGCCTGGGCTGCAGGATCTAAAAAGCCGTCACCGAGCCCGGGCCGTGAATGGCTTCTGCCACGTTGTCTTCCGGGAGCTTTTACAGTTTTACCCTTTGCGTCTAGGCCTGGGACCCACTGTGAGTTACGCTTTGTGAAGGCGGTGAGGTCTGTGTTTAAAATCATCTTCCCTTTTTTTTTTGTTTTTGTTTTTGGCTTTTGTCTTTTTAGGGCTGCACCTGAGGCATATGGAGGTTCCCAGGCTAGGGGTCGAATTGGAGCTATAGCTGCCGGCCATCACCACAGCCACAGCAATGCTGGATCCTTCACCCACTGAGCAAGGCCAGGGATCAAACCCGCGTCCTCATGGATACTAGTCAGGTTCGTTAACTACTGAGCCCCGAGGGGAACTCCGGTACTGTACTTTTAATTTCGGTTCTGCTGGTTCATTGCTGATGTCCAGGGAGATGATTTTGGCTTTTTTATGTTAAGCTTGTGCCCCACAACCTGCTGTCATCCGTGGGTCCGGGAGTGTTTTTTGGACGTTGTTTTGGGTTCTCCAGGCTTCTCTTTCCATGCCGTCTGCAGATCGACAGTTTTATTTCTTCCTGCTCCATCGGCGCGCTCTCCTTCCCTTTTCTCGTCTGTGGCAGTAGCTAGACCGTCCAGCATGATGTTGAAACCAGGGGTGAGAGGGAGTGGTCTTTGCCTGGGACCTGGTTTCAAGTTTCTCACCAAGAAGTGCGATGTCAATTGTGGCCTTTTTTCGCCCTTATCGAATCGAGGAGGTTGGCCTCTATTCCTAGTTTGCAGAGAGTTTTTGTCACAGTGGGAGTCTATGCGACACTTTTATGCCTTAACGCCCTGGCCTGGCCGTGGGGCTTTTCGTCTTCACCCTGTTGATTGGCGGGTCGCGTTAATCAGCTTTCCCCTTGAACCGGCCTCACGCACCCGGGCTGGAGCTCAGTGGGTCGTGTTTGCGGCTGCCCTCTTTGCTGAACGGGAAACTGTCCTCAGCCAGGCAAGTCCGCTGATTCCTCGACTGCAGGGGAGTGCCGCCGACCAGAGGGGCCGGCGCTTGCCACGGCGCCACCCGTCGTGTTCCCGGGGGGGCCTCAGAGCCCCCGGAGCGTGGCTGTCGGAGGGAACCGGTCCCTTCCGCGTCGGCTGGGCCAGCGCCTCCAGCGCAGCAGCTGCCAGATCCGCAGCGGGTGTGGCCCCCATCCCGCCCCCGCCTGTAACAGGAGCCCCGAGCGATGATCTCAGGGTCCTGGCCTTCGGAGGCTGCTCCCAATGGGAGCCGTGAAGAATTTCATGCAGCAGAAACAGGAGAACTTTGGGGAGGGGCTCTCAGGTCTCTCGGTCCCTGGGGCTGTCCCTTCAGCAGCGGAGCTCGTGCGCGTCTCTGGGCCTCTGGGGCTGCGCCTGCTACAAGCTATTGTCTTCAAGCCCAGGACACCAGCTGCTGCTGCATCTTGTGTTTCTTTTGTTGTTGTTGTTGTTGTTTTTGCTTTTTCTAGGGCCTCACTCACGGCATGTGGAGGTTCCCAGGCTAGGGGTTGAATCGGAGCTGTAGCCCCCAGCCTTCGCCACAGCCACAGCAACGCGGGATCCGAGCCGCGCCTGCGACCCACACCACAGCTCACGGCAACGCCGGATCCTGAACCCACCGAGCAAGGCCAGGGATCGAACCTGCAACCTCATGGTTCCTAGTCGGATTTGTTACCCACTGCGCCACGACAGGAACTCCGCATCTTGCGTTCTTAATTCAGAAAAGTTCTGGCTGCCTGGAGGGAAGGGTGCTGCTGGGGCACGTGTTTAACTTTGGGGACAGCTGGGTTGGGACCCCAGGGCCACCGGCACCTAGGCTGGTGAGAGTCTTGTTTCCTAACCTTAGTGGACACATGGGCCCCGGGCACGTCTGATGCTAGGGGGCCATGTAGCAGGTGCTGTCCTGCTGGACGGCAGTGTCTGTCTTTGAGCTGGAAGTGACGACCGGCCTCCAGAGCCCAGGGACCTCGCGAAGGTCCCCCTGCTCCGGGCAGGCGCTGAGGCCAGGCCGGTTCCGTGGACACAGCTGTCTGCACTGCGCCCGGCTGGCCCCCACCTCTCATCGCAAAGGGTTTTACCTGCGAGGGACAGTGCGGCTGAGGCTGAGGGGAGGCCCCCCCGCAGGCGCCCGAAGCCCCCGGCCTCGTGTGGGCGGCTGTCTCTTCTCTTTTCATATTTTGCCCTCAGGGGCCCTCTGAATGACACAGCTTGTCTTAGGGAGTCGGGGTTCAGTATTTCTTCCCTCAGCCCCACCCTGTGCTCGGGGCCGGATCCGGGCGTCCACCGCCCGGGACACGCACGGACGCGGTCACACCACCACCCTAACACGCAGTCACACGCACACGCCTGCAGGCCCAGCCACGCCTTCTCAGGACACCTACGCGCCCGCAGCCACTTCCCGGAGGGGCGTCTCCCCCAAGGGCCTCGCTTTGGAGGCCGTGCACCCCCAGCTGGTGGTGAGAGAGAGAAGGCCTGGGGGGACATTCTCCACCGACCGCGGCCCCAGGTCCCGCTCTGCCTGGCAACGCGCGTGTCTGCGGAGGCTGCAGGGAACTGGCCGGTGCCCGAATGGGCATTTACCTCTTTCTGTGTCCAGCAGTGACCACACCCCCACCCTGTGCCCGCCAGCCCTGGACACCCTGATCTTGGGCCCAGAAATCAGGAGCCCAGGCTTCTGGTGGCCTTACCCGCCCAAGAAGCAGCCTCTTCAACCTGTTCCCAGCTGCCTGGGCAGGTCCAGGCCCCGTGGCTGGGCCCAGGCCACCGAGGGGGGCTCCACGTGGGGGGCTGTGGCTGGAGCACATGTGCCCGGCGACCGTGGGGACCCAGGGAGGAGGGCAGGTGCGAGCCCGGGGGTGCCGGCTGGAAGTGTGAGTGGTCAGTTAAGGAGGAAGCGGCCGCACTCTGGTTCCCCAGTCACACGGCCCTGTCCAGGCTGGACGGTTGTGGGGCCCGGTGTGGACACTGGGCAACGAGGAGCCCCCCTTCTCAGGAGCCGCGGGAGGCAGCGGCCACCTGCGAAAACCCCCACAGGCCTGGGGCTCGGATGGGGTTTGCTGTGCCAGGTGTGAGCACACAAGAAAGCGCAAGGGCCCCCCCCAGGAAACGCAGCCCCTTTTATGGGCTCCCTTCCTAGGCATGTCAGCTGTTGCCGGCAGCTCCTAGCGTACACGCGGCCCAGAGCACCCCCGTGTGCGGCCTCTCTTTGTCGTAACGCTGTGATGTCTTGGCTGTAAGGCTGTGATGTTTTTGAGGGTGGAGGTGGTGACCAGTGTCAGGTGCACTGCCTCCGGGTCCAAGTGTGGGAGTGGGGACGGGCTCCAGCCCCCAGCACCTGGCAGTGGGAGCCTCGTGCTGACAGGGACGTGGTCGCCGAGCTGGCGGCGCCCTGGCCCCTCCCGCCGTGCTGGTCACACCCCACGTGGAGCAGCGAGCCCATGGGGGAGGGCCTGGGGCCCGTGGCCGCCACGTCCTGGCAGCGGCACCCGGATGGACGGGCGGCCTCCGTGTCCCTGCCGGCACAGGGGAGCAGGGCGGCCCCGGCGCCAGGGTGGCCAGTGCCCGGGTTTCCCCTCAGCGGCCGCGACCTCACTGCTGTCTTTTCTCTCCACAGAGGACGGGGCCATCGAGGTGGGGCTCCAGCAGCTGCTCGGGGAGCCGCCGCCGCGGCAAGTGGCCCTGGTGCACGACCCCGACGTGGGGCCTGCCTACGAGTTCGACGGGCTGGGCGGTGCCGGCCAGGCGGCCCGCAGCCTCGTGCCGCAAACGTTCTTCCGCGACTTCTCGCTGCTCACGCGCGTGCGGCCGGCCTCGGCCAGCGCAGGCGTGCTGTTCGCGGTCACGGACGCGGCGCAGGCGGTGGTGCTGGTGGGCGTGAAGCTGGCGGCGGCGCGCGGGGGGCAGCAGCAGGTGCAGCTGCTGTACACGGAGCCCGGCGCCGCCCGCACGCGCACGGCCGCCAGCTTCACGCTGCCCGCGCTGCACGGTCGCTGGACGCGCCTGGCGCTCAGCGTGGATGGCGCGCACGCCGCGCTCTTCGTGGACTGCGAGGAGGTGCAGCTCGAGCCCCTGGCGCGCTCCCCGCACGGCCTGCAGCTGGAGCCCGACGCCCGTCTCTTCGTGGCTCAGGCCGGCCGAGCGGACCCTGACAAGTTCCAGGTAATTGCGGGCCGCGGGCCGCGGGCCACAGGGCGCGGGCAGGGGACCACAGCGCCCCCACCTGCCACGACAGCAGGGACAGGAAAACCCCCGTGGAGCTGGCGGTTCGCTCCCACTGGTCGTGTGCTCCCTGTGCCTCTGGGGCCTCCCGCTTCACTGGGTGCCACCGGGGCCCTTGCGTACGTGTCTGGTGTGTGCTGGGCCCCGTGGTGACCGTGGTGCGCCAGGCGCCCTCCCCGTGGTGAGCAGGGGCTGTGCCCAGGCCCGCCACAGCGCGCACAGTGAAAATTTAGGATTCTGAAGCGGCGGCAGCAGCAGTGCGCTGGGTGTGGCCTTTCCGGGGGCAGCTGCACCCCGCTGGGCCGGGCCGGGGGCTCGCCAGCATTGATCGTGCTGGTGATGGTTTTTTCCAAACTGCACGCCGGCCCCATGGCCGGTGCGCCCCAGGGCAGGCCTCCGCCTCAGAGCAGCATGGGCAGTGCTGACCGGCGTGTGCCCGTCTCCGCTCTGTCCCCAGGGAAGGCCCCCCCCAGGCCCGGCCCCGGTCTTCATTTTACGGAGAAGCAGATCCCAGGTCCCATTGGGTTTTTCTCCCGAACCCTCGGCCCCACACTGCTTGGAACCTTTAGCTGGAACCTTGCCTCCTGGAAACAACACGTGGGCTCCCTCAGCAGGCGCTGTCCCCTGGGGTCACAAGTCCCCGAATTCCAACATCGCAGCCACTCTGCAGCTGGCACGCCCCTGCCCCGGTCCAGACAGGGGTCCCTGTGTGTGCTCGTGGGGTCATGTCCCCAGGGACAGAAAGTTAATTATCACCCAGACAAAAGCCACTTGGTTAAAGTTGTTCTAAGCCTTGGTGACTCGGTCCTGAAAGCTGACCTTTCCCCTTTGGCAGGAACTTTCCCCCGTGGGGTCTGGGAAGCCAGCAGGACTTTGATACCAAACTGGGCCCCTTTGTGTTTGCATTTTGGTCCTCAAACATGACTAACGGGTGAGGAGTCAGAGAGAGCCGCGCCGTCTGGGGAGGGCGTGTTTCCTGGCAGTTTGTTGTCAGTTTTCCCCCCAAAGTCCCCTGTCTCTTTCACTCTTTGACACAAAAGTTGCTCGAGCGCCGACTGGACAGGGGTTGTTGTCCCGCCGTGCTCACGGAGGTCACCGGCTTCCTGCAGCCAGGAGGCCCAGAGTGCCTCCTCCTGGGGCCTTGCCAGCCTGGGGTCATCCACGCCAAACAGACTTGCAGTTGGAGACGCAGGCAAACAGTGTCTGGGTGTTTCCATGTGCATTTCTTGGTTGTTAGTGAGGACAGACACTATTAATTTAAGATCTAATGTGTTTACTGGATATTCGTATTTCTCCTTTCGTGACCTGCCTGCTTATTTTCTTTGCATTTTTGTTTTAATGGGTTCGATTTCTCTTACTGCTTTGTATGAGCTCTTTATATGTGAAAGACGCTGACCGTTTGTGTTGTACGCTGCAGACTTGATCTCTCAGCTTTTCATTTGCCTCTTTAAATTTTCTTTTTTGTCTTTTTTAAATCGTTGGGATACTTACAGTGCTTATGGGGCTAGATCCGGCCTGGAGCAGACACCCAGAAAAATCCTCGAGGCTTGGAGACAGAGCGGGGAGGGTGTGAGGTCCTCTGTCCGGCTCAGGCTGGGCCCCGCTCCCCTGGCGGGCGCTGCCGCCTCCCACCGGTGTCGCTTGTAGCCGGGTCCAGCTCCAGGAATCTCTGTGGCTGTTTGAGCGGCGTCTGGCCGGATGAGGGGCGAAGCCTGCGCGGCGGCATGGCAGTCGACCCGCTTAGGCCGGGGTTTGCAAGCCTTTCTGCACTGAGGCTCTCGGGAAAGAAGCCCTCAAGTGTGTGGTTTGCAAGGCTTGGCAGAGGCGAGCGCAGGGCTTTGGGGCCGGATGAGGGGTGTCCCCGCCCGCTGTCCCCCCAGTGGGATGCTCAGCCCCTCGCCGGCCACGGCCCATCTTCGCAGAGCCTTTGTTGTTTGCTGCCGACGGGAAAGTGCGGACGCTCTTGGTCTTTCAGGCTCATTCTTCTCCAGTTAATTTGGTAATAAATGTCTCTTGGCAGATCCCGAAGTGGGCCCAGTTGTTGCAACAGTTTGCTTAAAATGTTACTTCCAGCTCTTTTTCAGCGTTGTTGACCTTTCTCTCTCTTTCTTTCTTTTCTTTCTCTCTCTCTCTCTCTCTCTCTCTCTCTCTCTTTCCTTCCTTCCTTCCTTCCTTCCTATTTCAAATACTCTGTAGTTGAATTATCTCTTGCGGAAAGTGTCCCCGTTTCCTCATTCCTTTTGCTTTTCTCCTTATGAAGTCACCTTCCTCTTTACCCAGGTTTCTGCTGGGGTTCAGCCATCTGTTTACTCGGACCCCTCTGGACCCTCGTCTGGAACCAGAACTAGGCCGGGAGCAGAAGTGTGCTTGGAGCCAGAGCCTCGGCCCGGCCTCCTGGGGGCTGCACTCTAGCTGTGCACCTCACGCTGAATGTTCACTGCTCTTATTCTGTGACAAGGGAACCGGAGGCTATGACTTTTCCTCAGCAGGCAGCTTTATTGGCTATTTATCCAAGAAATAAGTGATCGTTCCACTGAAGCCAAGGAGGTGCCCCAGCCATGCTGTATCTGGGCAGGCTTGGCACCAAGGATGGCACGGAACAGGCAGGAAAGTGCTGGTGTCCTCCAACCCGCCCCAGTCCACCCCATGTGGCCCCCAAGTCCAGGCACACCAGACAGCTCAGGGCACCCGAGGTCACCTTCACTGGCTCTTCCCAGTCCCCATCTCTCTGTCATCTGCAGCGACATGAACTAGTGGCTTAGCCTGGTCACGGTGTTCACACAATTTCCTGACTTAAAGGGATGGAGAAACAGGAGGAGAGTTGCTGGCAATAGAATTTCACGTAATTAGTCAAGGAGTTGTGGCTTGATGCCGGAGGCTGGTCAGAAGCCACTGAGTATAGGAAGTGTAAGGAAACGGGAAGGGGCAGTGTGGCCCAGTGACGGTGACGGCTGCGCTTGGTGACAAGGGACCAGGCCAACCTGGGGGTCCGCCGGCAGAGGAGGGAGGGGCTGGGCGGTGAGGAGGGGCGAGGCGTGCCCAGGAGTGCCGTAGCCCGCTGCCTGCACGGCCTCCTTCAGCCCCACTGCCTACAGCCAGACACGGCCCTTCCAGGTGAGGCAGAGGGGTGGGCCGGGGGCCGCCCTGAGAATCCTGGGTGCCCAGAGTCGGGGTCCCAGGGAGGCAGCCCCAGTGCAGTGACCGAGAATGCTCTTCTAAGCGCGGGCCTCTGGTCGTCTGCTCACAACTGCAAGACGAGTCGCTCCAGCGAGGGTGGCGGCACAGGTTTTAAATGGTCTGGATTTCATAACAGCTGGTTCCAAGCCTGTCCATCATTTGCGGTGGGTCCTGTGGCCTTGGGGCTACTGACGCCCTCCCAGCTGAGAGTGGCCCTGGGAAGCTCCAGCTCGGCGGGCGGGCAGGTCCTGCTCTGCTGCTCCTTAATGCGTCCTGCGGCCTCTTGCCTCGCGGCCAGCCTTATACCAGGCGGCGTCGGGGCCAGAGACCCGCAGGCCTGGTGGTGGGCCTGGTTCACGGGGCAGTGTCACAGTCATGGCCAGACGTCCAGCACCCTCAGCTCCGCCTGCCGGAACCTCAGTGCCCCCCAGGGCTGTTAGGAGTGTGGCTTTCTAGAATTTTCCATCTGGCCCTGTGCTGTCCCTGGATTCTCAATCCTTGGGACTCTCTGGGGTTTGTCACCTGGGGACCTTAAGCAAGGCTGGGTGGGCCTCTTGGTTCTACTGCTGATCCAGACCTGAGCCCAGTGGCCCACCCCTGCATTTTCAAGCCCAGGATGACCTGCGCTTCCTGCGGGCGGCGGAGCCGGGCCGGGCTGGGCACCAGGGCTGATTGCAGAGTCCTGCTCCTGGCCCGCGCCCCACGCATGCTTGTGTGCGTGCACTCACGTGTGCCCTCCCCACGCCCTCCACGGTGGGGGAGGACTCCAGAAGGAGCGGACGCTCGTCCTGGGAGTAACTGGCCTCCGCCCACAGCCGAATCCCCTCCTCTCGGCTGCCGGGCCGTCCCTCTTCAGACTGGAGCGCCAGCGCCAGGCGGCCGCTCCCCACCGACCCCGCAGCCGGGCCTCTGCCGCAGGATCCGCTGTACCACACGGGGGCCCGGAGGCCCGTGCCTGCCAGGCGAGCGCTCAGCACAGCCCTGCGTCCCACCAGCGACCCCCAGCGCTGGACACCGGGCCCCCCAGTGGCCGCTGGGAAGGGCCAGCCCCAGTCCGACCGGGGCCTCGCGGCAATGCTGCAAGCGGGTTCAAGGCCTGGAGAAGGCAGCGCCGTTCTGCCCCGGAGGATGGCGGCCGGGACTTCGGGGCGGTGAGGGCGGAGCGGGACCTGAAGGACTCGGCTCTGGACACAGGCGTCTGCGCTGGCTCAGCCGCAACAACGGCTGGTAGCCCGAGGGACGCAGCACTCCGAGTGCCTGGTCACTTCTGTAAGGACACCGCCTCCCGCAGTGCGGCCGCCCAGCAGCCCGTGGACAGCACCCCCACCCTGTGGTCTGTCAGCTCCCCTGAGGCCCAGACATCACCAGGCAGGTGCTGGTCCTCGCCAGGCTGTCCTGCAGAAGCTTCTGGAACCTCTGATCATCGTGCGTGTGAGAGCCGTGCAGCTTCCTGCCAGGGGGTGGGGGTTGGAGCTGCAGGGAGGGGGCCCCCTCGGAGCTCTGCCCCCGGCAGGCCGGCCTTGACCGTGAAGCCACGGGCAGTTCTGCCTTTGAGCTTCTGGGCTGAGCTGCGCTCAGATGGGAGAACCGTGAGGAGGGCGTGGGGTCCCCCAGTGGACACTGTTTCTGCTGCCTTCGGAGATGGACCCAGCGACGGAAAGTGACTGTCGGCAACTTGGTGTCCCCGGCCCCCGGCGGCTGGTGAGGCGGCTCTGGGCACCCCAGCAGTGCCCGCTGCCCCGGGACCGGCCCCGTGCTCACCTGAGGAAGGGAGGCGGCACAGTGCACGCAGAGCTGGTGCCCCCGCTGCGCCCGCCCGCGCCCTCGGGCCTCCCCTGGTGGGCCCGGCTGGGAGTCGCGCTGGGGAAGTGATGGCCTCGTGGTGCCCCCCCCCCGCCCCGGGCCAGCCAAGCTCGTTCACCTCCAGGAGCAGGTGTGTGCGTCTGAACATGCACACACGTGCGCATGGACGAGCTCACACGTGTGTGCAAGCGTGAGCCCATGGATGCAGGTGCTCACACATCCACGTGCACGTGTGACACACTTGACAGGTACACACCCAGGGAGGTGGGTCCCGCCCCACAGGCGTCTCCATCGGTGGGGATGGAGGCACGCAGGGGGCAGGGAGTCGGGCAGTACTGGCCCCGGAGGTGCTGACCCTTGAGAGGGAGTACGGGGGCGCTTCCTGGAGGAGGCGGCCTGCTCTGAGCCTGGAGAGAGGGCTGGAGCCCTCACCTGGGAGTTTGTGGGGACAGGCTGGGGCGTTGTTAGCTTGCCGTCATGTGCTCCTTGTTGGTGTGGAGCAGGGGGACCAGTGACAAAGGGTGTCTGAAGGGCACCGAGAGGGACAAGCCGCAGCCGAGCAGGTGGGCACGCGGCGAGAACAGCCCGCCCGCTGCCTGTTTCTGCGCAGCCTGAAACCTGTGCCGAAATACTGGGAACCAAAACAAGAAGAAGGCCTTGTGACATAACGCTTCGGCGTCCCGGGAGGCCTGGTCAGGGCAGGCACGTCCAGCGCCCATTTACTGTGCGTGTCCAGCTTCCCAACATGGCCGCACAGTGGCGGCCACAGGGACCCCACCACGTGGCCCTCGGCGGGAAGGTTGCCACCTCGGGGCTGAAGTGCTTCTATTTAAGGACCGTTCGGTTGCGCGTCAGAGCAGAGGAAATGCGGCCTCTGTTGAGGAGACGATGCAGCAAAATCTCCTGGTGGGTTTTGTTGAGTGAAAATGAAAGAAATGAAATGGCACATGTGGGGAGTTCCCGTTGTGGCACAGTGGTTAACGAACCCGACTAGCATTCATGAGGACTCAAATTCGATCCCTGGCCTGGCTCAGTGGGTTAAGGATCTGGCGTTGCCATGAGCCGTGGTGCAGGTCACAGACCCGGCTTGGATCCCGCGTTGCTGTGGCTGTGGTGTAGGCCGGCAGCTGCAGCTCTGATTCAACCCCTAGCCTGGGAATTCCCATATGCCATGGGTGCGGCCCCTAAAAAGAAAAGAGAAGAGAAAAGAAAAGAAAAGGCACATGTGAACACACCATTTCCAGGCTTTTCAAACGGGCACTGAAGGCCCGGGACCCACTGGCCTCACGCCCGGGGCTGAGATCCCGGCTGAGGCTCAGAACCTGCAGCCATGTCGCCTTTGGGACGGGGCCACGAGGGGAAGGGCTGGGTGGCGGGACACGGCCGCGGTGCTGCCCCGCTGCTGCCCGCCCTGCTCCCTGCCTCCGCGGCGGGCTTCCCATTCGGGTGGGCGCCGCGTGTCCTGCCCAGGCCAAGTCTGCACTGCGGCCCCGGGACGTTGCGCTGAGCGGGCAGCGGTCTGCCCCCATCTCACGCCCCGAGGGGACACCGCCCACCACTTGGTCCTTGTCCTGCTGTCCCGCCTGGCGCTCTGCGCCTCGGGCCTCTCTCCGCACGGGGCCCCAGAGCTGTGCTCGCGCCGCGTCCCGGGCACAGAGCACACGGCAGGGAGCGTGCGGAGCCGGCGGGGGTGACATCACCGCTTCGATGTCGCCGCCGGCTCTGAGGCGGGTGGGACCTGAGCCGGGCCGCCCTGCGCAGCGCCTCCTGCCCGGGGCCCCGCTGACCTCCCCCCTCTGCGCTCAGGGCCTGATCTCAGAGCTGAGGGTGCGCGGGGACCCCCGGGTGCGCCCCCCGCACTGCCGGGACGACGAGGACGAGGACGACGACGACAACGGGGTGAGTGGCTGCCGCCGCCTGGGCTCGGTGGGTCCCCCGCCCCCGTGGGAGGAGGGCCCAGGGCGGGGTGGGGTGGCCTTTTCTGGAAAGCTCACAGTAACGGGGCTGCAGAGGTCTCTTGGAAGAGGCCATTTGCACCCGTGTTCCCTGATTGCCACCTGCCTTCTGGTGTCAGAACCCGTGTTCCCTGATTGCCACCTGCCTTCTGGTGTCAGAACCCGTGTTCCCTGATTGCCACCTGCCTTCTGGTGTCAGAACCCGTGTTCCCTGATTGCCACCTGCCTTCTGGTGTCAGAACCCGTGTTCCCTGATTGCCACGTGCCTTCTGGTGTCAGAACAAGCCCTCCTTGCCCGGAACTTTCCACGTTACGCTTTACGGAGCGTAAAGTTTAAAACTCGCCCCTAGAATAGTCAGTTGGGTGACAGGGTCAGTAGTAATTATGGGGGCAAAAGATGTGTGCGTGAGGAGTTCCCGTTTGGCTCAGTGGTAATGAACCCGACTAGCATCCATGAAGATACAGGTTCGATCCCTGGCCTCGCTCAGTGGGTTAAGGATCCAGCGTTGCCATGAGCTGTGGTGTAGGTCGCAAACGCGGCTCGGATCCTGAGTTGCTGTGTGCGGTGTAGGCCAGTGGCTACAACTCCGATTCGACCCCTAGCCTGGGAACCTCCATATGCCGCGGGTGCAGGGCCTTAAAAAAGACCAAAAGCAGAAAAATGTGTGGTGAGTGTGTGGTGAGTGTGATGGGTGTGTGGGTGTTGTGTTTGAGGTGGATGAGAGAGAGTGTGAGCGCAGTGAGCGAGTGTGTGGGGTCGTGTGTGGGGTCGTGTGTGCGCGCAGCCCCGTGGAACCGCAGGCAGAAGACACCAGGCCCCCGGGGTCTGAGGGCAGGCGAGCAGGAGGGAAGCTGTGGCCCCGAGCGCTGTGTCAGGCTGCGGTCGGGTGGACGTGAGGGCCCAGCCCCGAGCGCCCCCTTCCCAGGGTTGCGGGGCCGAGCAGTGTGAGCAAGGCGGTGTTTCCAGAAGGTTCTATGTGTGGCCCAAAGCCGGCCCGGCTCCGAAGGGCGATTCTAGGTGGTCTGCGTGGCACTGCCCTGGGGCGACCGGGCACAGCCGCCTGTCTGCCGAGCCGGGCCCACGGGGACATCGGTCACCACTTGTTTCCTGTGACCCGCAGGCTTCCGGAGACTCGGGCAGCGGGCTCGCCGAGGCCGGGGAGGCGCCGTCGGTGAGTGTGGCCGTGGGGCGGGTGTGTGCACACGCGTGTGAGACGGGGGGCTTGTTGGGTCCCGCTGGGTGTCCGGCCCAGAACACCCTGATGTCCGAGGTGCCCGTGACACCTGCGTGCGTCTCCCGTTGGCTGGTGGGAGGTGAGGGGCCAGGGGCGCGAGGCCAGGCCCGAAGCAGCGGGGTCCCCGGCCTCTGCAGCGTCTGAGGTCAGGGCGCTGTGCCCGTCGCCGGCCGGGGCTCCCGGGGCTCCCAAGCGGGGGCTGCTAGTCCATCCCTCGGGGGGGCTCACAGGGTGAGGAGCCCCCCAGGAGCTGTTCAGAAGAAGCCAGGAGCCGCCGCTGGAGGGCCCTGCCGGCTCCCGCGTAGCCGTCCTAAAACCCGTAAACAACCACGTGCGTCCGAACCCCGACAGCTTTGCGGCACTCTGTTCACGGGCCACGTGCGTTGCGGACTGAAGGTGTGTTTCCCACCCTGACGCAGGGCGTGCTCCTGAGGCCCCGGCTCCCAGAGGCCCCCCCAGTCACCTCCCCGCCCTTGGCCGGAGCTGGCGACGGGGAGGGTTCCAGGACGGAGGAGGTGGAGGAGGCCACCGCAGCGCCGTCACTGCGAGGTACGGCCTGTGCGCCGCGTGCGGCTGCGTGCAGTGTGTGTGCGTGCAGTGCGTGCCCGGCGTGTCTGTGGGGCAGGCGTTCCATCCGTCACTCTCGCGCCCACCGGGGAGGGCCTGTGCCCGCCCGGCCCCCCACTGCCACCTGATGTGGTCCCTCTTGTGTTTTGTTTCTTGTTTTCTGGTGCTTCTGAGGGGCTTGTGGGGCTGTCCTGGGGGTGCTGCCTCTTACTGCCTGGGGGCAGCGGGGTCACCTGGGGACGTGAGCATTTTTTGTGCAGGAGGAGAGCAAAGGTGCTCCTGCCCGGGCTTCTGGGAAGTGGGGCGGCACTGGGGGTTGGGGGTGCCCTCTGTCTGCCCTGGTCCCGAGGGCGCACAGGCCCCGAGGGCGCACAGGCCCGGACTCCCAGGACACACTGGGATGGGACTGCCTCCGTTGTCGCCTGGCGGACGGTCACAAAGGTGGCTGCCCCGGCAGCGCCCGCGTGTCCCCGCACTGAGGCAGGTGGAAGGGGGTCCTGCACGTCACCCGGGGCTGCGGTCAGTGGGAGGGGCGGCCTTTCCGGTACGGGGTGGGGGGCTGCAGGGCCGAGCCTCCAGGGTCCTCGCTGCTGTCAGCGGGCCTCACTCAGTTTCTGGGTCCGTTCCCGGCCCCTGGCCCAGCCTCGCTCGGCAGGCGGGTCCCCCTGACCTCTTCCCCGTCCTGCCTCCCCTCCGTCTGGAGCCTGCACCCCAGCCCGCGGGCCCGCCCCGCCTCACGGCAGCTGGGTTCCCACCCGGAAAAGACGTCTCCGAAGTCGCTTCCCGGGCCTGGGGCGGCGCCACGGACCCCCCCGGGGACGGGGACTGGGGAGACTGACGTGCTGTCGGCTGCACTCAGTCAAAGCTTCAAAAAATCACGCGGGACTTTTTTCTTTTGGAGAAGAGAACTTATCAGCTTTAAAATTACTGAAATAACACGTGTTTGATGCAGTCAACTTAGAAGCTGGGAACGCGAGACAGGGAGTCGGCCCTCTGTGCGCCCGACACCGCCGCCGCAGGGCGAGGCCGCTGTTGGCCTGAAGGTCTCCAGCGCCCTCTGCGCCACCACCGTCTCCCTGTGCCGCCCCCGCCTCCCAGCTGCCCGGGCTCCGCTGCGCCTGTCGGTGCTGGCGCTTCCCTGTGCAGGGATCAGGACTTTTCCGGCTGAGGCGTTCACTCACCATCGTTATTTTGAGGTTCACGCTTTTCTTTGCCGAGAGGTGTTGCCCTGTGGGGCGGGTGCTGCGGCTGTTCTAGAAAAGGCGCTCTGTGCATACGGGAGTCCGGTCGTCTTGGGTGGGCACCTGCGTGGGCAGCTGCAGCGTGTGGTCAATGCACCTGGAACGATTTAGGAACCTGCCACGCTTTCCGCTCAGCCGCCGTTCTCCCCTCACCTGAGTGTGGGTTCCCGTGGTGCCGCCACCAACGCAGCAGGTCTGTCCTTCTAGTTGTAACCGTTTGAACAAGTGGGTGGCCGCGTCTCCTGTGGCTTCATGTGCATTTTTCTGATGACTGTCGAGCATCTTGTCATGGGCAGGTTTGCTGTTTCAGCATCTTTGTTGGTAAAGAATCTGTTCCAATCTTGGGCCCGTTTTTCTTTTTTGGTCTTTTTGTTTTTTTAGGGCCGCACCCACGGCATGTGTACCCCCAGCATAGGGGTCTAATCGGAGCTACAGCCGCTGGCTACGTCATAGCCACAGCAACGCCGGATCCTTAACCCGATGAGCGAGGCGAGGGATCGAACCTGCGTCCTCATGGATGCCAGCTGGGTTCATCAACCACTGAGCCACGACAGGAACTCTCTTAGGGCCATTTTTCTAATGGGCATTTGCTTTCCTGCCCTCGGCCTCTGAGTCTATATATTCCAGACGCGCCCCCCGTGTCACACCTTCCGTCTGTGGCTTTACCTTTCCATTTGTTCGTGGTGACTGAGAAGGGTGGACATTTTCAACTCTGATGAAACCGAGGTGAGCGGTGTTCTTCGTGGGTCTCGCTGCAGATGCCGTGTCTGAGAAGCCGCCGTCCCAGGTCCCAGGTCCCACCGTGGCCAGGCGTCCCTCGGTTGCAGGATCTCACTCAGCCGCTGGACGTGGCTCTCACTCGTGGCGTCGGGTGTGTCGCAGTGGCTCCAGCTGCGTTGCCGGGGGCGCGGGTCTGCGCGGACTGCGCTCTGTCCCGGCAGCTGTGGCCTGGGCTCCTGATGGCTGGGCCCTATGTCTCCGTGCCTTGGGCGGTGCAGCCCCTGCTCTGCTCCCCTTCCTTCGTGGATGGCTTTGGTGTTCTGTGTCCTTCAAATCTCACGTGACCTTGAGGTGCAGGTTGTCAGTTTCTACAAGAGGGAGTGCCGGTGGTCGGCCTGGAGTTTCGCGGTGGCCGTAGGTCGGCTTGGGGACCGGCTTGGTCATCTGGCTAAAGTTGGTGTCCCAGCCCTGGACACCAGGTCTGTCTCCGCGGGTTTATTTAGGTCTCTGCTGTCTCAGCTCTAGAGGTCCCCGAGGCGGCCCTTTAATCCACTTCACGGGGTATTGCTGGACCTGGCCAGGCCGTCGTGGCGCAGGGCTGCCCCCTGGCGGCCAGCTCGTGACTTGGCGGGTCCGTGGGCCGGGTGGGGCTGGTTGGGGCCACAGATCTCCAGTGGGCACCTGCCAGCTCGCTTACTGGGCAGGTCGAGGGCGGTGGTGTCCGTCTCCCGCTGTGGGGCGGCCACGGTGGGTGAGGGTGGACACAGATCCAGCTTCTGGAAAGAGGGTCGGCGTCCCCCACAGCTGAGGTCCTGCAAACGCGAGTCCCTGCTGAGCGGGTCTGTCCACGTCTGGCTAACGGGCCTCGGGTCCCGTCCAGCCCCAGCTCGGAGCCGTGATGAGTGCGGCCGACCCCGGGGTTCACGGAGAGAATGAAGAGCGTGGGGCGAGGGGCGGGGGCTGGAGTGCGTGCTCGGGGGCCCCACCGGTCCTGGGGGGCAGCCAGCCGAGAGCAGAGCCCCAGCCTGACGGCCGCCTCTGCCTCCCCCAGCTCAGACCCTGCCCGGCGAGGGCACCGTCGTCAAATGGGAGAAGAGTGACCAGAGCCCTGGGGACAGCCTGGAGGAGGTGAGGCCGCCACCGGGACCCAGACCCACAGGGATCCCCGGCGCACCCGGGACCTGGCAAAGCTCTGGGGCTCACACTGCCCTCTGTGCCCTGCCGTGCCCAGCACGCGGGGGCACCGGCCACACTGGGCATCCGCGGCTCGGAGGCTCCCGGCCGGAGCAGGAGGAGCTGGTGGTCAGAGCGCACGGGGCGGGTGAGGAGGGGCGGCGCCCCCCACCGGCCCCGCGTCTGTCCACCGGGCGTGTTCCCTCTGCCTGGCCCCTGTGCCGTCTGTGCCCGGTGTGATCCCGCGCCCAGCGCCCGCCCCACCCCAGCCTGAACCCTCTCCTCTTTGTCCCCAGCGAGGCCTGAAGGGCCAGAAGGAGGAGCCAGGGGCTCACGGTCTGCCCAGCCCGGCCGATCCCCAGGGCCCCGCAGACCCGGTGGTGCAGAGCCCCGAAGCACAGCCTGCTCCCGGGCCGCGAGGACCCCCTGGGCCCCCTGGACCTCCGGGAAAGGATGGTGCCCCCGGCAGGGACGGCGAGCCGGTGGGTGCCCAGGTCCCCGTTGCCCAGCTGGTAGTGGGGGCTGGGCGTGGGGGGAGGAGGGCAGCAGGGTCCTGGGGCTCCGGGCAGAGTCCACTCGGGCACAGCGCAGGCTGCAGCGCGCGGGACAGAAAGCCACCTGCCCGTGGGCGTCGGTCTGCAGAGGGGCTGCGAGACGGGTCCTTTTCCACGTGTAGCTCCTGGAGGGACAGGGCTGTGACTTTCTGTCCCTAACGGTTTCTCTCCACTCCGCAGGGTGATCCTGGCGAAGACGGGAAACCTGTGAGTCGGCTTTTCTGTCAGGACCTATGTGTCCTGTGACGTGTGCATGAGACCCCCCCCAACCCCCCATGGCTCTTTTAACCCGACATCCTCAGGAGATTCCAAAGCAGAGCCGTTTGAAAATGCAGCTTAGCTTTTGTTAAGAAACTAAGTCTTGGCGTTCCGGTCACGGCTCGGGCAACGAGCCCGGCTGGCATCCATGCGGGCGCGGCTGCGGCGTAGGCCGGCTGCTGCAGCTCCAACTTGACCCTCAGCCCGGGAACTTCCATTGGTGTGGCCCTAAAAAGAGAAAAAGAAAAAAAGGGAGAGAGAGAAAACATAAGTCTAATGATTGACAGAAAAACGTGACGTTAGGTACGTGCATTGAGACGCTTAGGCCGCCAGGAAACAGGGAACAGGAAAGCGACGGAAGTTAAAGCTCCCAGATTCTTAGCAGAAAACGGGTGACAGCGAAACGGCCTGAACGTTCGGGGCGGGAGTCGGGGGAGAAGCCTCGATCCCTCGGCCCTCGCCGTGAACCTGGACTGGGTCTTAGAACACTCGGTGTTTTTTAAAAAATCAGCACATGCTATTTCCAAGAAAGCCAATAAAATGACACGAGAAGGTTCAGATAAAGACCTGGGAAACGGCAACCCCGCAGTGACAAGGAGGCGAGGTGGTGGGGACGCTGGCAGGACCGACAGGGACTCGAGGACCCGGACTATCCCCAGCCGGCCTCCCCGCCCAAGGACGCAGCTCCGCTCGGTGGCAGTGGGGTCGTCAGCAGAGCGGGCGCGTGCGCGTGTGTGCGTGTGCACGTGTGTGCTTCGGTCTGTGCACGTGGAGCCCCGGGCCCATGACCCGGTCAGTGAGCTGCAGGGTCAGAGCGCTTAGGCCTCGAGTCGGACGAGCCTGGGTGGATGCTCAGACGCCTCGGCCGCTCCCCCGGGTGGCACAGCAGCAGGAAGACCGCCCTCGGTGCTCCAGGGCTCAGGCGGGCGCACACGCACGCACCGAGCGGGGTGCCCGCCCTCCAGCGAGGGTGGCTGCAGGATCCCGAGCCGCCTCTGGAGGGCACTGCTCTTCGGGCGCACGGCAGCTCGTCGATGGTGGCTCGGCCGGGCCGGGGCGAAGGGGCCTCCCGCTGACCGAGCTGCCTGGCCTCTGCCTTCCAGGGGGACACAGGGCCGCAGGGCTTCCCCGGAACCCCCGGAGACGTGGGCCCCAAGGGCGAGAAGGTGAGCGCGGGCCGGCGGGCACGGGGCGGGTGCGGGACGGTCTCCACCCCACCCGAGGCGGGGCCGCGCACCCTGGCATGACAGTCGGTGTTCTGTCCCCAGGGCGACCCTGGGGTCGGGCCGAGGGGACCCCCAGGACCCCAAGGGCCTCCAGGGCCTCCAGGACCCCCCTTCAGACACGACAAGCTGGTGAGTCCTGCCTCTTCCGGCGCGGGGTGGGCCTGCTGTCCCAGCAGGGGGCCCCGCCTCGGCGCTCGGGCCGCCGCTCAGACCCGGAACCGGCCTGGCGGTGGGCGCGGGGGGTCCGGGCCTGGAGAGTCGCTGCTGCCGCCCTTGGTGTTTTCCATCTTGGCGTCTCATGGTCAAAGTCTTGCCCAGGGCTGCCCAGCGCAGGGGACAGGCGGGCTCCCGGTGACTCTGGTCTCTCCCCTCAGACCTTCATCGACATGGAGGGGTCTGGGTTTGGCGGCGACCTGGAGAGCCTGCGAGTGAGTGACCCCTGGCCGTCTTCACGCGGCGGTGGAGCCCGTGGGTGGCACTGAGGCCCGGCGGGAGGGCGGGGCGTCCTTCGGCTGGTGCTGACCGTTCTGTGTTGTGCCGTGTCCAGGGCCCTCGCGGCTTTCCGGGCCCACCCGGACCCCCGGGCGTCCCAGGCCTGCCCGGAGAGCCAGGCCGCTTCGGAATGAACAGTTCGGATGTCCCTGGACCCGCAGGCCTTCCCGGAGTGCCTGGGCGGGACGGGCCCCCCGGGACCCCCGGGACCCCGGTAAGGCTCTTGTCCGCATCCGGGCGACTGGGTCTGGGGGCGAGTGGGGCCCTCCCTGTCTGCGTGAACCCCCCTCACGCCCCCATCCTCTCCAGGCCTCCCCTCTGCCCCCCGAATCCTCACGGGGCTCCCAGGGTGGGAGCAGCCAGTGTGCGGCCGCCGGGTTCTGGCTGCCCAGCCGCTGGTGACCACACTCCAGGCCACTTGCCTCCCTGGCCTCGGGGGGGGCGGACCCGCTGAGGCCGCGCCGGCGGTGATTCTTGGGGCTGGGGGCGGACCCCGCTGCCCCTGCTCCCAGAGACACCACACCGGGCCTGGCGGGTGCCGGAGCTGCGCTGCTGGGATCGGACCGTGGCTGGGGTGTGGCCTGGTTTCCACCCCGTAAGGCGGTTTTCCTGCCGAAGGCCTGGCGGCCCCTCCGTGGGAGTCCGCAGCCGGGTACCAGCCCAGCATCGCCGCCGGAGGCGCCCGCTCCCCGCGGGGCTGGCGACCCTTCTCATCCTCCACAAGCTGATGGGAAACAATTAAACTGGAAAGGGGGAAGAAAAACCCTGAGCTGAGCTGTCCCAGCGCCCTTGTGCCCTGGGGGCCTGTCTCCCGTGAGCCCTGGGTCTCTGGGCCGAGTCCTGGAGTGTCTGGGGTGTTGGGGTGCCTCCCAGGGGCCCGTGGACACACAGGTCCAACCCACACACCTTCTCTGCCAGTGAACCCCGTCCAGGCCCACACCCCGGCCCCCCGCAGCCCCCGGGCTTCGCAGGCAGGCCGGCCGGAAAGGCAGCGTCGCAAGTCAGTCCTCCAGGCGTCCGGGGTGGACCTGACTAGCGCCACAAACGGGGGTGTTCGGTGGCGCGGCCCCAGGTCACCAGGGGGGAGAAATGCCACAGGGTGGTGACGCCCGGGGCTGCGGCTTCACCCCGTCGGCAGCCACCGCCATCGCCCCCAGCAGCCGGGGAGCCCAGGCCCCACGCCGCTCCGCGCCGGCAGCTGGGGCTCCTGTAAAGACCCAGGACCTCGCTGCTGTTTCTTCGCGACGACAAATAAGGTTCTGAGGACGGTCGACACCGCTTCATTTGGAAACTTGATTTCGTTTCCGTTTTATTTGCATCAGTGTCGGAGAAGTTTTCCGGCGGCACAAGCCTGTAGCGGGCGTGGTTTCCACGCGGCTTTGCGATGATGGACGGGGAGGCGCCCACGCGGCCCTCCGGGGACGACGCTTCCCTGGGTCCTTCGGCGAGGCTCCGCCCCAGGGTCCGCGCCCGGCGCTGGCGGCTCTGCCACCGCTGAGCCGGGACTGCGCCGCTGGGGGGCGTTTGCGGCTCTGCGCGGGGTCAGCCGCCCGTGACTGAGCCTCCCCTGGGGTCTCGGTCCCCACCCGAAGCGGGGGCGGTGGCAGGAACAGCAGGGGGCGGCTGGGCCGGGAGGAGACACTCGGTTTCGGGGTCAGTGCAGCGGGAAAGCTCGAGGGCCGGGCTGCTGCGCGCGCCGCGATCCGTCTGCGCCGTGACCGCTCTCTCCCTCCGCAGGGCGAGGTGGGCGCCCCAGGACCTAAGGTAGGGACGAGCCCCGGCACTGCCACTCTTTGGGAGGGGGTCGGCCCTGCGGGGAGGGGCGAGGCTTACGGGAGGGGAGGTCCGGCGGCGGCGCGGCCGTGTTCTGTCGCCGGCTGGGCTCCTGGGCCGAGTCACTCACTCGACACGCAGGCGGCTCTCCAGGTCAGAGTCCGCTGCCTCCTCACCCCAGCCTCGCTGGTGGCAGCGGGGTCCCGGGCCCCCAGACTCGCCCCCTCCAGCAGAGCCCACGCGGCCCACGAGAGCAGAGGAGATGCGGCGGGGCTCGCGCGCTCCCCCCGGCTCGTCAGGCGGAAAGCACACCTGAGAAACCGCAGGCGCCCCTGGGCTTCCGCACCCCGAGGGCCAAGAGCTGGTCTTGTCTCCCCCCGCAGGGAAGCAAGGGAGACCCCGGCCCCATCGGTGCCCCTGGGGACCCCGGCCTCGCAGGGGCCCCGGGACCAGCAGGACCGCCAGGGCCCCCCGGGCCCCCCGGACCCCCGGGCCCAGGACTTGCCGCCGGGTTTGTGAGTAACCACTGCCCCTGGCCCCAGAAAGCCCACTCTGCGGCCCCAGGCACCCTCGGGCGCCCACACTGAGCAGCACTGCTGGGCGGCAGCCAAGCTGGTGTCGCCTCTGCCTGGGCTTCTCCCGGCTGGTGGCAGAGCCCCCACGTGTGAGCCAGGGCTGTGCCGCCCAGCCGGACAGGCAGGTTGGCCCCAGCGCCCTGAATGGGGTGTTTAGAGCCCCGAGTGTCTGCCCTGCAGGGTCCCCGTGACCCCACCCAGCAGGCGACCCCCCACCCTCAGGATTCCCTGCTCGGGGTCTCAGCCCCAGGCCCCCGGCCGGCTCTGGGGAGGGCCTCTTCCTGTGAGAAGAGACGCAGACCCGGTGTCCCCGTGTCCCCCCAGGACGACATGGAAGGCTCCGGGGGACCCCTGTGGTGGAGCGCCCAAGGTGCCGACAGGCCGCAGGTACTGCCCCAGAGCCGGCTTGGGCAGCCTGGGAAGGGGCGTCCAGTAGGGACCAGGGGCCACCTGCATCCAGGGCACTGTCACCCTCGGGGCCACCGGGACGGGAATGCAGTCATGGTGTGGGAGATGCCGCTCGCTGGCAGTGGAGCTGCACGCCCCCAGGCAGGATGAGGCCTGAAGCCGGGTCGTCCTGGACGCACCAGTCCGGCTCTGTGCGCCTCTCACTTTAGGAAGCTTTTTTTCTCCCCCTTTTTTTTAAGCCGCTCCCATGCCATATGGAGGTTCCCAGGCTAGGGGTCCAATCAGAGCTACAGCTGCTGCCCTGCACCACAGCCACAGCAACGCCAGATCCCAGCCGCGTCTGCGACCTACACCACAGCTCGTGGCAACACCGGATCCTTAACCCACTGAGCGAGGCCAGGGATCGAACCCGCAACCTCATGGTTCCTAGTCAGGTTCATTTCTGCTGTGCTACGATGGGAACTCCAGAGGCTGTGTGTTTTTGACCTGAGCAGACTTTTGATTAAATGAAAGGGACATTCCTATGTAAACCGTCCTGTGCCAGCAGCGTCAGGATCAGGGTCGGCTGGAGCGCCTGACGGCCGAGACGAGCCAAAGGCGGCGGGACAGGCCCCTTCCCTGAGCGGCGTCGATGGGCAGAGCCCGCCTCTGCGGTGGAATAGAGCGGCTTTGCCGTGCCCGCCTAGTGCCCTCCCTTCGTACGTTAGGTGCCGTGGCGGTCGGCTGCCTTGGCGTCAGGCGAGATGTGAGCCGAGAGCCGGCGCAGTGAGGGTGCAGGGCCGTCCCTCTCTTAGGTCCTCGGACTCAGCGCCATTGCCCTTGGCCCGGGAGGGCCCGGGGGCTGTTCATGGCCTCAAGGTGATGGAGACACTTGGGCTCAGAGCGAGGCCAAACCAGCCGTATCCTGGGGTGCCGGACGGTGGCCGCCCTGTGTTCAGACGCCTTGTCTGGATCGCTCCGTGTGCGGGCACTCTGCACACCCGCCCCGCGCCTGTGGGGTCCAGGGTCTGGGTGCTGCCGAGGACCGACCCCTCTGGTGGGCTCTCGGGGTGCGCGGGCCCCTGTGGACAAACCATTTTTGCTACGCGCTGTGAGCACTGGAGGGGCTCGTGTTCCCGTGGGGAGGGCCGTCCCCAGGGCGGGACTGGCTCTGACTTGCGCCCTCTTCCTTCTCTGCCCCGCAGGGACCGCCCGGCCCGCCCGGAGTCAAGGTCAGTGAGCGCTTAGTTAAGCCCGGGGGCGGCTGCGTCAGGGGCCCAGGAAGGAGCCCCGTTGTGGGCCGCCCGCCCCGGACCGCAGCACCCCCCCGGCCGTCACTGGCAGGGTCCCCTCTGCTGTCCCAGGCATTCCCTTGATCTGCAAACCTCTGTGACAATTCGGGGCGTTTTAGGAGGATGTGTTTATCACCTTTCCTGGACAGTTCAAGGTGAAGCCACCTGAGTTAAGCTGCCCCTTAGAAATGGTGGCCTAGCTTCCAGAACAGTCCAGGCCCTGTGCCCTCAGCGTGTGGGTGGCCTCAGGGTCCGGGGCCCTCAGCTCTGAGGTGGGGGTGAGGTGCGGGGCCACCTGGGCCCGGTTACCTGGAGGGGAGTGGGTGCCGCCCGGGGGTGGGCCGGCTCGCGGCGCCATAGGAGCCCTTTGTCCACTTCAGGGGGACCCTGGAAGCGTGGGGCCAGCAGGGACCAAGGTAAGAACATTTTCTGATTCGAGGAATCCATGGTCGTGAGCAGCCCCGCTTGCGGCAGGAGGGTCCCCCAGGCTGAGGCCAGGGGCGCGGCCGGGCCCCGTGGACGCCAGGCCTAGTGTTGTCCTCCCGCTCCGGCAGCCCTCCCAGCTTGTCCCATGGGCCCCGTCCCCCGACCCCAGCTCTCAGGAGCGTCCCCGGACCCCTGCCCCTCCTCCGCCCCCACGGCGCTCCCCAGGAGGCCGGCCAGGTTCAGCCACCTGTCGGGTGAGCCAGCGGCCCCTGGAAACTCCGGCCTGGCCGGTCCCCACCGCCGTGGCCGGTCTGACACTCCCCACGTCCGCTGCAGGGAGAAGTCGGAGCAGACGGAGCTCCCGGGCCGCCTGGCCTCCCCGGCAGAGAGGGCGCGGCCGGACCCCAGGTGAGTGACCCCCAGGGCTGCTGGGGTGACCCCCGCAGTAGCCACACCTGGGTGAGAGCGGCGCCCCCCCCCGTGTATCTCAGGGTCCCCATGGGATCCAGAGGCCCCCAACTCCACGGGACGTGAGTTGGGGGTCCAGGCCGCCAGAGGGGTTTCCTGCTGGCCAGCACCCCGCCCCCAGCCCCCACCTAGTCCCCTTCGGTGCCACATCTCCACTCAGAGCCAGTCCCAGTGGCCCGGGGGCTCCCAGAAGGGGGCTCGTGTTCTGTTTCTGATGAGCCGCTTGCTTCGTCTCCACAGGGACCAAAAGGAGAGAAGGGAGCCCAGGGAGAGAAGGTGAGTGTGGGTGTTGGGGGCCCACGGACGGGGTGGGGAGTGCCTGGCGGTGGTCTCACAGACGTGGGCGGGGACCCCAGCTCCAGACTGCCCTGCCCGGGTGGGGCTGGCACCGCGCTCAGCCCCCAGGCACCCCCTCACACCCGGTGGGTGCCAGGAGCCCTTCGGAGCTGCCGTGATCGCCCGCCCCACAGGAAGCCCAGGAGCTGGAGCCCGGCTTTCTCTTGCAGGGAGACCCCGGGAAGGACGGAGTCGGGCAGCCAGGCCTCCCAGGGCCCCCTGGACCCCCAGGGCCCGTCGTCTACGTGTCAGACGTAAGGACATGGTGCGGTGGGCACTCGCTCTGCCTGGACCCCCGGTGCTGGCTGCAGTCAGGACCACCAGCCCCTCATAGGGCGACCCCCAGACACCCAAGTCCCAGACCGCTGGCTCGGGGCGGGGGGCTTCTTGACTGTCCAGAGCTGCCCTTTGGTCGTGCGGTTTGTCCACACGTCACCCCACTCTGGACCCCACGCCCAGCACGGGGTGGGAGGTGGTCCCCCGGGCGGTGTCCCTTCTCATCCAAGGGACCTTGAGGCCAAAGCCGGAGAGACTTAAAAGCAAATGTTCTTGCACATTTAATTCCGGGCGTACCTCGTGGGTCTTGTGCTGGCAACGCCGTGGGAACTGTTTTCATTGCAAACGTGCCCCCTCCCTCCTTCCCCGCGACTCTGGGCTCTGCCAACCGGTGGACAGAGAGCGGTGGCGAGCGTGCCGGGCCCCGAGGTACGTGCGTCCCCGGGTGGCCTGGGCGCCGGGCGGCCCCCGTCCCCACGGCGCAGCCCTGACTGTCCCTTCGCTTTCCCCAGGGCCGCGCGGGGCTCGCAGGCTTCCCGGTAAGGGCCTCGCCCGGGGCCGCCCCGCTGCGGGGGGAGGGCCGGGGCACCTGCGAGCCTGCGGACCCCGAGCGGGAGCCCCGTTTGGCTGGGGCCTCGGGCGGCCGTCCGGGGCGGGGCTGGGGACGCCCCAGCCTCAGCACCCCCTTCTCCCTGCAGGGACCAGCCGGGCCCAAGGGAGACCTGGGCTCCAAAGGCCAGCCGGGCCTCCCGGGACCCAAGGTGAGGGGCCCTGTGGGGCCGTTGGGGTCCAGCGGGGGGCTGCTGCGGGGAGGGGGCCGTGGCGAGAGCCTGTGGCGGACGCTCCTCGCTCGTGTCCTGGGACCCGCGGAGGCCTGCCCCCGGTCCGCGTGCTGGCTGCCGGTCGGCCCTGCCCGGAGCCCACGCGCCTGAGCCGCTGCCTGTTCCAGGGCGAGAAGGGCGAGCCGGGCACGGTCTTCAGCCCCGACGGCAGAGCGCTGACGCCCGCCCAGAAAGGAGCCAAGGTGAGGGGCGTCTGGGCCGGGGCGCCCTTTGTCCAGGCTGGGGCAGCAGGTTGGGGGGCCGTGGAGACGGGGCCAGCTCCTGCCCGTGCATGGGCGGCTCTGCCCATCCGGGTTCCAGGAGCTTCCGCAGCATGGAGTCCTCAGCCACCCCGTCTGCTCCTCCTTGGGAGGGCGCTCGGGGCCCCCAGAGCCCGCACGCTCAGACCGCCGCGGCCTGGCCGGCCCTCGTCCGCCTCTGCCCCATCGGCCGAGCCCCCCGCGGAGGGGCTGGGGGTCTGGATGTGCCACTTGGCCTGGGTCCCACCCGGGCGCTGCACCCCCTGTGGGGCCCGGCTGCCCTCGGACCCTGCGGGCACTGCCGCCGCTCACGGCACCTTCTGGTTTCTGTTCAGGGTGAGCCCGGCTTCCGCGGACCCCCGGTGAGTGGCCGCCGCGAGGGGACGCGTGCGCCTGCCCGGCCGCGGCTGCGCCTCTGATTCTGGGGGAGGGTTCGGGAGGGAGCCCGCGGGGGTGGGGCCGCCCTCCGCTCCCCTAACCCCAGCTCCCCCGCAGGGTCCGTACGGGCGGCCGGGGCACAAGGGGGAGATTGGCTTCCCCGGACGGCCGGTAAGTCCCGGGGCCTCGCGGCGCGTGGGGGCAGCAGCCCGGCCCTCACGGGTGACAGGCCCCCAGGGGTGTGACTTCAGTCCCCCCGCTGTCCTTTCCCCAGGGATCAGCCCCAGCACGGCAGCTGGGCCCCTTAGGGACGGACACCCCAGAGGGACGGTCACCCTGGAGGGTCGGACACCCCGGAGGGACGGACACCCCGGGGCCTGGGTGGGCCAGGAGGCGCCAGCCCCACAGCGCTGGCCAGAGCCCCCAAAGCCCCCATTTCGCTGTCTCTGCCCCAGGGTCGCCCCGGGATGAACGGACTGAAAGGGGAAAAGGGGGAGCCGGGAGCCACCAGCATGGGGTTCAGCGTGACGGTGAGTGTCCTGCAGGCCGGGTGGGTGGCTGGGGGACACCCAGACCAGGAGGCTTGGCCACCCTGGCTCGGGTCCAAGCTCATAGGTGGGGCCCCCGTGAGCTGGTCCTAGGACGCAGGGACCCCGGGCGCACAGACACAGACGCTCAGGACTCAGTCTGACCCCCCACCCCAGGCGCCCAGCAGGCCCGCCGGCTGCACCCGGTGCCTTTTGTCCTGGGAACGGGGAGGGGACGGCTCTGTCCCTAGGGGTCCCATGGCTGCACGGTCAACCGGTCGGGTTCTCAATTTTGTTTTCTGAAGTTACTGTGATTTTCAAAAGTGCTTCTGCCCGTGCCTGCCGCCCTGGCCGGAGTCCATGGCCCGGCTGTGAATGCGACTGACCAGAGTTTTCTCTTGCCCCACACAGGGTCCGCCTGGCCCGCCCGGGCCCCCAGGGCCCCCCGGGCCCCCCGGGACCCCTGTCTACGATGGCAATGTAAGTCACCGCGACACCTGCAGTCCACACCGCCTCCGCCGCCCTCCTCACCCCGGGCCTGGGGGGCTGGTGCCTCCTCCCTCCGCTGACCCCCGGACGGGGCTGAGCCCCCGGGATGGGGCTGAGCTCCCAGGACGGGGCTGACCCCAGGACGGGGCAGACCCCTGGACGGGGCTGACCTCGCAGGATGGGGCTGACCCCCCGGGACGGGGCTGAGCCCTCTGGACGGGGCTGACCTCCCAGGATGGGGCTGACCCCCGGACGGGGCTGACCCCTGGACGGGGCTGACCTCGCAGGATGGGGCTGACCCCCCGGGACGGGGCTGAGCCCTCTGGACGGGGCTGAGCCCCAGGCAGGGGCAGCCCAGGCCGTGGCCGCTGCGGCCCCAGTCGGGGTGCCGTGCGAGGGCTGGTGGGAGCAGGCCTGGCAGACGCTGGCAGACAGGCCCCTGGGGAGTGAGGGTGGGGAGGGGAGCCCTCTGGGGCTGGGCTCCTGAGCTGGAGCCCGTGGTCCCGGAGGTCACAAGGCTCAGCGACGTGCAGTGACCACATGAGGCAGGTCACCTCATGACCTGTCCCCCGCCCCGCCCCTGCTCCCCATCTGGGAGATGGGTGCTGAGGGCTTCTGGGTAGACACCCATGGGTGGGTGGTGGCCTCGACTTCCAGAGCGTCCCCTCAACGGCCAACTTTGGCCCATTCTCACAGGCGTTTGTGGAGTCCGGCCACCCTGGACCCCCGGGACTGCCAGGTGAGGGCTCCTGGGGCCTTGGTGGAGGCCGGGGCGGGGGGGGGGCGCCCACCTGAGCAGAGCTCGGGACGGTGGGTGGGGGGCCCTCACAGGGGTGCTGGGTGACCCAGGCACCCCAGGCCCAGCTGATCACGGTCCCCTGTGCTGGGCGCCCTGGTTCCTCCCAGCCCAACCTTCCAGGAGGCCCGGCTACGGCCAGGAGGGGTCACCGAGTGGCCACCCACCTGCTGTGCACAGTCCAGCCCCTTGTCCGAGCCCCTCCTCGCAGGAGCGGCCTGGCCCCTGGGAGCTGCAGTCACGTGGGCACCGGCGTTTCCGCTGGTCCCGAGCCTAGCCGGCCCCAGGGTTCACACAGCGCCCTGCTCCGCCCCCGGCCCAGGCCCGCCCGTGCACGCGGTGCCCACCGGGGTCGGCGGGTCCCCGAGGCCCACGTTCAGTGACAGGCTTTGGGGTCTCTGTCCCCCCAGGGTACCAGGGGCCTCCTGGACCGAAAGGTGACAAAGGCGAGATGGGCCCACCCGGACCACCAGGTGAGAGCGCTCTGGGTGCTCCTGGGCCGAGGGGCCCTGGCAGGACGTGCGGCCGGCCCCCAGCCTCGGGCCGGGGCGGGGCGCTGCTCGGACAGCGGCGCCGCGGCAGTGGCCGGCAGGACGTGCGGGCCCCGCTGGCGGAGGAGCGGGGCTGGGTGCCCGCAGGAGCCCGGGTCCCAGTGCACCCCCTCCAGGGGCTGTGCAGGGGCCTTAGGGGGCCGGGCCGTCGGGGGGGGTCCCCAGGGATGGCGAGACCGCCCCCCGCAAGTCCTGCTTCCGCATCCGGGTGAAATCAGGAGGACACGCGTGACGCCGGGCGCAGGCCGGGCAGAAGGCGGGGGAGCCGGGCAGAAGGCGGGGGAGCCGGACCCCCGCGCGCTGCCGAGGCCTCCGGGACGAGGGGCTGCGCCGGGGCCAGGGTGCTCAGCGAGATCTTCCCTGCGGGCTGCAGAGCCCCGCTCAGGAGGGTGAGCTCGTTGAGGGCTGGGCTTCATGGGGATCAAGCAGGCCAGCCACCGGCCAGCACGGACGGTGACACAGACCCGGGGCCAGCTGACGGAGCTTCCAGGCTCAGACTTAACCGCGCTGGTGACTTCCAGCCGTACGGGAGAGGGGGCTGCAGCGGAGGGGGCTGGAGCCCGTGGACAAGGGTCGGGTTTGGGCCTGGGCCTGGAAACTGAAGCCTCTAGGTTGAGAACTCCAAGTGACTTCAGGCCGATGGCCCCCGCCTGGGGGGGGGTCTCGGGGTCCGGCGACACCCCACGAGGCCAGACAAGCCACGGGAGGTCAGATGGGCGAGGACACGCGGGTCGGGCGGGGGCGGAGGCAGAAGAGCTAGGAAGGCGTCTGAAACAAGCTCTCCGAAACCTCGGGGAGATTCGAGGAGCCCACTGCACAAAGGCTCGGCGAGACCGACAGCGGACGCCCCGCGAAGGTGAGAGAAGCCAGAGGCCGTTAAGGTCGCAGAAGAAAGCACCCGCTCACTCAGAATTCGGCGTCTGGTGAAAACATCCTTCTGAGGGACGAGGAGCTGGGCGGCGGGGCCGTTCCAGGACACCAGCCAGCACGGGGACGGCGAGGGCCTTGGGGCGAAGAAAGTGGTGCCGATGGCCTGGGGACAGAGGGAGCACCAGAAAGGACCCTGTGGCCTCGCAGCCCCGAGGTGCCGGCCCGGCCCCGAGAGGCCAAAACCCTTGTCACATCAGACTCGAGTCAGGGCCGCACCTGTCACCCCGGGACCAGCCAAGAACAGCAAGTGATGTGCCCAGTAGCCACGCGGGAAAGCAGCACAGCCCAGGGAAAGCCGGACACGAGACAGCAAGGAAGGAGAGGCCGAGGGACACAGACGGGGCGCGGCAGACAGGAGATGGGCGTGGAAGCGGTGATCAGGCCCAGACAAGCCAGCGCACGCCCACGGAGAGGGGACCTGTGCTCCTTTAAAGGACAGACACCACCCAGGGACAAGAACGAGCCCAGGCGCTGCCCCCAAGAGATCCCCCGCCCCATAAAAGGACATGAGAGCTGAGGGTGCAGGATCTGAACGGGTGACAACCTGGCCCCCCGCCTAGCACGCAGCAAGTCCCTGAGGCCTGTCTGCCCCGAGGGAGCGGGAGCCGGTGTCAAAGCCGCAGCAGGGACATGCCACGGAGCAGGGGAGACCACGGGGGGACTGGAGCTGAAGGGACGTGGGGGCGGCCGGGGCCTGGACCGGGGCTCTCAGCCCTCACTGCGGACGGAAGGACCAGGACACGGGCCCCGCGTGCGAGCTGGGCGGCCCTGCCAGGGCTCGGCTCCCCGGGACAGCCAAGGGGGGCCAGGGCGGGCTCCCCGCCAGCTCCGGCCCGCGGTCCACCAGCAGGTGTCACTTCACCCCAGTGGTCTGCCTCCAGCGTCAGCAGTTCCCAGGGGAAGCGTCACGAGGGAAGCGTAGGCTCCGGAGAGAGCAGAGGGCTTTGCGGACAGGAGCCTGTGCCTGCGAGCGCCGGCTTTGGCTCAGGAAGCGGAGAAACAGGTCGAACTTGAGATAGCAGACGGGAGAAGCAGCGAATGGAAAAGTGCGCGCGACAGGGGGCCTCGGGGAAGGAAAAAGATCACGCGTTAGCTCCCTGAGAAAACGTTAGCTCCCTGAAAAGACTAATAGCCCTGCCGCTCCCCTCGCGGGAAAGAGACGAGGGCTGGAAGCCGCGCGCCCAGCAGCAGGGAGTCGGGCGCCACTTCGCGCGAGTGGGGCCCACCTGGGGTGCGCAGGGGGTGACTCTGGGAGAAGTGGACCCGCTGTGTCCACACACCTTTGAGGACATCGACAGGGCCTGCGCGTGTAAACCGTTAGGCGAGCGAGTCACTTTACGAAGGTCACGAAGGTCAAAGGTCGATGGCCACTCCTCAACCAAGTGAAATGTTTCCACGGCACTGGCACCGTCTAGAAGATCAGGCTGCTGCCGGAGGCAGGACGCGGCTGGCGGGGGAGGGGGTCACAGGTGGACGACCCGGGAGGCGGCCGCCGCCGCCAACGCTGCGGCCCGAGTCCTCGGAGACGCCAGTCTGCGCGCAGGGCTGCGGCGGGCCTGGCCCCGTGTGGCCATCGCTCAGTGAGTGAAAGTCGGCTGTGCTGCTGCTCCCCTTAAATGTCTCGGTGCCGCGCGCCCATCATTAAACTGACGGGGAGGAGCTCCCAGGTGGCTTGACAGGTTAAGGACCTGGTGTTGTCACTGCTGTGGCTCACCCAGGGTGCTGCTGCGGCGTGGGTTCGATCCCTGGCCCGGGAACTTCTGCAAGCCACAGGCACGGCAAAAACAAAAACACAAAAACAAAACTGAAGGAGAGAAGTCACCAGTAACCAAAACCCCCAAAGCTCAAGAAGCTGGGGGTAAGCATAACAAAGTGTGCGGGGGTCCCTCCACAGAAACACGGGAACTAGAAAAAAGGAGACGGGAAGCTCCGGGGGCGGGAGGCCCAGGCGGGGGCCCACACCGCCTGAGACCCCGACGTCTCCCCTGCAGGGCAGTTCCCATTCGACCTGCTGCACATGGAAGCCGAGCTGAAGGTGGGTGACACCGCGTCCTCGCGCTGACGGCCCTGTGCCGCCCCACGCGGGCCGAGGACACCCGCGACGCGCCATCCGGCTCGACCCCCGTTCTGCTGGGCCAGCCGGGCCCGGGCCGCAGAAGCTTCCAGCTGCCTCGCCCGGGCCCATGGGCTCAGCCCCTGCCCCTCCCCAGCCACTCGGGAACCGGTCGTCCCTGACAGGTGCTTCTGTCCGCAGGGGGAGAAGGGCGACCGCGGGGACACCGGGCAGAAAGGAGAAAGGGGCGAGCCCGGGGGCGGCGGATTCTTCGGCTCCAGCGTGCCCGGCCCCCCCGGCCCGCCAGGCTACCCCGGGATTCCGGTGAGTCTGGCCCCCGGCCACCTGCGGGTGCCCACGCAGAGGCCCAGGCCTGTGCCAGAGCTCGTGTTCCCCGGGCTCCCTGGGGCCCGATGCCAAGGGCGGGTCCACTTTGGGCTGGGCCCAAGCACCCCCCACCCAGTTCTTTGTCCGAGGGGGGGGCACAGGGCCGGCCTGGGGTGTTCACAGCTGGGGGTGGGGCACCGGCTCGATCCTGTACCTGGTCTTCTCCTCCTGCCTGCCCTCCACGGAGACCCTCTGTCCTGAAACAGGTTCTGTCTGGGGAGGGGGAGCGGGGACCCTCGGGGCTGCACCTCTGTGAGCAGAGGGCCCACGGGGCGGGAGGGCCCGGTTTCCCAGGCCTCACTGTGCGGGAGGGCCCGGTTTCCCAGGCCTCACTGTGCAGGGAGGGGACAGGGCTCAGAGCCGTGCTTCTTGCAGAGGCTGGGGGCAGATGCAACCCGGACACTCAAGCTTGCTTGTCCCCGGCCTGGGGACACACGTGATAACCCCTAGGTATCTCTCTCCCTAGGGTCCCAAGGGAGAGAGCATCCAGGGCCAGCCTGGCCCTCCTGGACCTCAGGGACCACCTGGCGTCGGTTATGAAGGCCGCCAGGGGCCACCAGGGCCCCCGGGACCCCCGGGACCCCCGGGACCCCCTTCCTTTCCTGGCCCTTACAGGCAGAGTAAGCCGGGTGGGGAGCGGGTGCTGGGCTCCAGCCTCGTCCAGCCAGGTCCTTTGTCCCCACGTGTGGCTTCTCTCCTACAGCCATCAGCGTTCCAGGGCCCCCAGGCCCGCCTGGGCCACCAGGACCCCCTGGATCCATGGGCGGCTCCTCAGGGGTAAGCGCTGCCCTGCCCCTGGCCTGGGGACCCCGGTGCCGAGGGCCCAAGACAAAGCGGCTTCCGAAGCAGAAGCGGGGACCAGGGCTGGGCTCTGAGCTGGGCACGGAAGGGGCCCCATGGGTGGAATGCCATGCGGAGGCCACGGTGGCCCGGGGACGCTCTGGGCTCAGGCCTCCCTGCAGCGCGTGGTGCCAGCCTCCGGAGGAGGGGCCCCGAGGTCTTCAGACCCCCTGGTCAGGAGGTGCCCCGCCCCCGCCCCATGAGCCCAAGGGGCCACCTCCGTGCAAGGGACCCCACCGGGCTGGGCTTCCAGCAGGTGAGGGTCTGGGCCACGTATCAGACCATGCTGGACAAGGTGCCCGAGGTGCCGGAGGGCTGGCTCATGTTTGTGGCCGAGAGGGAGGAGCTGTACGTCCGTGTCCGGAATGGGTTCCGGAAGGTTCTGGTGAGTTCTGAACGGTGCTTGCCCTGCATGTGGAAAGGAGGGACCTCCCACCCTTGCTCTTGGGGCCAAGGGCGTCGAGAAGGTGCGCTGAGGAGCCCCGGGCCTGGGTGAGGCGGGCGGGGGCCAGCACCCGCGTCCCCGCGAACGTGGCCCCCAGCCTCCCCTCCCGCTGTGTCTGCCGTGCTGCATTCTGGGTGGGGGGCAATGGCGGGGTCTGAGGACCTGGGGTGACCCCCGTTTTCTTTCAGCTGGAGGCCCGCACGCCACTGCCACGTGGGACCGTGAAGGTAAGGAGCGTCCCTCCTTCCCAGAACTCTTCGGGGCGG
>PVHT021183662.1:145854-189647 GCA_004024745.2 Catagonus wagneri
GCGGGCGGGGCGGGGCGGGGCGGGGCGCGGCCTGGGTGGGGCCACCTCTGCCGCGGACCGCGCTCACCGGCCTGCGGGGCTGCCGGGAGAGGCTCCTTTGAGAACTTGTCTTCGTCCAGAGCACGGGGCACAGGGAGCCCCCTCGGGGTGCGTGGGGCGGGAGGGAGGTTTCCAGTTTCCCTACGTGGGTTCCGTCCCTCGGCGGCTCCTCTGAGAAGTCACGGCTTCTCAGAGGGCTCAGGAGGGAGGCAGCGAGGGGCCGTGGGTGTGGGCGACTCTGTCTGAGCCTGTCATTCGCGCGGCCCCCTTCCATCTAGGGACAGCTGTGCTTGAAACGGGGACAGCCCCTTCCCCGGGAAGTGACACTGTGGGTTGGGGCACCGGGCTGAGGGTGACATAGATGACCAGTGCATTGGGTGTAAGGTGTGGATGTAGAAGCACTTCGTGTAGATACACACATCCACTACACTATAGGCTGTCAGCAGGTAGCACACAGAGCTCAGATGTGTCAGAAGGTGCTGGGCCGTGTGGGAGGTCGGAGTTGGGAAGAGGGCGGAGGCACGGGGCTGGTCTTAGAGGCGAAGACCACCCCCAAGGTGGAGACTGGGCCGGACTTACGGGCCAGGACGCTGCCGGCTGCCATCAGGGCAGGCGGAGGAGAAGGCCCCAGGGTGCCCTGGGCCGTGGGGAGGGGTTGGCCTCTGAGGCAGATGGACCCGGGAGCAGGGGGCCGCCCCCCACCCATTAAGGGGTCGCCAGGGGGACCCCAGGAAGCCAGGGTGCAGGTGGCGTGGTGCCCCCGCCAGGCAGCACGGAGCCGAGGGTCCCCGCGGGCCTCACCGAACGGTCGCCTCTCCCCCACAGGACAATGAGGTGGCCGCCTTGCAGCCGCCGGTGGTGCAGCTGCACGACGGCAACCCGTACCCGCGCCGGGAGCCTCCCCAGCCCACCGCTCGGGCCTGGCGGGCGGACGACATCCGGGCCAGCCCCCCGCGCCTGCCGGACGCCCAGCCCTACCCCGGGGCCCCGCACCACGGCGCCTACGTGCACCTCCGGCCGGGGCAGCCCACGGGCTCGCCCACGCACAGCCACCACGACTTCCAGCCGGTGGTGAGTGACCCCGCACGGCGCCGGGGGTGGGGGAGCCAGACCCCGGGGCCGCCGGAGAGGGTCCCGGGGCCGGGACTCGCCCTGCCTCCGCCCAGGGACTGACGCGCGGCTCCCACGCAGCTTCACCTGGTCGCGCTCAACAGCCCGCAGTCGGGCGGCCTGCGCGGCATCCGCGGCGCCGACTTCCAGTGCTTCCAGCAGGCGCGCGCCGTGGGGCTGGCGGGCACCTTCCGCGCCTTCCTGTCCTCGCGGCTGCAGGACCTCTACAGCATCGTGCGCCGCGCCGACCGCGCCGCCGTGCCCATCGTTAACCTCAGGGTGGGTGGTGGGCCGAGCTGGCCTAGGGGCCCTGGGTCGGGTGGGCACTGGGCGGGTCACGCCCCAGGCACCCCGTGGAGCTTCCACATGGCCCCCACCCCTGCCCCCGCTTGCCGGGCGTGTTCACCTTCCCTGCCGCCAGCATCCCTCCGGCTGTCACTGCAGCAGGTCAGTCCAGAGCAGGGGGGCCGTGGCTGTGGTCCATGGCTTCTTCCACGAACAGAACTGTGTGCTTTCTGGATGCTCGGAGCGCCACATTCCTCAGGACCAGAGATGGGCTCGCTCCAGTCCCGGAGGCTCGAGGGCTGGTGGCTGGTGCCCAGCGAGGGGGGTGCCTGCCAGCACCCGGCGGGGGTGGGGGGTGGGCAGGAAGCCTGGCCTCAGACCGCCTAGGCTTTGCTGAGGCCGCCCAGCCACTTGTCCCTCTGGTAGGAAGTGGCCAGCCAGGACCCCACTTACCCCCGCAGGACGAGGTGCTGTTTCCCAGCTGGGAGGCCTTGTTCTCAGGCTCCAAGGGCCAGCTGAAGCCCGGTGCCCGCATCCTCTCTTTTGACGGCAGAGACGTCCTTCAGCACCCTGCCTGGTAAGTCCCCAGGGTGGGCGCAGCAGCTTGGGCCTCTCTCTGGGCCCCACAGAGCCTGAGCCAAGGTGACACTCCTGGCCCTGAGCCTCCAGGCTGACCCAGTTCCTGGTACACACCCAGGGTTTAAAAACCACAAAATCCACAGGCACAGGAGGAACCATAAAAAGCATTGTTTGAGGTGTTACATAAAACACCCTATCTGGCCGGCTTTCCGGCAGGCGGCCCCTGTCACATGACCATCACAGCAGATTACTTCTGTAAATTTCTCAAAGTGGGGTTTCTGCGTCAGAGAACACGCACGCGTAACGTGCTGGCAGAAGCCACTGGGCCTCAAATCAGCATCCGACCATCGGCGCTCTGCTAGTAGGTGTCCCCCAGCACTCGCGGGCGGCTCGGGGTGTCAGACAAGCTTGTAGCCCCACCCTCACTGAGAAGCACCCCGGGCCAGCCTCGGCCAGGGCTGTGGGCCTCCACAGTCCAAGAGGCTGGCCAGGGGCTGGAATGCCAGACTGCGCCAGTTCCTGGTGAGGAGGCTGCACCGGGATGGGCTTTAGGGAGTCGGGCACCAGACCCAGGTCCACCCAGCCAGCCGTCGAAGTTACCGGGTGCTGCTCTCCGGCTGTGCCCCTTAAAACAGCAGCATCTCGGGTGTGATCTGGGAGGCAGCCCCCTAAGGACCAGGGTGGACTGGCTCCAGGCACCCGAGTCCTTGCCCTCCCAGCAGCCCCCCTCCAGCCAAACCTCCGCTCTGGGGGAGCCCGCTTCTGCCCAGGGGGGCCCTCCAGCCTGGGTGAGCAGCCCTGTGAGACTGACGGCCAGCGCCTCTTGCAGGCCCCAGAAGAGCGTGTGGCACGGCTCGGACCCCAGCGGGCGCCGGCTGACCGAGAGCTACTGTGAGACGTGGCGGACTGACGCCGGGACGGCCACAGGCCAGGCCTCCTCGCTGCTGGCGGGCCGGCTGCTGGAGCAGAAAGCCGCCAGCTGCCACCACGCCTTCATCGTCCTCTGCATCGAGAACAGCTTCATGCCCTCCTCCTCCAAGTAGGACCTCCGCTGGCTCCACGGACAGACGGACGGACGGACGGACGGACAGGTGGCTGGAAAGGAGCATCAGGCTGGAGGCACAGAGATGGCCCCAGCGGGGGCGGGAGCCTCTGCCGGCACCTCAGAGAGGGGCCCTGGCTGGGACACTTCCCTGTATGGTTCACATTTCATGTAATCCTCAAGAAATAAAAGGAAGCCAAAGAGTGTATTTTTTAAAAAGTTTAAACAGCCTGGTGCCAGCCTCTTCCTCTGCCCCCGCCACGGCCCCAGCCCCAGCCGGCCAGCCTGGTCACCGGGGGCACTGCCTCGGGGCCTGTGCAGCCTCCTGGGCCCATCAGACCAGGGCTCAGACCTGCCTCCGTTTCGGCATTAACTGCCCCAGGACGCGCGTCCCCAGGGCCTCGGAGGTGCTGAGTGGGGCCCTTCTCCTCCGGGCCGGTGCTGGGTCCGCAGACCCCAGGCCGGTGCTGCCCAGCCACGAGGGGGCGCTGGGGCTGCGCCCTCCCTTGGCCCGGGGGCTGCTCCCAAGCTAACACCCCCCTGTGGACCCCAGGGTCCCCTGACGCTGCCACGGAGGAAGGCCGCCTGTCCCCTGGAGCCAGCCCTGCCACGTGGGGCCGGATACTATACTGGCTTCCTGAGTGACCCGAGGTCACAACCAGCAGAGCCCCGGCTGTACTGGAAGTTTCGAGGGGTCCGTGAAGCCAGCGCCCTGTTCCTGGGCCCAGCCTCACACCCTGGCGAGGACTCCTGTCTGCAGCTCTGCCTCGGGGCACGTCCTGGGACCCAGCCGGGCCCAGACCCAGCACCCCACCCCCAAATCCTTAGCCAGAACTGCCTCCTGCTGAGCTCAGCTGGCACTCAGCATCCCTGGGTTGGACTTTGCAGAACAGAGAGCTCAGAAACCCCTGGGGGCAAAGGGGATGGCCGCGTGTGCCCCCGGCCAGGACACGGCTCACGGCCTGCACGGGCCTGCCCAGTCCAGCCCCCCGGACAGGTGAGCTGGCACGGAGGGGTCAGAGCCAGCCCGGGACAGGACCGGGCATGTCCCCAGGAGGCCGCGGGTGCAAGACAGCGGCTGAGGGCCGTGTGGGCCTGGACCCTGCTCCACACAGCGCACCCCCGGGCAAATATAATGCCTCCTTGCTGGAGGGGTGAAGGGGACATTAGGGGCACATACGGACATCTCTGGGAAGCTGGCGGGGTGGCAGGCCGGAGCCCAGCTGTCCGAGCAGCGAGACTGTAAAGTGGAGGGATCTGTCCTGTCGAGTACGCTGTTCCAAACAGGCTCCAAATAAAAACGACCGTTTACACTGACGCTCGGTTGCAAGCAGCCTTCGCGGTCAAGACAAGTGCTTCAGGGCCTCCGTCCTGGACGGCCCAGCTGGCCGGTCCTGCTAGGAAGCGCCGGTGTGCCCAGGCTACACAGGGGTGCGGAGGGACACGGTGCACCTGGACACAGCTGGGTTTTCGGACACAAGGTCGTCCCTAGGTATCCATGGGGGACCAGCTCCCAGACCCCCGTAGACACCAAAATCCGAGGATACTCAAGACCCATCTGTGAAAATGGTGTTCCATCTGCACACACCCTCCGTCCACTTCACCCCACGTCACTCGCGACACTAACACAAGAAAAACGGCACGGAACAGCTGTAACGGGATGTAAATGCCATGGAAACAGCCCGCCTGTGGCAAATTCAAGCTTTGCGTTTTGAAACTTTCTGCGATTTCTTTTTTTGGCTGCTCCCGTGGCGTGCATAAGTCCCCAGGCCAGGGATAGAACCCACGCCGTAGCAGGAACAAGGCCAGACCCTGAACCCGCCAAGCCACCAGGGGCTCCTGGGGTTTCTTTTTCAGGATTTTCAGTCCACAGTCGGTTGACTCCTCAGAGGTGGAGCCCACGCTGTGGACGGCAGTCTGCGCGCGGACGTGTGGCTGGGCGTGGGTATGCGCGGAGTGCAGGCGTATGCGGCTTCACAGGCGCTCGTGGCCGTGAGCAGACACACATGCGTGCAGAAGCTCCCACGTGCACGGGCGTACACGGGTGCTCACGGATGCCGCGGGGCCCTCCACGCACCTTCCTTCTCTCTCGGGGGTCTCTCTGGGTGGTCTGCAGTCCCCACCTCAGGCCCAGGCAGGTGGTCTGTACCCTGGGCGCTCAGACACAGCACCCGTGTCCCCACAGCTGCTGCAGGTGTCTGACCACAAGGGGCCACACGAACTGCAGGGACGGGGGCTCAGCTGTGCCCCAGGAGCTCGGGTGCCAGAAAGACTGGCTCTCAAAGTGTGGGAGGTGGCAGAAGCCGAGGGGGCCCCCGCAGCTGCAGGGAGGCTGCAGGGGGAACTGGGGGACCGGGCCATGGGCCAGCTGCAGCCGAGGTGCCCACAGAGCGGAGGGTGTCGGGCAAGGAGCAGAGCCCTGCCTCCTGGGTCAGTAGCCAGAGGGGAGCCCCCTCAACCCACCAAGCCCCCACCGACCCCCGTGCACGACGGGGTGCAGTGCTCGGCTGGGGGGCTGTGGTGGCTTGTGCAGACGCGCCCAGGGACCACCCACCCTGGGGGGTCTTCCTCGACCCCCAGGGAACCCCAAGATGCCCTGCCCACGCAGGCCACCCTGAGGGACCCCAGGGAGCAGCCAGCAATGGCAGTGGCCCCTTCGCCACCCAGAGCTCTGCTCCGAGCTGGAGCCGCGGCCTTTCCCGTGGGCCCCGGAGGGCAGGCGCTGTCAGGGGCCCAGCCCTGGATGAGGGCACGGGGCAGGGTCAGCACAGGTTGGGGTGCTGGGTCCTCGCCTGTGGTTGGGGCTGGGCTGGGACCCCCTCTCTTGGCTCCAGGCACCGTGTGCGGGTCAGCGTCACCCGGCTCCAGGAGCGAAGGGAGGGGAGGGCCTGGGGTGAGGCCAGGGACCAAGGACGAGGCGCCGGATCCCCCTGACAGGCCCACCCCCTGCGCGCCCAGCTTCTCCCCCAGAAACAGGAGCCACACGAGCGTTCTCATCTGTGTCCGTTTTCTTTCTTTTTTTAAAAAAAAAGGAACAGAGCATCATTTAAAACCAAAGCACCTGAATAACTACAAACGTCACAGTTCGGCCGTGGGCCCCAGGAACTCGGCTCCCACTCCTGGCCGCAGGGCCCAGGGCGGCTGTGGGGGCCAGAGTCCCCTGGCTGGCGTCTGGGACCCCCTGGGGACAAGTGGGACCTGCCTCCCCGGGGCTGCGGGCAAAGGCCTGCGGGCACGTGGAGCCGCCGCTGGCGCGGAGGGAGGCGGGCGGAGGGAGCCGTCTGGGGGCCGGGCGGGACAGGCCGAGGAGCCCTCGCTGAGGTGCAGCCACGGGGCCCCGGGGTCACTGGTACCGCAGCTGAAGGCTGGAACTCGGACAGCGCCACAGCCCGGCTGCCGGCCCGGAGGAGAGGCAGCTGCAGGACGTGCCGGCGCCCAGAGGTCAAGGCCCAGGAGGCGGCTGCCCGCTGGGCGGGACGGCAGGTCCGGAGGGCTCAGGCCTTGGCCTCGGGCAGCTGGCTGCGCCCCTGGGAGGCGCGCGCGCCGTCTCCCGGGTCCCCGTCCTGCGCGCTCAGCAGCTGCCCGGCCTTCTCCCACGCGGGGCTCCTCGGCTCCCGGGCCGGCGCCAGGGGCTGCTGGCGGCCCAGTCGGAAGTGGCGCAGGCCCACCAGCACAGCCGCGAAGAAGTAGGCGACAAACAGCACCAGGAAGTAGGCAAAGTAGACGAGGAACTGGAACAGAGAGGGCGCGGTGAGGCGCAGGCAGGGGGCCGGGCTCCGCGCACCCGCCGGCTCGGGGATCTGCTCCGGGGCACTGGTCACTCTGGGCGACAGCTAATGTGCGCGGCCTCTGTGCCGGCACGCACCACGGCAAAGCCTGGCGGAGGGCGACAGGAGCCCAGGGCTCCTGCCCCGCGGCTGGGCAGCCCCGCACCCCGCGACCAGCGCACAGCAGCGATGCCCAGGGACCCGGGCCCAGCACGGGGAACGCCACGCGTGTCCCTGGGACCCTGGCTCAGCCCTCCTGGGCAAGCTCATTTTCAGAGCAAAACCAGGAAACGAAGCTTCAGGGTCTTCGCTTCCAGGAAGACAAAGCCGGCGTGTCTTGCCTGTTCCTCCCAAGTGCGACTGAAAGCCGGACACGGCAGAGGGCACGCCGCAGGGGGCGCGGGAAGGGGCGGCGCAGACCGGCAGGGCCGGCCGGGAACCTGGAGTCTGCAAAGCGACACGGCAGTGCGTTCCCGAGGCATTTTTTCCTTCCTACTGCAAATATTTTAAAGGGAACCAAAGAAGACAGCAACCCGGAAATGCCAGAAAACACAGAAGGAAATAAACACAAGCTGCTCTTGATCAAAGGATCAAGAGAGGGGCCACCCGGCCCAGCAGGACAGGTCACTAAGGCACGGGAACTCTAGTTGGACCCCGCCCCCGTGACCCAGGCTGTAACGAATGAGCCACCCCTCCCTGGGTGTTGCTGGTTCAAGGCCCGGTGGTGAGCTGGAATGTTTATGCCCACAGACCACAAGGAAACCCGGACTTCAGTCTCAGCAGGTAGCGCCCCCTGACCCTGCAGAGGTGGGACTTTCACCCCGCGCAGCAGGAGTGAGAGTGCCCCACCCCCACCAGTGTCCCTGGAGGCCACATGGGGGGCAGTACTGAGGCAGCCACAGCCCCACCCCTGACCACTGGAGGCCACGTGGGGAGCTGGCCCAGGAGTACGGAGAAGCCCCCAGCACCCGAGGTGTGAGGAGGGCTCAGTGGGGGGCCTGGATTTCCAGCCGACCTGGAGTGAGAGGTGCACGCCTTAGCCCTCTGCTGGGATGGTGTCAGACACCAGCTAAAACAGAAGGATTAAATAAGATCCAGAGTCTCATGACATAATAGCCAGAATGTACAGACCTCATTAAAAAAATCACTCAGCATTCTTAGAAGCACAAAGATTTCTAAACGAATAAAACATAAAAGGCACCAAGCTGACAGAGAAGTTAAAGGTATCTGAGACAGATTTGAAAGTAGCCATCATAAAAACGCTTCAAGCAATAACAGACATGCCTGAAACAAATCGACAAAGTGTCAGAAAAGAAAAAGAAGAGAGAAGGAAAACTGAGAACTGAAACATAAAATAACCACGATAAAAACTCAGCAAATGGTGTCAACAAAGGACGGAGGGGACAGAGAAGAAATCGGTGAACTGGAAGACGGAACAAGAGAAATTACCAAATCTGAACAACAGAGAGAAGGCGGGCCGCGGTGGGAGCCTGGGGAAGGACCAGCACTACTCCCCACGTTCCCGAGGGGACTGGAGCACACAAGATGCAGCCCTGGGCCATGGAAATGTGACGGGCGGGGGCGCTGAAAAAGCACTTGAGGAAATAATGGCAGGAGCCATAAACCTACAGATTCAAGACACCGAGGGAAGCTCCAAATGAGACAACTGCCCCCCGAAAATCAGACCAGCACACGCCGGACTCAAGTTTTTGAAAGCAAAAGACAAAGGAAAAATCTTGAAAGTAGCCAGAAAAAAAAAAATGACGCCTTAGGGGGAAAGGAATTAAAATGACAGTGGATTTTTCATCAGAAACCAAGAAGACTAGAAGGAAATGACAGATTTTTCACACGCTTGAAGAAAAAACTGCCAACCCCAAAGCCTATTCCAGTGAAAATATCCCTCAGGGATGAAAGAGAAATCAAGACACTCACAGATAAAGAAAAACCACAAGAACAACTTGTCGCCCGCGGATCTGCCCTAAAAGAATGGCTGAAGGAGGTTCCCAAACAGGAGGTAAATCGTGAGGAAACGGGGACGTCAGCAAGATGGAGGGACGCAGTGATCGAAATCCAGGCAAACAAACTTTCCTTATCCAGTTCCACAGAAGTCTGCCAGCTTAGGCTATACTTTATAACCCTGCTTCAAGTGGGTCCAATAGTACACAGAGGAAATAAGTGAGACCTTGTACCATAAACTGGATTTCTTTTTTTCTATTTGTCTTTTTAGGGCCGCACCTGTGGCATATGGAGGTTCCCAGGCTAGGGGTCGAATCAGAGCTGTAGCCACCAGCCTATACCACAGCCACAGCAATGTGGGATCCGAGCCGTGTCTGTGACCTGCACCACAGCTCATGGCAGCACCGGATCCTTAACCTGCTGAGCAAGGCCAGGGATCAAACCCGTGTCCTCATGGATGCCAGTCAAGTTCGTTTCCACTGAGCTACAATGGGAACTCCAAGACATTGTATTATAAACAGTGGAGGGGAGAGTGACATAAAAGGACGTGGCATTTCAATACTTCACTATAACCGGCCATTTAATACACAAAGCAATCACTTAAAAAAAAAAAAAAAGCACTATCCGAAGAGATACATTAAAAAATACAACAGATAAGTCAAACGAAACTTTGAAGACTGCATAAATAACCTACAGGGTGGCACTGAAGATAGCACGGAACAGAAGGCAGAGAGAGTAAGAGGAAAACAAAAAAAAAAATGAAATGGCAGATATAAACACTAATACATGAACAAGTACATTAAATATACATGGTCTAAATAAACCAGTTCTAGGACACACTGGCAGAGTGCATTAAAAAGCATGACCAGCACATGCCATCTACAAGAAATTCATTAAGTATAACAACACAGCCAGGTTAGAAGTTAGAGAATGGAAGAGAATATATTACATACACACTAACCAAGGAAAACAGAATGACTCCATTCGCACCAGGCAAAGTGGACTTCAAAGAAAAGAGAAGGACATTACGTAGCAATAAAAGGCTCAGTCCACCAAGACACACGGCAATCTCAAATACGTATGTGACAAAAAGCCGCAAAAATGTGAAGCAATAACGTGATAAAATTGAACGGAAAAACAGACAAGTTCAAATCATAAGTGGAAACATCAACACCTCTTTCTCAACAAGAGGCCAGACAGGTCACCCGTAAGGACAGAGGAGAAATTAACATCCCCATCAACGACAGGACCTAGTCAACATTTTGAACACTCCTCCTCAAAAGAGCAGAATTCACATTATCCTCAGGCGCCTGTGGGGCATATAACAAGACAGGCCACGTCCTGGGCCATAAAACAAACCAGAAGTTTAAAGGATTGAAATAATACAGATTGTGTTCTCTGAGCATGACAGAACAGAACCAAAATAGAAATCAACAGAAAGATAGCAAAACACCTGGAAACCAGACAACACACTTGGAACTAATCATAGGTCGGCCAGAAAGTATAAAGGGAGATTAAAAAAAAAGACACATTGAAATGAATGAAAATGAAATACAATATATCAAAATCTGTAGGATGCAGCTAAAGCAGGGCCAAGAGGGAAATGTATAGCAATAGGTGCAAACATTAGAAGGCAAGAAGCCGCAAATCATTCATCTAAACTACCATCTTGAGAACCTAGAAGATGAGCAAAAGAAATGCAAAGCAAGAGGAAAAGAGAAAATAAGGTCAAAGTTCTAGCTGGTACAGAAAGGCAAGAAAAATAAATAAAAGGCATTCAAAAAAAGACCTCCAAAAACAAATAAGTGATCCTGACGATGATTAACGCACAAGGATCAATGTGTTTCCTATACAGACAGACCTCAGAGATATCATGGGTTCAGTTCCAAACCACCACAATAAAGCAAATATCGCAATAAAGTCAAATTTTGGGGTTTCCCGGTGCACAGAAAAATTATGTTCACGCTACACTGCAGCCTAAAAGCATGCAATAGCATTATGCCTTAAAAGCAATGTACATATCTTAATAGAACTATTTTATTGCTAAAACATGCTAGCCATTATCTGATAACTCAGGGCTGCCACAAACCTTCAATCTGTAAAAAAGCACAGCATCTGTGAAGCTCAATAAAGTGAGCACAATAAAACAAACTTCACTTTATTGCCTGTGCTAGCAATGAACACCTGGGCACTGGCAGGAACGGGACTGTCCCTCCAAGCCCATTTGTTGAAGCCCTGCCCGCTGGCGTGACGGGGCCTCTCGGGAGGTGACTACGGTTAAGTGAGGTCATGAGCTGTGGCTCTAACCCAGCAGGACTGCTGTCCTCGTGAGAGACCCCAGCCGTGCACATGCGCAGGGAAAGGGCCACGCGGGTCACAGGGAGAGGACGGCGTCTGCAGGCTGAGGAGAGGCCTCAGGAGAAACCAAAGCCGCCCGCACCGTGATCTCAGACTTCAGCCTCCAGTCTGCTGGAGAATCAACCCCTGCTGTGTGAGCCACACACAGTGTAGGCCGGCGACTGCAGCTCCGATTGGACCCCTAGCCTGGGAAGCTCCATATGCCACGGGTGCGGTCCGAAAATGCAAAAAAAAAAAAAAAAAAAAAGACACGTTTCCAGCAGCCCCAAACTGGACAAAGCAGGGCTCCTCGCGGTGAGCGGGTGAACGCGCCTGGGTCCAGCGACCCGCAGGCCCCGCGCAGCAAAGAACAGCACAAGCCATCGCTGCACGCGAGGCCGGGCCCAGTGGGAAAACCCGAATTATACCAATCACGCCGTATCTGTAGGCCCCGCGTGGACGCTTCCCATGGCAGAAACGGGGACAGACCGCGGGTGCCCGGCGCGGGGAGGCGGCCGGCGAGGGCGGGGCGTGGCTACGGAGGGGCAGCCCGAGGGACCCCAAGGTCTCGGCTGTGGACGGTCCACGATCGGGCAGTGCCCGCGCCCCTGAACGGCAGGGTGTGACCAGTGGAGAGGCTGGGCGTGCACGGGGCACGTGGGCTCCGGGTCCCCTGTCACAGGTGAGTGTCAGCGATCCACACCTAGAGCCGGACTTCAAAGACGCGCCGCCCAGGCAGCGCCCACGTGCTCCGTGCCGGTCCCGCCCGGCTCCCCGCCGGCTCGCGGGGTGAGAGGGCACGCAGGCCACTGCGCAGGAAAGGTGACCAAGAGGGGCTACAACCACCCGCCTTCCAGCCTCCGGTATTTCCAACTGCGAACAAAGCTCTAGGGTTACCTGTTAACCAGGAAACATCAGTACGTTGCTGTCAGCTTGACCCAAAGGGGCCAGGAGCTGCCACATGGAAGGGGCTGGGGCCAGGACAGGGAGAAGACCCTGCCCCCCAGCCCAGAGCCGGGACAACCGGGGTCCGGGAGAGGGGCTCCCTAGGCCAGTGGGACGGCAGCCGGGCAGGGCTCCAGAGGGAGGCCAGGGCCGGTGCTCCGCCGAGGCCCCTGCCCTGGGGCAGGCCTCCCCCGGAGTGACCCGTCAAGGAGGCCCCAGCCCCCAGCCCTGGACAGCAGGCCTAAGCCCTGGGGGCCGAGCCCTGCCTGTCTGGGGGGACACGAAGGCCAGCGGCACCAACGTCCTTCACCCGAAAGCATTTGCAAACCTCAGTCCAAAGCCAGCTCCTGCCCGGAGCTCCTTCCTGCCCAGCTCTAGGGTCATCCAGGGACAGACGGCCGGGACTTCTCCACGGAGCCGACCCAGCCCCGCGTCGGAGGGGCTCCCAGCACAGGGAGGCTGTGTCCCACAGGCAGGGGCAGGCGGGCTGGCCCAGGAGCCCAGTTACCACCCTCTGCGGGCCCACCCTCCGGCTGATGCCAGCTCATCAGAGAAGGCCTGTCCTGGCTGAAGCCACCAGGAGTCCCACGTCCCCATGTCCCCAGGCTCCCAGGGGACAGGAATTCTCAGGCACATCTCAGGAGACGAAGGATCGCCGGGGCTGGCCACAGGGAGGGATGGAAAGGGCCAGCACGTGCCAACGTCAGCCCTGCCGGCTCCACTCAGGCCCTGAATGAGGCCTGATGAGGGCAGCAGGCGAACAGCACAGGGAACCCTCGAGGCCGCGTCTCTGTCCCTCCAGGACATCAGCCAAGGTGGGGGGTGGTGCCGGGGCCAGGGAGGGCGCCTGCAGAAGTGATGCGAGCCGGGCCAGCTTGGAAGGCCCCAGGCCGCACTGCCCGGCGCGGGCGGCATCCACCGTCCAAGCCCAGCCGCGGAGGGAGCCGCACGGGCCGGCGTGGGGGCGGCCAGCTCTGCCGCCCGGCCCTCTGACGCTGCCCGCCTTCTGCCTGCCCCGCTCCCACGCAGCCCAGCGCATCTGTGGTCTGGGTCCCAGGTGGGGACACCCCCACGTCCGGGGCTCACCTGAGAGTGGACCGGGAGGCCCAGGCCCCGCTTGTCGGAGACGACGAGGGTGATGGCGGTCTTGAGAACGGTGGCGAGGAAGGTGTTGATTCCGAAGGCCAGGGCGCGCAGCTCTTGAGAAAGAGAAGACGCGATCTGGAAACTTCACCGGGAAAGGCGAGATGAGGCTGGGCAGGACCCAGCTGGGCCCAGGCCACCCACCGCTCCCTGGCCGCGCTCTGAGCAGGTGCCCCTCCCACCACGGCTCACAAAGAGCGGAAAGCAACCCCAGGGGACAGTTAGCCTCACGTGACTGCGGGTCAGAGTTCTCATATCGTCCCAGGGTTCTCAGCAATCTCCTCCTGAGAGCAGGCCACTAACAGAACCACAGGCCGACAGAGAACCAGGAAAATGCCCCAATTAAAGTCCTTTGTGGTTAAGTGATTCAGCAAATTAGGGAAAGAACCACAAAACAAATAAGGAAAGCAGGAGGAATTAATATGCTCAGAGCTTCCAGCGCTCTGCAGAGAAATTAACATTTGAACGTACTTCCAATTTAAAAGCGCGAAAATGTCTTAAAAAAAACAACTAGACAAGAGGCCTTCTAAAGTTCTGAAGAATAAACGAACAAAAATACCCAAAAAGCCTTTAAAGAGAAGGACCAAGGCCAGGGCTTCTGCTGGGGGGCTGAGCGTGGGGGCGGGGGCGGGGCAGGGGACGCAGCCAAGGCCAGCAGGCACCCCAACCGTGAGACGAAGCTCATCTCTCGGAGGACCCGGATGACGGGAGGCCCCGCCCGCACAGGCGGACCGCCGGCCACCCGCACGGCTGTCTCAGGTGGCGTTCCCTGCACTCCGCAGGCAGGACTAAAGGCACGCAGCTCGGCGACATGTGCGATAAAAAGGTCCCCACTGAGCCGGGGCAGGCTCCTCCCCCCCGGGGCCCCTGTCGGCCTTGGGTGTGTTGAAAACCTTTAGCCAAAGAGTAAGTTTCATCTGCGAAGTGAGAAAACGCAGAAGCAAAGGAAAACAAACAAGACCCAACCACCAACAGTGCGGTCACGAAGCAAGTCAAGGGCCTCCGGTCCCCCTCAGGGGCTGTAGGTCGTCTTCTGAGCCAAGTCTCTGAGCTGCTGTACGGACCGAAACCCCACCAGGCGCGAGAAGTTAAGTCACGGTGACCAGACTTGTAGTCGCGACATCAGCTGCCGTGATTCCAAGAACTGGCCTCAAAGAAACGGGAACAAACTGACCCTGGAACCGAAGACCAACGGCACTTAACACGTCAGGATGACGCCGGTCGGACCATCGCATGGCCAACTGTGAGAGGACGCAAGCGCTGACCACTGCTTCTGCACGAGTTCCCCTCCCTCCGCCTGTAAGAGCTCCTGCCCCCTGGCTGTCAGTGGGGGTCGGCCTGTGGACACAAGTCCGCCCTCCCCGCGCTGCCAGCTCCCAGAATAAAGCCAGCTTTCCTTTGCACCAGCCTTTCCTCTTTATCGACTTGAGAGTGGTGAGCTGGCGGCCCCACGTGTGGCCGCGCTATCACAGGCGGCAGATGTAAGCACGCTGCCTGTAACAAGGAGCACAGACACCCCGGCAGGAAAAATCCGCAGACAGAAGCCAGCCGGACACCAGGGAGCGGCCAGCCCTTTGTCCTGAAGGGAAGGCAAACGGCCCTCGGGGGCCACCCCTCGCCGCCCCCGGGGGCCACACGCTCGCCTGGCCGGTGGCCGGGACACCTCCGAAAGCGCCTTCTGAAGCACGTGCCCTCCGACCTGCCAGCTCCCTTCTCGGACGCACCCAGGCCACTGTCAGGATTTGGGAAGCAAAGGGAGCGGAGGCGGCATGGCTCGCGGCGCGGTCCGTCGCAGGAAGATGCGGACACGGGCAGAGACGCCGCAGCACCGAGAGCACGAGGTTAAAGGGCAGGTAAAGGGAAGGGTGCTCCGTGACCCCAGGCTGGCTGTCGTCAGCCCGACACCCACGTCAGCAACGGGGACTGGGGGACCGCCCGCCTCTTCTTTACATCTTTCCGTCTCACGTTTGACCTTTTCGACACAAGCGCTGTAACTGTTTTTACAACGATCAAGAACACTCCTGAGAGAAGCGAGAGGAAAACACCAAAGGCCCTGGTGCCCTTTCTGAAGCGCCATCACAAGAGGCCGAGAGTGACAGAGGCGGCCGAGAATGACAAAAGAGGCCGAGAGTGACAAAGGAGGCTGACAAAGCATGAGGAGACGGAGAGGACTGGAAGCCACAGTGTCCAGTCTGTGCAAAGGCCAGGCCGTGGCCACGCAAGGAGCAGAAGTCACCCCGGCAGGGCCAGGGTGCGCTCTGGGCCGCGCCGGGCCTGAGGGGCAGGGAAGAAAGGACGCTGGCTTGGATCCCAGCTCTCGCAGCCCAGGGCAGGTGGGGCCTGAAGAGAGGGACAGCTACAGAGGGTCAGGGGCCCAGGACCCTGTCCAAGCTCAACAGAAGGCGGGGACGGACGCTGCGATACGGGTGTGACCGGAGAGTGGACGTCCAAGAGGGGCGGGAAGGAGGGAGGCTGCGCTTGGACGTCAGGCCAGGAGGGGCCCCCGGGGACAGGGCGCAGACAGGAACCAGGGCCAAACAGCTGAGGGCGGTGACGCGCCCACCTGCCAGCACAGGTGCGCGTGGTGGGCTGTGTGCATGAGAGTCCGTGTGCTGCGCGTGTGTGTGTCTGGGGGGATCACGTGGCTCCCTGAGCGGTCTGGTTCCAAGGGGTGCACACAGGGTGTCAGGAGCCAGCAGGACGTGGGCCAGGGAAGACTCTGGAAGGCACAGGGGGTCGCAGGCAGCTCTCAGGCCAGCCCTGGGCGGGTGCAGGAGTGTCCCCAGGGGTGTGAGGAGCACAGGGGCACTGGCGGAGGGCTCCCTGGGCAGAAGGGGAGCTGGGTCACCGCGCCACTCCTGGGCTGCGAGCCACCCTGTCTGGCAGTGGCAGTGGGAGAGGCTGGGAAGGGCCGCAGGGCTACCCCAGACGTGACCTCAGATGCAGGGCCCGGAGGCTGGGGCAAGGTCATCCCCTGGTCAGACCCTGTGGACACTGAGTGGCTTGAGGGAGCACAAGAGACGCCCCCACCGGCCAGCTCCTTGTCCAGCTTTGGGGTCACAGCAGCCCAGACCCAGCATGTTGGAGAAGTGGACCTCCGGCTATAGGCGCCCAGGGCCCACGCACCTGTGGACCTGAGCGACAAGCTGCCCGGCACACACACACCCCTGCGGCAAGGACAACCCCCCCATACACACAGCGCGACCCTCCAGCGCCCGCCCCGGGCCCCAGGCCTGCAGGAGCCGCCCGCCGGCGCCCCGCCGCGGACTCACGTGGCGATGGGCACCAGGAACTGGTAGGAGCCGCGGAAGAGCACGAAGGCGCCGTAGCACAGCCAGATGCTGCTCGTCCTGTACATGAGGAAGACGAGCCCGGCCTGCGCCGCCGTCACGCCCGCGATGACCAGCTGCGCCCACAGCGCCCAGCGGATCTTCACGAAGCCCGCGGCGAAGGAGGTGATGGCACCTGCGGGGACAGGGCGGTCACCGCGGGCCCGCGGGGCGGGCGGCGCGCGGGGGCCGGGCCGTACCGAGCAGCGTGGAGGCGGCGTCCGCCCCGCCGTTGTAGACCCGCGTGCTGTCGGCGGTGGGGTTGACCGCGTTCCACAGGATGTGCACGTAGTAGACGACCAGGTAGTAGCCCGCGGAGCTGAAGACCCACCACAGCGACCAGAGGCGCAGCTGCGGCAGCCGCAGGGGCCGGGCCAGCTCGCGGAGCATGCGCACCAGCGCCCAGTCCCGCCAGGCCGCCCGCGCCGCCGCGGGGCCGCCGCCGCCGCCGCCGCCGCCGCCCGGGCGCATCTGGTCCAGCTCCGAGGGCGACGCCCGCGCGCGCGCGCTGCGGTTGAAGAAGAGGCTGCGCTTGGGGCGCTTCAGGAAGAGCGCGAGGACCAGGCTGAAGGCGAGGAAGGCCAGCGAGATGTAGTTGAGCGTGGAGAAGGACACCCCGCCCACGGTGACCAGCAGCTGGCCCAGCACGGAGCTGGTGAAGACCCCCAGCAGCACCGCGGCGCGCGAGCAGCCGGCCACGCGCTGGTAGCGGGCGGGCGGCACGAGCGAGAAGATGTAGGAGGAGTAGGCGATGCGCGCGGCCACGGCGACGCTGAAGAAGAACTCCATGAACTGCATGTGCAGCACGGTGCGGCCGAACAGCAGCAGGAGCCACACCGACACGTAGCTCAGGCCCTGCAGCAGCAGCACCGGCTTGTAGCGCAGGTAGTCGGTCAGCAGGAAGACGGGCACCAGGACGGCCAGGTAGGAGTAGGACAGCACCGGCGTGATCTCGTTGGTGACCTGCAGGACGCAGACGTGTGACCCCCGAGCCCCTGGAGCGCCGGCCCTGCCGCGATGGTCGCCTGCCACGTCTGCTGGGCGTAGCGGAGCACGTGGGACCCCACCCGGCCCCTTAACCGCAGCCCCAGGCAGGACACACTGAGCGCTGTCCGCTAAAGCCCTGAGGCCCCGCGCGCGCGCCCGGCGCGGGGCGTGGGGAGCACAGCGGGCACCACCCTCCGCGGGCCTGCTCCTCACGTGGCAGCGAGCGGGCGACAACCGCACAGAGCGGGCAAGTGCCCTGCAAGCAGGCGGTCATTACGTGTCAAGCCAGGCTGACCCAGGCCTATTTTTCTCTAATAAAGTAAAAACACCACGTGACTTCACCTCAGGTCTAACAAAATGGAACACGGACCTGGAGCCAGGTTATGCTCACGCTGGCCCCGAGGAAGGCCTCCCGGGGCCCCTGGAGGGGCGGAAGGTGCCCTGCAGCCACCCCCCACGGCCCCACTGGGGGCAGGACTGGGCCCTCGCCCCCGTCAGGCAGAACCAGGGCCACGTGTTCCGTGGGGGCCGACGGAGCTGCCCACAGCCTCGGCCACTCAGCTCAACACAATCAGAGCCCCGCCAGCAGGACGCTGCCCCCTGGGCACACAGCCACAAACCTGCTTGGAGCAAGAGCCAGATGTCCCCCAGCTGCCCGGGAAGGGCCACCCTGCACCCACTCCCTAGGAAGAGGGCCCCAGCTCTCTGGCCTCTGGGATGGACACAGGAGCTGCCTGTCTTGTGCTCAGAGCCTCTCGAAAGGCCCAGGCGGGCTTCCAGCAGGCGGCCCCTCACAGGGCCCCACCCGACCCTGCCCAGGGTCCGGCCGCAGCTCAGACGGGCTGGGGGCAGCACCGAGCGAGACAAGAGCCTTGCTGGGCTCTCAGAGGCTTTGGCCTCTCTTGGGTCCCCCGTGACCCAGCGTGCTAACGCTGACTGGAATGTGACGACCTGCAAAACGCCAAGGGGTGGTCCCTGCAGCAGCCCAGGGGACCCTCAGCCCTGCGAGGCCAGCGAGCACCAAGAGCCCTGGACAGGTGCAACTGAGGGCCCAGAGCCAAGCCCAGGTGGGCAGATGGGGCCCAGCCGAGCCCAGGTCGGCAGGCCCGGGAGGCCCTTCCCTCCTTCACTGGGCGCCTTCTCCGGCCCTGGCATCTGTCACCCAGGTGGTGCCGTCTGACCAGCCAGGCCCAGGGCAGCGCTTCCCAGGCTGTGCTCCGGGCGCCAGGCTGGCACACACCTTCCAGGGCTCCCCTGCCTGGTGGCCTCCTCAACCACATGCCCACCGGGAGCCACAGCTGTGGTCCCCAAAGCCATTCCAAGACAGTCTTCGTGCACACGTGTCCCCGAGGCAGGCCGGATGAGCAGTGCTGCTCCCTGAGCCACGGGGTGACTGCAGGGGTCAGAGCCTTGTTTATGGAACATTTCAGGAACTTCAAACAGCTTGGCGGAGAGCTCGTTCACATGCAAGGGCCGCAGTCAGAGCCGCGGGAGGTCTTTCCACCCGCACCCTGACCCCGCCTCCCACCCACTCTCCTCGGGCGGGGCCGCAGCGGGCTGGGCGGGGACTGACCCCTGTCATACGTGGGAAGTGCTGGGGGCACGGGCACCCACGAAGTCCCTCGGGCAGATGGCAGAGTGTCGGCCTCCCACTGGCCTCAGCCCAGCACTGCTGGGCCGCGTTCCCAACACGTCGGTTTGGACAGGCCGGGACAGGCAGGACGCGGGAGCTGGGCCCAGACTGGGACCCAGGCGGCTTCAGGGCAGCGGCTTCTCTGAGGTCAGAAGCTCAGGCCAGAGCCCAGGGCAGCCCAGAGCCCAGGGCAGCCCAGAGCCCAGGGCAGCCAGACAAGGATGTGGGCGTCCCAAGTCCTGAGGACCATGGAGACGGGGAGCAAGGCAGGGCTGGGCCAGGCCCCGGGTGACCGGGATTCCAAGTGGAGCCAGCACCAGGGAGCATTCAGGGACCCCAAGTCCTGCCCGATGGCGGAGCAGGAGCGCGGCAGGCGCAGCCACAGAGGTCACCCCAGGATCCTGCCAGCGACACGTGGGTCAGCCATGGGCCAGGTCGGACTGGCGTGTGACGCGTCCTGGGCGGGGCTCATGATGGAGGCAGGACAGGGCTGCGGGCCCAACCCAGACAGCGCAGGTGCAGAGGCATCACAGGCCCCAGGGTGCAAAGCACACCGTGGGCCTTCCTGGAGGTGCTTCATGAGCCCGGGAGGGGTGGGCGAGTGGGGCAGCGCTCCGCATAAACCCGAGGGAATGTGGCTGAACTACGCGGTGCGGCTGCGGCATAAAAGGCCTCACAAGCAGAGGAGGGCGGCGCACACCAGGAGAAGCCACGGCCCACAGGCGGTCGGGTGCCCCTGCGCCAGGAGCCCCACCAGGCACAGGAATGCAGGTGCCCGCGGGCAGGGGGAGGCTGCCGGGAACCCGTGGCAGAAATCAAGTAAGTGCAAACCCAGCAGCCGCTCTCCCATCTGTCAGACGGGCAGAGACTCAGCAGTGCCTCGTGGGCGCTGCCGCGACGGGGTGAGCTGCGGGCCGCAGAGCGGAGACCCCAGCAGTGTCCTCGCCACACCCACCCCCCAGGGCCCTGGAGCAGGGGCGCCCTCTGGGTTTGAGGCTCTCGGGCGGGAGTTAGGCCTAAACCCGTGTTGGGGAAGCAGCCACGGCCACAGGCCCACTGTGCTCTTCCGAGGCCTCTGCCGTCCCTCTGGTCATGCCCAAGGCCTGGAGGGTAGCTAAGTCTCTGGATCCTGCAATTAAAGAAAGCGTGGCCTGGGAGGGTGGCAGGGGGCGGGGAACTTTCCTGCTTCGGGGACTTTCCTTACTGTATTTTTAATGGAGCTTCATTCATATGTGCTAAGTGACCTCGGCGGCGGACGACAGCCCCTTAGGAGCAGAGTGGGGTCCAGGAGACAGCGGCTGTCTGGCTATCGGTCAGCCACAAGCGTGGGGGACCGGCTACTCCAGGGAGGCCCCGGGAGGTCTGGGGGGCACCGGGGCAGCCGCGACGGCCCTGGCCCCTCCTGGCTGATGGCCAGAGCCCACGCCCCTCCGACTCACCTGGGAAGTGACCCCTCTGGCCGCGGTGCTGGCTGTGGGCTGGGACAAAATCACACACGTGCCGTTTCGAGCTCGTGCGGCCCAAGCACACAGGTGTGTCCGTTTTCCAGGAGGGCTGCCTCGAGGGGACAGGCCCCGTCTGGCCAGCAACAACATACGGCTTAATTCCAGGGCCAGGGAGGGCTGTGCTGAGCTCGGGGGCAGGGAGACAGGCAGGGGCTCCCCGAAGAACCAAGTGAGAAATCCCAGTGGGACCGAGCACCAACGACGTGGGTGTGGCGGCCGCGGCCACGCTGCAGGGCGCAGATGGAGCGGGGGCCCGGGGTGCACGGCCCAGGGAGCCCGCGGCCCGGGCGGCCAGGACCAGGCTCTGGGCAGCGGGTGGTTCTCCGGCACGACGAGCAGGGTGGCGACCAGCGCTCAGACGACTGGCCCACCCTGCGCGTCACCAGCCAGAGGCCTCCGTCCTTGTGATGTTTTATTTCGAGGGAAACCAGTGGGGACACTGCCTGTCGCTGCTTCTGTGCTGCCTTTGACCCCAGAGGCTCCCGTTGGGTATAAGCTTATTACTCAGGTTTCAACGAGCTCCTTTGTCTTTGTTACTGAGCAAAAGGAAAATTCGTTCGGTAATCAGTAATCTCTGCCTCTGCCGCGAACCAGTGCCCGCCCGGCGGGGCCCCTCGCCCCCCGGCCCCCGGGAGACTCCCGCGCACGGCCCTCCGCCGGGCCAGCGAGCTCTAACCGGCCCAGGGTGGAGGTGACCCGGCGGGCGCGGGCTGGCACCTGGGGACCCCCGCGTGGCTCCGATCCCACCCGCTCACGGCGCCCACGTGCCTGCTTCTGTGTGAAGTTCTTGTGGGGGCCCAGGAGGTAGGGCGTGATGAAGCTCTCCCCGGGCCGCATCTGGGCCAGGAAGCCATAGAAGCAGAGGAAGAAGACCAGGCACCACCAGGACGGCAGCCTGCCGCCCGGCCCAGGCACCGCCACCGCCGCTGCCGCCTGCTTCTCCCCCTCGGGGCCGGGGAGCGCCATGCGGGACCTGGGAGGGAAGGCCAGAGTCAGGGCAGCTCGGGGCGGGTCCGCAGCGCCCCAGCTCCGCGCAAGGGGCTCCTGCCGTCCGGCCAGGGCTCTGGCCCCAAGCCCAGCGGCCCCGCCCAAAGCCCATGACGTCCAGGCACCAGGGCCGCCCCGACCGGCTTTCCCCCCCCCTCCGGGGGCTCCTGGGCTGTGCTTCCAACTGGACCACCAGCCACGCCCTGCGGGCCCATAAATGTCGAGTCCATGAAAGAAAATGCAGCTTTAGATCCAGCTTCTTGGGGACACAGGACTCATTTCAAGTGCTCACAGCGGCGGCCGTGACCGCGGGCTGGGCGTGCCCCCTCCCCGAGTCCAAGGCTGCTCCTGCGTCTGGTGTCACGGTGTCACAGACCCAGGAAAGGGGCAGTCGTGGGGAGACAGCCCAGTGGGCGTGGCAGGAAGCCCACTCCCACCCGCCCCCCAAGCCCGGGCACACAGCGCAGGGGTCAGCGACGTGCACAGAGACGGCCAGGGACCAGCCACCTGGCGAGGGCAGAGGAGGACCTCAGTGTCGTGATTTCAACACAGCCCGGGCCTCAGCGGGGCAACCACAGGCGGATGAGCAGGACTGTTCCTCTTTCCTCCTGTGTTTATTTCCATGACTCAGGGAAATGGGGCGGGGGGACAGCCCTAAACTCCCCGAAGAAGCCAGGCTGGTGGATCTGTTTGTGAGGCTCCAGGGGGCAGGGTCGGGGTGATGGGGGTGGCAGTGGCCCGGGAGCCCCAGGGTTACCGGGGACAGCTCCCCAGCCCCAGGGCCAATGACACAGCAGGGCTGGGGCTCGGTCCCTCCCTGGCACCCCAGCACCCAGAGGAGGCGCGGCCCCGGGGGGCACCCAGGCCAAGGCGCTCCAGCAGGAGGGCTGACGCTTGCTCCCTCCCCGCGGCCTGGTGTTTCCAAGGAGACAGCCGGGGCAGGGCACACCCACGGCCCCCGCTCCAGCCCCAGGGCTCGCCTCAAGTCCACTCCCCGCTCCCAGGGGCGCGCCTCCCCGGGCACCAGAAAAACCGCAACCTCAGCCAGCGTAGCTCACAGCCAGCCTGGGGCCAACAGCCAAGAACTGACAAAGCCCAAGGTCCCCAGAAGCGGGGCCCACCCTCCCTGTCCCCCAGGGGCTCAGAGGCCCCCCGTCCTCGAACCTTCCGTTCTGAAAGGCGTCATCTCCAGAGGTGATGAGAATTCCCTACCTGCTGTCCCCGAGTGTAGACAGAAGTCTCAGACACCAGTGCCAAGCAGACACACCGGTTTCTTCATTTCTACTTCCTGGACGCCCATGGCTTCTGAAACCCCGAGGCGGTGCTTCTGAGAAGACAGCGAGACTAGTCAGAAGCGTGTCTGAAGGTCTGAGCTGGCCCAGGACTCTGCACCCACACGGCCCGAGGCACGCCTGAGCAGGTGACTGCGCTCGCCGGGAGCCCCGGCCAGGATTCCCAGCTGGCCGCTGATAAAAAGCCTGGCTTCCAGTATCTCAGGGCAGCACGGCCACCCCGCCCCAGCCAGTGCTCAGATGGGCCCCAGGGCCCCTGGCGCCAGCCCTAAGGTCCCAGGCGTCCTCCAGGGTCACCGCACGGGGCCAGACCACCTCCCTCCCCGGAAGCACGGAGATGCAGGCCATGGCCAGGGAGCCCAGACGGCAGAGAAGCCGTGGGGGCGGGGTCTGCACACACCCGGGGGGCAGGGCCCCAGCTCACCTCCGCGACTGGTCAGGCGCCACCTCACAGGCCGCCCCTCCCGCCCCATCCCTGCCACCGTGCTCAGCGCAGGCGTCCCCACCTCCCTCCTGAGCTACAGGACAGCGGGAAGGAAGGGGGCCTCCCCCAGCCTCCCGGGCTCTGGGGTCACAGGACCACAGGGCCAAGGGCTCACGTGCACAGGGCCTCGCCCGCGGGTTGCAGCCCATCAGCTGGAGGGTCTCCCGGCCGCAGGGAGCCTCCCCCTGCGTCTCCACAAACACCTGCGCACGGATCCACTGAGGCTCAGGCCCGAGTCCCACAGGGGTGGCGGCAGGAATGCGGCCTTCTAGCCCAGAGGAGGGGACGGCCTTCAGACGCTGGGCTCCGCCAGGTCCAGCAAACGCCCAGAAAGAGGGACTTCTTACGCAGCCCGGTGCCAGGGGGCCCCTCCAGGGACGTGAGTGGGGCTGCCCGCCTGGCACAGAGGCAGCCGCCCGTCCTAAGAGAGCGTCTCTGCCCCGTGGCCACCCGGGTGAGCCCTGGAGCCCAGCTTCCCGGCCCCCAGGCATGCGGCCACAGCAGCAAGGGCCCGGGCGGCACGGCAGGTCCAGACCCTGCAGGGCTCCCTCGGAGGTGACCGCGTCCACCTCCGCCTTCCGTGTTCCGAGCGCCGCTCACAAGCCTGGCCCTTCCCCGTGCCAGGCCCTCCTCCAGCTTCTTGCCCTCTGGCTCCCTCCGGGAGAGGCCCCCAGGGGCCCCCAGGGCAGAACTTCCACGTCACCCGCCACAGGCTGAAAGGTCACCACAGGCCTCACAGGAAGGAGAGAGAAGGGCCAGGCCTCGAGGAGCTGGCACCTCGGTCACTGAGAGACCCCCATGTAGGGCCGTAATCGACAGCACTTCAACTAAAGGGACGCCGGGGACACGAGGCCGGGATCCCCGTGGGGCCGCGCGTCTCCCACGCCTTGCCCTGCGCGGCCACCCTCGCTTTCCAGAACCTCCCAAACAGGCCGAGGACTGACAGTTCGTGTGCCCACCGGCTGGACGGAGGGGTCACTGAGGAGCTCGGCCGCCACGCAGGAAGTGCGGGGCCTCCGGGGGAGAGCCAGCTGCGCCGGGACGGGACGGGGGAACGGGGACGCAGGAGCCTGGTTCTGCCCCAGCGAGGCCGCGCTGGCGCGCTCCGGGCAGGTTTGTCGGCCTCGGGGCTCACTCTCCATTTACCCCAGCATAATCACCAGCACCGGCAGGCACGGTCGCTGCCACCGCTAAGACCAACGTCCTCTCCCAAATACACGGGCGGGAAGGCGAGGCGGAGGGAGAACGCAGAGGGCATATGAGGTGGGCGCCCGAGCACAGGGCAAGCGGGCGCAGGGCACAGAAGCAGGCACGGGCCACCCCGGCACCCGCCCTGCTCCGTCCCCCCAGCAAACGAAACAAAAGCAAACGCCGTCTCTCATTGCCATTGGACCCCAGATACCCCGGAGTAGGCTAACACCTGCCAGTAAAACAGAGAAAAGCCCCGCGCCCTCACCAGATCAGGTGATGAGGCTCTGTGCTCCAAAGAGTAAAATAAAATCCTCTGTCTGCCACCACTGTGGACATGAAGCCCCCAGGAGGCGCTGGTCATCTCTGCCCAGCAGAGACGCTCTAATACCCGGGGCTGCTGAACCCACCAAAGCCCTCTCCCTGTGCAAGCAACACGCCAGCACAGGAGGACGCAGAGGCCGAGCCATGCAGTCCAGCCCAGCAGGCTGTGAGCCCCAACCAGGAGCCCTGCGGCCTGGGCACCCGGCTCCCCCACCTGCAGAGAGCAGTGGTCCTGCCGCTTCAGTCAGGCTCGGGAGGGCCCTCCACTCTCCCTGGTCACCTCTTTGCAGGGCGCCCAGCAGGGAGCTCCAAAGACCACGACAGCGCCTACACTTTGCGCAGCCTGGAAAACATCTCCTTCGGCTGCTTTTTGGATTTCTGAGCCAGCCCAGATTCTAACCTGTCCCGAGACCCGGGGCTGGGACCCCAACGGGGTGAGGAATCCCCCGAACACACGTGTGATCGGGCCTGGCCCCTCCCTGGACTCTCCAGGGCAAGAGCGGCAGACAGGACCCCGGAGAGAGGCACAGCATGCCCCGCTACCTGGACAACCTCCAGCGCTCGGCCCCAACCGTGCCAAAAGCTACTCCAAGGGGAAGTTGTTCGCAACTAGACTCCGGGCGCAGGAAATGGCTTGGCTGGAGACCACAAGTGCACCGGGGGCTTCTCACAGGCGAGGTTCCGAAAGTGACAGAGCATGCGCCAGGTTCCCACGAGCGGCGAGGCTGCACGTGGGACTCGTTCCTGCACGCACGCTGGCGCCCCAGCGCCCACCCCGGCACCAGGGGCTCATGCGCCTCACGCTCCCCCCAGGTCCCGCAGCCTCCCAGGCTAGGAGCCCATGCAACCAGCTCCCACCGCTGGCCCAGCAGCCCCCAGCCCCCCGCCTCAGCGCCTACCTGGGCACCCGGGGCCTGGGCACCTCCGCGTCCATGCCCAGCCCCGCAGCCCCGGGCCTGCGACCCTGCGCCCACCCGGGCACTCGGAGCCCCTGCGCTCCCCGCAGTCCCCGGCGCTCGTCCCCGCGCTCCGCGCCGCTCTCCCTGCAGCCCTCAGCCTGCGCCCCCGCGCCCACTCCGGACCCCTGCAGCCCCCGCCCCGCGCCCCCCGCACTGCTCACGGACCGCGCACCCCAGTACCTGCGAGCTCGCGGCCTCCCCTGCTCAGTGCCCCTGGGGACCACAGTGCCCACAATGCCCCGCGGCGGCTGGCTTCCGGGAGGCTGGGGGAGGGGGCGCACCTGGCCCCGCCCCCGCCACGCGGCACCGCCCACAGCAGCCGCACGGTCTCGGACACGCGCCCCGCGGTCCGCGTCGCACGGGCGCCGCAGCTCCGCGCGCGCCCGGAATCCCGGGGCACCCCGCCGCCACGCCCCGGTCACGCGTCCCCAGTCACACGGCGCAGGCTACTCCGCCGCGCGTCCACCCGCCCGGCCGCAGCCGTCACCCGAGCCCCCTCCCGAGGGCTCCTCGCGCGCCCCTCGCGCCTGCCCGCGCAGCGCCGGGATGTGCTGGAAGCCTCCGGGACCCGACCCGCCCCGAGCTGTGACCGCGCTGGCCCCCTGACTTCGCAACCTGTCTCGCCGCCGTCCTGACCTAGAAGTTCGTGTGCGTTTTCTTCTAGGTTCATTCCTTTTCTGGCCAAGCCGCAAACTCAAGCCAGGGATACTGGTCGCTGCGCCAGGCGGGGCAGGACAGTAGGGTTAGAGGGAGTCCGTCGTCCCCCGCCCCCGCCCCCGCCGCAGCTGCCTGTGCGGGTCACCCTGACTCACTTGCGGTCCGGTGGCTGCCTGGGTGCGCGGTCGGCTCCCCGGCTCCGGCTACTCCGGACTCTCGCTGCGCGGGCTCGGCTTCCCGAGGGAGGCGAAGCAAAAGGGGGAGGGGCGCAAAGACAAAGGAAAGGCCTGAGGTCTGGCGGGACAGAGCGGAAGGGGAGGCCTGCCTGAGGACCTGGAGGGGTCCGGGGGAGGGGACAGCCTGTCCCTGTGTGGGGCTGCCACAGTCTCCCTCAGGGCAGGACCACCCCTCTGGACTTGGCCCGTTTGGGGGCGGCCGTATGCCCCGCCTGTGACTCTCAGCCTGGGGTCCTGATCTCAGAAGGTGGCTAATCCCTGGCTGTACCCAAAAGGCAGCCACAAAGGGGCGCAGCAAAGGCCAGCGACGGTCAGCCATTGCGATTGGCCAGGTCTGGGAACTGGACCCTGGGTCAGACCAGCAGTGCAGCCCCTGGGAAGCCAGACAGAGGCTGTTACTGGGAAGAGGGGAGGGTTAGGGAGCTGGAGCGCCCAGGGGCCGGGCAGCGCGGGGGCTTAGGGATCTGGCCTGGGGACAGGAAGGGGGCGTAGGTGTGCAGAGAGCCGCTGCCCCTCGAGTGAGCCCACCGTGAGGATCCGGGCTCAGCCCCCAGGTCCCTCACCTGGTGGTCTCTCTCTGGCCTGTGGGCGTGTGCAGAGCCCGTCACCGGCTGCCTTGCCCAGGCCTCGCTCCAGCCCCTGGTCACACAGAGCCCGGGTTCCCCCCCCCCCCGGAAGCTGGGCCTGGCTGGGGGTGGAGGGGTCGCACTCACCACTGCCCCTCACCGCCAGGACTGGGCCAGGGCTGCGGTGTCTCCAAGGGAAGAGAGAGGGGTTCCCACCGACCGGCTGTGCTCGCGCTGTGAGGAGCGGCCTGGCCGGCAGCGCACGGGCTCCAGGAGGCCCCGCAGGTGCAGCTGCTGGAAGTGGAGTCGCTGAGCAGAGAGGGCCAGGTGGTTGCGGGGAACAGCCCTTGCCTGGAGTGGACCTTGTGCTTCCGTCGTTTAGCTGAAGTGGTCCTCTTGGCGTTAACAGTCTGTTTGTCACATGTTTCTGTGCCAGCTCTGCGCAGGCTCCAGGTGGCTGCTGCACAGGTCACAGAGGGAGCAAGAGCTGGTCCCTGGGTGAACCCCAGTCTGGAGGGGCCAGGATGGGCCAGTGCACGGAAGCACAGCCTCGCCAGCCCGTGGGCTCCGGTGACACCACAGGGTTGCCCAGGGCCCACAGCCCACGAGGACCGCCCCCTCCCGAAGGGGCTCGGGTGGGTTTCTGGTTGCAGTGAACGTCAGCCCCCAGCCCAGGCTGGCCCACCCAGCGCCGTCTCCCTTGCAGAAGGTGCCCAGGCTGTCCCCCACTCACCCCCTCCCGGCCCCTCCCCTTCCCACCACCCATCAGAGCCCAACAACCCGGCAACCAGAGCCCAACCCGCCCGTGTCCCCACCCCCACGCCTCCTCCCAGGCGGACTTCAAGGGAGGCGTGGCCTTGGGGGTCAGTGGTGTCCAAGCTCCTGAAGGGCTTCTCCCAGGCTTCCGGGTGGGAGTTGGCCCCTCCAGGTGGCAGATCCTGCCTGCCCAGGCCCCTTGGCTGTGTGGGAACAGTCCGTTCCTGAAAAGAGGGCCCAGGGGACAGGGTCCAGGGGTGGCCCTGGGGAGAGAGCAGACAAGGGGCGTGATTGTCTCACCGACCTGAGCAGCTGACTGTCCTCCCCTGCAGAAGGCCCACGGGGGGCGTGGAGAGGAGACAGGAGCCAAGGTGACCTCTGCCGAATGAGACCAGACTGAGCCGTGCGGACATGTGGAGCGGAGGAGGGAGACAGACGGAGACACAGAGACCTGGGGGGCGGGTGCTGCAGGGCAGGCACCGGCACAGGCGGGACACAGGCCCTGGACCCGCCCAGCACATCTGGGCCACCCCAGGGTCGGGCCTTGGGGACCTGTGGCCTCTGGTGAGTGGGTTGGACCATGCGTCCCCCTGGCCTTGGCCGGGGCGAGCTGTGTCACCTCTAGAAGCAAGGCTGAGACCAAATGCCAGTACACGTGAGCACACGCACACACACGTGCACAGGTCCCCAAAGGCACCGAGGTCGTGTTCATCGTGGGGGGGCAGGCAGGCCCCTGCACCCCCAAGGGCGGGACTCGGGTTTGGGCCCTGGAGGCTTGGGTCTGCGGGATGGAGGGACCGGAGGGTCCTGCTGCCTCCGTCCTGAATGTCCACTCATCTTTCACTAGTGAAGTGTGTCCTGGCCCCTCTGGTGCCTGGAAGACTTGGTTAAGGATTTGGGGAGGACTGAGGCGACCACGCGGGGAGAGGGGCTTGGGGGTCAGGGCGCCTCTGAGGCCAAGGGCTGTGTTCCGTTCAGATGGAGACCAGGAATGTCAGTGCTGGGGGCTCAGGAGGACAGGGAAAGGGGGCCCGGGGGTGAGGTGGATGCTTGAGTGCCCTCAGCTCCACCCCGGGGTCGTAGAGCCTCATGGGGCTGTGTCAGGACGGCGGCCAACACGCTGAGACAGGGCGGCGAGGCTGGGTGCGGGGCTGTCCGGGGCAGAGGTCTGTTTGAAAGGTGCACGGGACCGGGGCGGGGGTGCGGTTACTCCCCTCTTGACTTTGGCTGGTGGCTGACAGGTGGTGGCAGGGTGGAGGTTCAAACTGTGGAGTGAGGTGGGTCCTCATAAAATCTGAAAACATCTATCTGTTTGAAACCCTGTTCTTCCAGTTTTTCCAGAGCACCTCACCCAGAATGCCTCATTCCTGATAGCTGCCCTGAACCCTTCTCAGGGTGTATTAAACGTCGTCAGCTGCACTGGCTAGTGACTAATCCTTGAAGAATCAGATGGCAGTGATTTTTCAGTTGCCAGGTTCAACACTCATTTCAAACAAGTGTTTGTGAATGTGGACGCCCAGAGGATACCCAGCTGTTCTTGCACTTTTCAATCCAAAGACTCTCTTTCCCCAGCTGAGCTGTACTGATACCTTTGTTGAAAATCAGTTGTCTAAGTACGTGTGGGTCTTTTCTGGACTCTGTTCATTCCCTTCGATTTTCTACGTGTATGAGTCCTGGCACTTTGCTCTTCCTCAAAATTGTTTTGGCTACTCAGTGTCCCTTACATTCCCGTATAAGTTTTGAATCCGTTTCTCAATTTACCTGAAATAAAAAGCCTGTTGAGATTTTGATTGGATTGCACTGAATCCGTAGATCAACTTTGAAAGATGTTTCACTCTGACAATGAGCCTCCTAATCCATGAACAGAGTGTATCACCCCCTTTCTTTAGATAGTCTTTAATTTCTCTCAGCAATGTTTTGTAGTTTTCAGTGTAAAGAACATGCAACTTTTCATTAAATTGATTCTTAGGTATTTTAAGATTCTAGTGTTACTGTAAATGGTGGCTTTAAATTTGTATTTACCTAATATTTGTTGCAAGTATATAGAAATAACATTTACTTTTGCATGGACTTTGTGTCTTGCAGCCTTGCTGTGTTCACTAGTTAATTCTAGTATTTTTGGATTGATTTCTTAGAATCCCTGCACTCACAAGTGTGTCATCTGTGAACAGAGACTTTCACGTCTTCCTTTCCGATTGCTATGCCTTCTGCTTCTCTTGCTCGCACTGTCACGTCAGCTCACGTGGGAGCCAGCCTCTTGCCTCGTTCCCACCCTCAGAGGCAAAGCGCCTGGTGTCTCACCACTAAAAATACTGTTATGTGGAAGTTTTAAAAGTAACTTGTTTGCACCAGTGTCTGCTTCCATTTCGGGGCCGGGTGGAAAGCCCCTCTCACCCCCAGATGCTTTGCGAGCCGGGGTGTTACTCCACGTGTGGGAGAAGGCCAGGGTCACTGGTGCTTCTGGAGGGTGGGAGGGTTATGCCTCATACCTTGCACTGGCCCTTTTCCATTGGTTCTTTTCGTGGTTTCTGAGCACTTCCCGTTGTCGTTTAACACTGTCGCTGCTCACCTCCCCCTCTCCCCAGGCCCTGGGCCTTGCTGCAGCCCGTCCACCTGCCAGGACAGGTCAGATCAGCTCGGCCGGTGCCTCCCCGCCCTCCCGACAGGGGCAGGACAGCCCCTCTCTGCTGCTGTCTCCGCTGTTTTCAAAGTGTCCAAATGTCCAGGAGGGAGAGGGCTACTTAGGGGGCCTCTGAGACCCAGATGTCGCCTCCGCGGGCAGGGGGAGCCGGCTGGCCCGGGGGCCCCGCGGGGGGGCCGGAGGAAGGAGGCCCTTCTAAGCCTGGGATGGACAAGCGCGGACTCCACGGCTGGCCGTGCTAACGGGGACCTTGTCTTCGGGGTAAAGCCCAGTCCCCGAAGCTGCAATGGGCACGAAGGACAGCGCTGTTTAGAAAGCAAAGCCTGGAGACACTCAGAGGGACCTTCGCTGGGCGGTGGGGCCGGGCCGCGGGGAGACACCAGCAAGCTGCTGAAACCGCATCCTGGACACGTGCGCAGGAACTGCTGCGTCTGGAAGAGGCAGAGCAACTGGTCTGGGATGGCACGGGCGGCATGCGCCTCTGGGTGTGCCTGGTGTGTGGGCACACGTGTGCGTGGGTGTGTGAAGCCATCGAGAGAGGTCAGGATGCCGGGTCCAGCCCATAGGGACCCCTGGGTCCGTAAGGTCTGAAGGGCTTCCCACGCCCCACCCCCAGCCCTCAGCTGCCAGGTGCACACCCGCCCGTCCATCTGTGCCTGTGTCACGTTGGTACCCCGCCAGCCCTCTGGAGTGCCAGGAGGGGTGGGGCTGTCCCCCCACCAGGTCCCAGGACCCAGAAGAGGGAGGCGCGCAGAACAGGTGAGCAGCTGCTGCTCCCAGGGCGGCCGGAGTGTGGTGCCCGCACTGCCCCCGCCGCCGCCGCCCGCCCCCTGCCCTGCGAAGGCGGGACCAGAGCCCGCCACCTGGGAAAGCGCCTCCGGCGAGCAGCGGCCACTAGGGGGCAGTGCGGCTCTGCCGCGGCTGTGCGGGCGCGGTCCCGGGGCTCCTCGGGGAGCGCTGGGGACCAGGCTGGCACCGCTGCCCAGGGAGCGCGGCTGTGGAGCCGGGCAGCCTCCCGGTGTGTGGAGCCCGGTCCCCACCCCAACAACACCCGGGCCCGGCCGTTACGTTACTTTGTTTATTGGGGTGAAACGTGCCTAACACGAAATGTACCTTTTAGCCCTTTCTAAGTGTACAGTTCAGCGGCTTTAAGTACGTTCACACTGTCATGCGACCACCACCACCGTCGTCTCCAGAATCTTCCATCTTCCCAAACGCTGTCCACGTTAAACCCTTCCTGGCCCTTGCCTGCCCTCGCTTTCTCATACCTGTCCTCGCAGCCCTCACCGCCTCCTGCCCCCGGGCCCTCACTGCTGACTGGACGGCTGGGCAGCGTGGTGGCCCCGAAGGTGAGGGCGCCCCACCGGGCCCGGCCGCCCCGATTCCGGAAACCACGTCTCTCTGCTGACTCGGCCGGCGGTCACTGCCAGGCCAAGCCAGGGCGGGGGCGGGGGGGCGCCGGGCAGGGGCCGGGTGGTTCTGGGGATTTCGGCCGGCCCAGGTGACCCCTCACCTCTCCCGAGGGCGACCTCAGAGCTTGGCTGCCCCAGGCACAGCCACGCTGCCTCTCATGCCGGTTTTCGGATGTCGGGGGAGGCAGGAGGGGGTGAGTGGCGGAGTGGCCTGGTGAGCTTTGGCCCTTGTGCTCCGTGTGGCTGGGCCCGGCGCGCAAGGCCAGCCCAGGGCGTGGGGCAGAGCCTCGAAGCAGGAGGAAGCCGGGGCGGGGGGCACAGAGACGCAGAAAGCGGCCAGCACAGTGCTTCAGGCCCCAGCCACGCGCCCTCGGAGGGAGGCTCCTGCCGAAAGGTCGCTGTGACTCCTGGGCAGGCTCACGGCCCGGCCCCAGGTGGAGCTGCGGGGGGCGCTTGGCTGCAAACTCCCCATCGGCAGGGGCAGGGCGGACGGGAGCTGGGCGGCCCTGTGGTCCAGGCCTGGGTGCGGCTCCCTCAGACTGGCCGCTGCCTCCCCCGCGGGGCTGTGGCCCTGCGGTGCTGGTGCTGGGACGGCTCGAGAGACGCCCTACCCCTGACACGGTTACATCAAAACCCTGATCTTTAACTAATTAAAAAATTTAAATTAGTTAAAGCTAATTAAAATTGATTAAATTTTGAATTACCTTCAAAGCACCGAGCTGACTGCAGCACCTGACGCCACGTCGGCTGGTCGGTGGCGGCGGTGCTGGCAGGAGCGGCCTGAGCCCGGAGGACAGAAGAGAAAGGACTGCGGTGCCACCCTGCCCATCGCTTCTTTTTCCCAGGCTGAACCGTGGCAGACGACAGTTCCCAGGCCGGGATCAAATCCGCGCAACGGCAGTGACAACACGCAGGAGTCACCACAGGGCCTTGGGGAGAAAGCGGTCAGGGAGCCGGGCCCTGCCTTCGAGGGCGGGTCTGCAGGTCCATCACTGAGCCGCGGCTTCTCCGGGCGGGGCGGGGGCGGCCACCGAGGTGGGCGAGCAGAGGGCGTGGCGGGGCCCGGACGCGGCGGAGCAGGAACGTGGGGACGGGCCCAAAAGCCCGGCGGCCCACACTGGACAGCCCCCGAGAGCCAGGCTGGGCAGGTGGCAGAACCTTGAGGGAGCGAGCCAAGTAGCTGCTTAAATGAATCACCTATCTACCCATCCATCTATCGATCATCTTTTATCGGTCTGTCTCTCATCTGTATTTCTACCTACCTACCTGTGTATCCACGTGTCCGTCATCTCTCTATGTGTCTATCTGTCTAGAAACACACAAAACAGAGTATGAGATATCTGGAAATAAACTTAACAAGGAGCGTAGGGACCACTCATGGGGAAACAACTAGCCTTTTCAAATGGACATTTAAGTGAGTGAAGATGCGCTGGAGGCGCAGGAGGCCCCGTGGTGCCGTTTTGTTTCCCCAGGTCGGGTCTGCAGCCTCAGCACCGTGTCCATCAGAACACAAGGAGTGTGTTTTTCTTCCCCTTTTTTTCTTGTCTTTTATGCACCCGCGGCATATGGAGATTCCCAGGCTAAGTGTCGAATGGAAGCTGCAGCTGCTGGCCTATACCACAGCCACAGCAACACCAGATCCGAGCCACATCTGCGACCTACACCGCAGCTCACGACAGTGCTGGATCCTTAACCTACTGAGCGAGGCCAGGGATCGAACCCATCTCCTCATGGATACGAGTCGGGTTCATTACTGATGAGCCACAGTGGGAACTCCCAAGGAGCGTGTTTTTCTCGGTTTGGAAAGTCATCTCTGAAGCTCCTCTCTGGGAATAAACGTGTATAAGGGAATTATTTTTTGTTTGCAGAAGAGCAGCCGCAGGGAAGAGAGTGGGGTTGACGTGAGGAGCCGGGCCAGGCTGGCAGAGGGTGCTTCCTCGTGCCCACCGGGTAGGGGCAGCGCCACAGCCAGCGCTCGGAGTGAGAGGGAGCTCGGGCTTCCCCTGGGCAGAGACAGCTGCAGGTGCGTCCGGTTTGAAGTCAAAGCCAGTGACCACACACGCGGGCGCAGGAGGTGGGAATCGCACGGAGAGAGGCCGCCGGGCACCGAGCCTGCCTCTAGGCCGAAGGGCGCGCCGGGAGCTGCGGCCCCGCAGCGCGCTGGGGAGCGTCTGGCAGCGCCGCGGGGCTGGTGTGCTCAGTCAGCGGGTGTGTTTACACGTATTTGCACATTCCTGTGTTTGATGGAACGTTGTTGTACCAACAAGCAAAAGATGAGCACACACACGCTGAAAAACGGGCACGCGATGCCAACGACAACTGCTCTAAAGAGGAACTAAAAATAGTCATATTAAAGTCGCGAAAATGCCGTGTTTTGACAATCCAACTTTAAAAGATTTGAAAAATGTTTAACTTATTTTTTCGGCTTGGTTTTTGGTCTTTCTTTGAGTGGGGAGTCTATCTGCTTAATTCAAATGTCCAGAAGCAGGACAGGTGATGCACCGGCTGTAAATTTCCCTCCGGCCCCCCAGCCCCTCCGCCTGGGTCCCCTCCTCCCAGCCCCACCCCCGGCAGGCAGCCCGGCGCCCATGGCCTCCCGCCGCGTCCGCGTGGCTGCGGGCGGCCTCTGCACGCCTCCCGCTTTCCTCGGCTCTAAACCCGCGCAGAGGAGGTGCGAGCTCTTTTCCGAACGGCGGTGAAGAGCTCATCCGCTTGAACTTGGCTGGTGCACAAGGGTGTTTGTAAGGCCCTTTCCTGGACATAAAGTTTGCTGTCAAAGTGGCCCCCGGGGGGGGGAGAGGTTCGTGGTTACCATGGCACCCAGTTCTGGTGACAGTGAGGGCAAGGAGCCCTGGCACACGGCCGCCGCCAGACGCCCACGGGTCAGTGGAGGGCGCAGCCCCACAGTCCAGTAAGGGGCCCAGAGATCCAGGGTGCAGGGTGAACAGTGCTTTTCACCAGCAAAACATGGGAAACTGGCTGGGATGTGGGCGCAGGGCGTGTGGACCGGGCAGCCATCCTGCAGAGCGGCCTGGCGCTGAAGGTCAGAGGAAGCCCGCAGCCCCTCCCGGGTCTCGTCCCCGGGCCTCCTCCCGCAGAGCCGCGCCAGGCACAGACCACGGCCTGGCGGGGCCGCAGGCGCGGGCAGGCTCGTGTCACCACCGGCGACAGGTGTGCCGGGCATGTGCGATGGTGCCCATGGTGGTTAAGCAGCCCTGCAGCGTGGACGGACCTTAGAGACCCGACGCTCGGGACAGGACGTGGCACCCCCGGGCCACTTAGGAGAGTGAAGGCGGAAAGCGCACAGGACAACGCATCGCTGAAAAGGCTGCTGGGTGAGGAGGAGCCGGGGGTGGGAAGGGCTAAGGGGGAGGAGGGCAGGACGCCCAGAGGCCTCGCGGGGCGGGGGTCCGGCACCTTCCCTGGAGGAGGTGGGACGGGGGCAGACAGAGGACCGGCACCGGGCCTGGGGCTGCGTGGCGTCACGTCAGCGGGAGTCACCGCTGTGACCACAGGGGCCGAGACAGAGCAGCAGCCCTGCCCCCGCGGCGCCGCGCCCCAATCGACCGAGACCGGGAGAGGACGCACGCGGTGCTCACGGTCAGCCGCCCCGTCGGTCGCCGTTCTTGTCACTGCGGTTATTCGCTGGGCGTTGAAACACAGCCTCTTCTCAACCACTCATGATAGAAGAACAGATGAAAACGAGGAAAAACAATGGACCCGATCGCCTCCACGGGCCGCACGGGGGAGGGCAGGGCTGCTTTGGTTTCTCCCGACGCCGCCGGCACGCTGGGTCCTCTCGCGCGGGATTTGCACAGCCGGCCCAGGGGACCTGAAACACGCTGGGCACCGGACTAGGACCGGGAGCGGCAGACAAACTTGCAGAGACGCGCCCTGAGCCAGCAGGCCCTCCCTGAGACGCTCTCGGCAGCTGCCTGTCGGCGGCCGCGTTTCTCCTGTGGCGGACAAACACATGCAAGGCTGTCAGCGTTCATCGGGGGATGCGAATTAAAACCCAGTGCGAGCTCTGCACCCCAGTGGGTGGCCAGAATCACAAAGGCTGATGTGGGGGTGCTGGCCAGGAACTGGGGACGCAGCAGGTGTGGCTGCTCTGGAAGCAGGTGGCTCTTCCTAGAAATTAACTTTCAGGATCCACTTTCCGTGTGACCTGGGGCTCCGCTCTGGGTGTTACCCAAGGGAAACCAAAGCCCACGCTCCTGGAGCCTCGTTTGCAGCCACCCCAAACCCAGCCCCAGCTGACTCAGGACGTGGCACCGTGGGAGCGGGGCTGGGCGGCCCTGGAGGGGACAGAGCCTGACCCGCGGCCAGTGCTGAGGGCTCACGCTGAGCCACGTGACGATGCCGGACCCCAAGTGGCCGCGCCAGGCGCCCCATTTATGCGGAACTGGGAGAGGCAGCGTCGTGGGCACAACAGGAAGTGGTGGGCAGGGGCCTGGGGCTGGAGGTTCCCAGGGGCAGGTCTGGGAGGTGTGTTCCTGACCCTGGTTCCCGGGCCGAAGACCCGCAGGCGTGTACACACCAAATCCGCCTCAACTGTGCATGGTTTGTTTGTTTCCAATAAAGTTGTGGAAATCGTGGCTTTTTGGTAAAATCTGTGAACTGTTGGTGTTCCAGGCCGGGGACTGGGGTCGGGGCCGGGGAGGGCCACCCACCGCAGTGCTGCCCCTTGCTTTCCCTCGAAGACGTGTCAAAGTGCTCTCTGGGGTTTACGATGATAAACGTGCTTAGAAAATGCCCAAATCTGCAAACGCAGATGATAACCTAAACCGGCAGTGCCGAGGGCAAGCGCCAGCGCGCTGGATTCCGGCCCACCCGGCCTCACTGCGCAGCCAGCGGCTGCAGGGAGTCCCGATTTTAAGGAAAGGACGGCCTGGTCTTCCGAGTTCCGCCTCTGACCAGGCCTCGTGTTTAAAACCCAGCGCTTCTCAGCGCAGGCCTGTCCCTTGCGGGCGGAGCGGAAACGCGCCCCGCTGAGCTTCTTGGCAGGAACACGACCGCCTGCCGGCCGTCCTGATGGGGTGCCCGGAATCGGTCCCCAGCGCCCGGATGGAAATTTCCAGAGATGTTCTTCCTTCGTCACGTCTTTAATTTGTCAAATGGGCCTCTCAGCCCGGCTTCCAGGCTCACAGAGCTGCCAAGGCAAGAGCTGGCCAGCTTCCCGGGGGAGGCATTTCCCACTCCGCGTCAGACCAGCCCGCGGCCCCCCTCGGGCCGACTCTGCCACCGCATCCAGGCCCCGGGAGTCTGAGGGCGAGGGCTGGGGCCCCAGGGACATGCTCACGGGAACGTGGCGCCAACCTCGTTCCTGCAGAAACGACCCTCGGTGAGCTCGCGCCTTCCTCCTGCCCTGAGAAACAGGTGCCTCCGACTCCAGCCAGGGCAAGATGTGGGTCCATCCCCGCCGCCCTGACCCTGAGAACATAGTTTATTCTCTGGCCCAACCTTCTCTTCCCGGCCATGAGGGTTCCTCTCTCGTCCAGCGCCCTAGGGCTCATTGGAGCTGACTTAGTGCTTTTATAACCTTGAAAACGTGGCCATTTGTCCCCCTTAATGTAGAAGTACGTTTTGGCAAAAAAGCCTGAAAGCCTCACGTGGGTCCCTGCAGCTTTGCTTCTGGGGCAAACAAGCAAAATCCATCCGCGTGTGACCCGTGTCAAAGGTCAGAGGTCAGCCCGTGGGGCACAGGCCCAGACGAGCTGCGCCGGGGCTATTTTCAGCAGAGGCCGGAGATTCAACCTGGACTCTGGGGAGGGGGAGCGCCTGAGAGCAGCCCCCCGTTTCCTGATCCCCGCAGGTCAGAGCCCAGGACGAGGAGCTGGAGGACACGCCCCCCGCGACCCCTGCCCAGCCCTGGACGCCTGGACCCGACCCGGGCAGGGGCCACGTTGTGGAACCTGGGTTTGCCGCACACTGACACCCCACCCTCGGCCTCCCCACCTCCGCCGGGCACCCACCTCCTTCCCCCACGCCGTGCAGGCTGGGCGCTCAGCCCTCCCAGCCAGGGGGGCGCTCTGACTACGTGAATCAGACTCTCCCGTGCTGGATGGGGAGGGGCTTCCACCTCAGCCCCGGGGTTTCATGGCCTCGTTAGGAAGTCTGGGACTGGGGCCGGCTCTCTCTCCCTCTCGTTCTCTCTCATGGCCTGTGGGTGCAATAACTGGAACCGGCAGCTACTATGACAGCATGAGGCAGCCACCCTGAGGATAAGGCTGACAGGTGGAGGGCAGCCAAAGTAGACCTTTGCAGCAATGGGACTGGAAACCTGATCACATCACACCTGAAGCCTGCTCTACCCCGGACCGTCCTGACATAAGAGTCAGTCTTACTAGCAAGTTCATGTTGAGCGCAGGTTGAGTCGGGCATTCTGTTTCTTAAAACCTCAAGGGTCGAACCTGACACCTGTGCTGGGAAGTACATTTCCTCGAACCAGAGCCCATCGAGCTCTCGGCCGTTGAAGCTGAGCTTGTGCTGGTGCCTTCGTTCAAGGAACAGCAGACACAGTGGAGCGACTGGCCCTGCGGTGGGAGCGTCCTCGGGGTGACGGGCACTGAGCCTCCACATCCCGGCGAGAGGTCCCAGGACGGGCCCCCGGCGGGAGGGACGGAACGCGACCTCCAGGCCTGGTAGCAGAGCTTGGAGCCCGGCTGCTCCCTGCAGCCTCCGCCTTGGTGTGTCCCTCTGTCGTCCAGGCAGCCCCGTGGCCGGGCCCTGGGGGTCCTGGGTCACTACTCCATTTCTCTGGGATCCACCCTGGCTGGTTTCTATCTGCGCACAGAGGCCCCACCCGGCTGGCCCCTCGGCAGCGGGAGCACCGGCCGTGCTGTGTGCATATCAGCTGGTTTCTCTCACCCCTTCACGTCTCGGGGGTGAAAGTGGGCTGGACTCCAGCTTTCACAGATAACGTCTTTTGTCCCTTGCTTTGTCCTCCTCTTACTGAGAGGGAGGCTCTGCCTTTCCTGGAGACCCCACACACTGTGCGCCCCACCCCCGCCTCCGGAGGCGGCCCACTCCCGGCACGGGGCACCGACGGCCGAGCGAGCGCAGCTCGAAGCAGCCGCTGCGCAGCTAAACTCTGAAATCAGGCAGAAAACCCCCGGGTTCTGCAGGTCGTGAACCACTGATTTGCTTCATTGGAATCAGGGCGGCAGGGCTGATGGGACACGCCTGGGCCCCTCTGTGCCCCCTGCCGAGGTTGGTCAGCCTTCCCGGGGGCGAGACGCACTTGCGTCCCCCAGGAGTTAGGCCAGGGCCTTGCAAGAGAGGTGGCACCTTGGGAATTCGGCCTGGGAGCAGGGCCTGCGTCCGGCCAGGCGTGAGAACGGAAAGCAGGTCCGCCCCGCCGCATCCCCTCTCCGGAGCCCGCGTGAGCTCCCGGTGACGGCGGGTCTCGTGGGAAGCACAGGCCGGGACGAGAACCCTGGGGCTCCCAGCCCAGCCCCGCTCCAGACGACGGAGAGGCTAGAAGTGGGGTTAACGGCGGGTCTGTCTGCGTGGGGGTCCCTAACAGCCCGGAGCCCCAGGTTCGGGGCTTCCAGGAGGCAAGCACACCCCCACTGCACGGGGGGCAGACGGGACCCTCCCAAGGACACTCCCCGCCCCTCCCGGACCTCGCCCTGCGCGTCTCCTCAGCCCGCTGCCCCTCTGTGCCCGTCACTGCGCCTTTGTCATCCACGACCCTGCTGCTGGCAACTGGGAGCCGCTCTTGCCAATTAACGGAATCCTGAGGAGGGGTCCCAGGGGCCCCGACTTAAAGCCGATGGGTTGGAAGCACAGGTGACAACCTGGACTCCAGGACGTTCTGCAGGGCGTCCTGTGGGGCTGGGCCCTCAGCCCGCGGGGTGGGCCGCGTCCCCAGGGGGACGGTGTCGGCCCGGGGTCAGGTGTTAGGACACGCAGCCGGGCTGGGCGAGTGCGAGCTGGGAAGCCAGGGGCCGGGTGTCAGAGGGGCCGCGTGAGCGCGGAGGCTCGGGGGACCGGTCTCAGCAAGGACCCCAGGCCGACGGCCGGCTCCAGGCTCTGCACACAGCGGGCAAGCTGGGCGGCCTCGGCGCCACACCGAAGCCCTTGACCCGAGTGCCTCCGGGCCCGGAGCGTGACCCCGTCCTTGCTTCTTCCCGTGACGAGGCCCCAGGAGAGGAATCCGCACGGTGTTTGTGCACCGGGAGCCCTGGGGTGTGGCCGGCTGCCCGACCCGGACGGCAGACCTGGCCTCCTGCCGCGGCGGGTGCTGCGCCTCCATCCCCGGCCCTTCCTGCGACCACGTCTCTGCCGGGACCGCTTTCCTCCTGGGCGTCCAGCGCCGACAGAGGGAAGGAGGCAGCGGCTGACATGGGCCCCGTCCTCTGCGGGGGCCGGGGCTGGAGGAGCAGCTTCCGGAACCAGAGGCTGGGGGCACGCTGGGCACCCGCTTAGCACAGGCCGGGGGCGGAGAACACACCTTCCTCACACCCGGCGGCAGGACCGCCACGCCCTCCTTCTGGCTGGGGTTTGTCCCTGTCCCCAGTTGGGGCTGAGCGGGCCAGGCAGGCTCCTGGAAGCTCAGATAGGTGCAGGCAGCCCTGCTCGTCTGCTTCACCCATGTCCCCAAAGCCTGGGGGCCGGCATGCCGCCTGCTGCCTCTGCCCCCGCTCCCGGCTCTGGGCTGCCAGCCTCTGCCCCCCGGTCCCGGATCTGTCTCCACCGACCTCTGCGCCCCCTACCCCCCGCCTCCCACTCCCGGCTCTGGCCCCGCCAGCCTCTGCTCCCCGCTCCTGGCTCCGGCCCGCCAGCTGCGCCACCTCTCCCGGGCCAGGAGTGATTTGCACCTATTTGCCGGCAAGAAGTGGCAGCTGTGGCCTCGTCCCATGGGGGTGTCTCAGAATCAGAAGCTTTTCCTGAACTTGGTTCAACAAGAATTGGAGAAGCTCGACTCGACACGTGGCTTCCGGCTCCTGCCAAGCGCCGGGCACCTGGGACGGAGGGGCGCGTCTGCTGCAGACGCTCGGGAGCCAGTGGGGCCGCGCTGCCAGGACCCGCATAAAGAGGGCTAAAAATTCTGTTACAACTCTGATGGGAAGACCAGTGCCTTAATACAATACAGGAAAACATGTTCTTCCCGCCGAAATTCTTTGTTTTTCTTTGAATTTGAAAGTAATTAAAATACTGATATGGGGCCAGTCCTGGCACGGGGGGCGGGGTGGAGGTTGGAGACCCGGGGTCTCTAAAACCCCGGAGGGCGAGGGCGCCCTTGTGGGGGGAGCCAGTGTGGTGGGGGGCAAGGTCAGCTGAAGGGAGCCTGGTGAGCCCTGAGGTGTGGGGGTGGGCACACGTGGGCCGGGGGCCTCTGAAGCCCGGAACCAGGGCAAGGCCCCAGCATTCCCCAGGGGCGAAGGCGCCCTCTGGGTGTTTGAGCCCCGAAAGCACTGATGGGAGCTGAGCTGGGCTCCAGGCTGCAGTGATGTGGCCTCCTGGCCAGTGGGGGGGGAGCGGGGCAGCAGGTTGGAGGGGATGTGGGCTCCTCTGTGGGGCCCTGACCCACCCTCAGCCTTGGGGGTAGAGTTGGGGGTCATTACGGCTGAACTGTACCCTAAATTCACGCGTGGACGCCCTAGCCCCTCACCCCTCAGAATGAGACTGCTCTTGGAGACAGGGTCCCTCCAGAGCTCATTAAGCCAGGCGAGGTCCCTGGGGTGGCCCTGATCCCGTAGGACGGGTGCGCTATGAGAAGAGGGCGCCAGGACACAGACACGCACCGAGGGACCCCCCGTGAGCGCTCGCAGAGGGGACGGCCGTGCACACGCCCAGGAGGGGGCCCGGTGGGGGGACCTGTCCTGCTGGCGTTTGACCTCGGACCCCAGCCTCCCGACGGAGGGGATGAGCCTGGGGTGGCCGCCTCTGTTTCTCAGACGCGCGCTTGCTGGGACCTTCCCTGGCGCTGGCGTTAGTGGCCGCCCTCCCCGTGTCCTTCCCCGGCTCGGCCCTCAGACCTGCCCTGTCACGGCTTCGGCTGTGCACTCGCGTCAGCCCCTCGCCCACCGAGATGCACCAAGGCCCTCGGTCCCTCCGCGTCCCTCACGTCGTCATCTCACTCTTAAGCCGGCAGCTCCTGGAGGGAGAGGCCCGGGGGACCCGGGGGTCGGGCTGCCTCTGCCTCGGCCCCAGCCGGGCTGCCGGGGCCGCCCTGGCCCTGCTCCAGCAGACACCCTGGGCCTCTGCAGCTTCATCTTCAACAAGCGGCCAGTCGGCAGGTCTTCCGAGGAAGCCGCCGGTGGCACGGGGGTCCTGCACGGGGCGGGGCGCTGCGGGCGGGAAGACGAGCGAGCGGCCAGGGCCGCTCGGCCTCCTCCACCTCCAGGACCCGCCCGTCAGTCCCACAGATGCTGCAGGGAGTCCCTCTGTGCCGCCAGGGCGGGCGAGGGGCTGGCAAACAGGCCCCAGAGGTGCGCAGGCCCCAGCGCAGCAGAGGGCTCCCCGCTCCTGCGGTACCAGACGGCCCCGTGGCCCCGTGTGAGAAGCGGGCCTCCACCTGGCACCCGGGCCACGTCACTGGAGCAGGGGCGGGGGGCCTGCCGGTGACGGCACGTGCTCTCCTGCACGACCCACGCGGAGAACCAGGCTCCAGGCCACACTGGCTCCAGGGCGGCCTGTCGGGGACCTGGTCCTGGACAGCGTCCCATCCCCCGCATCCAGCAGGAGCTGCTGCAGACGCGTGGGAGCAGCGGTGAGGGGCAGACGTGGCCCTGGGGTGGGCAGACAACACTGTGGGTCTGGAGGAAGAAGCAGAGAGGGCGGCAGCGGGCGCAGGGATGGGTGACGTTTGGGCAGGGTGCCCAGGTGGGAGCTGTCACCAGCGTCCGTGGGGACAGGGACACGCCCCCAGGGCCTCCAGGGTGGCCAGTTTGAGCGCAGGTGTGCTGCGTTTCTGGTGGGCCCGGGACAGGCGCCTGGGGCAGCGAGCGGTGGCGGCTGGTCTCCTCAGGACGGTGGCCGGACCACCTCTGTGTCTGCTAAAAATCCTTTCAGGGAAAGAGGTTCTTAAGAGCAGGTGCAGCAAACACAGCCCAGCCTCCCGCCTTCACCTCGCGTGTTTTGACACACATTTCAGTTTTCGTAATGAACGGGTTGACGGCTGAATACTGTGTTTCTTCTCTCTGTTGAAAGTAGACCTGGAGTGGTTAATCCCGTCACTGGCGTGATCTGGCACCGCACTGGGAAACCAACGGGGCATTTTTGTCGAGGAGCGTTTTTAACTGATTTTTATTTCCTTCTTGTTTTTCAAAAGTTGGTATGCAGCGAACATGTGTGCATGATGAAATCTAACCGCAGTAAAGGGAAGAAAAGTCAAGGTGCAAGTTTGGGTCTGTCCTGCCCCCACCCGCTCCGTCCTCCCCGCTGCTGCGAGCACGTGTGACCCTCAGAAGCTGCGCAGGGGAGCGCGCCTGCGAGCTCGGGGCCTCCCTGAGGTTGCCGTGTGAGGCTGCTCCGCGTCTCGGCGTTTGAACAAGTGACGCGTCGTCGCACGGGTCTTCCCAACAGACGCGGCTCAGTCTTTCACGCCTTCTGAGTTCCACGCCCCTCTGAGTTCCACGCCCCTTCTGAGTTCCACGCCCCTCTGAGTTCCACGCCCCTCTGAGT
>PVHT021183662.1:190647-208584 GCA_004024745.2 Catagonus wagneri
CCCCTCTGAGTTCCACGCCCCTCTGAGTTCCACGCCCCTCTGAGTTCCACGCCTCTCTGAGTTCCACGCCCCTCTGAGCTCCACGCCCCTCTGAGCTCGGTTATTGTTGCTGAGAAAGGGGCACAAGGCACAAGCACTGTGGAAAACAGTGCGGAGGTTCCTCAGAAAACTAATACGGAACTACCATGAGCCCGCAATCCCACTCCCGGGCATCTATCCGGACAAAACTTTTGTTTCAAAAGATACACACACGTGCGTGTTCACTGCAGCACTATTCACAACAGCCAAGACGTGGAACCAGCCTAAATGGCCACCGACAGCTGACTGGATTAAGAAGATGTGGTACATATACACACCAGAATGCTACTCAGCCATAAAAAAGAACAAGATAATGCCGTCTGCAGTAACATGGGTGGAACCAGACACTCTCACACTAAGTGAAGAAAGTCAGATGGAAAGACAAACATCATATGATATCACATATATCTGGAATCTAATATACGGTACAGATGAAACTTTCCACAGAAAAGAAACTCATGGACTTGGAGAACGGACTTGTCGACAAAGGGGACAGGAAGGAGTGGCAGGGACTTGGAGTCTGGGGTTAATAGATGAAAACTATTGCATTTGGAGTGGATAAGCAATGAGGTCCTGCTGTACAGCCCAGGGAACTATGTCCAGTCACTTGTGATGGAACATGATGGAGGATAATGTGAGAAAAAAAAATTATATATATGTACGACTGGGTCACTTTGCAGTGCAGTAGAAATTGACAGAACACTGTAAATCAACAATAATGGAAAAAATAAAAATCATAAAAAACCACAAAAAGAGGAAGAAGCATAATGAAGACAAAAAAAAGGTGCATAAAACTTCTTGATGGCTGTGGACTCGTGGTTCTGTCAGTGTCTGTACACTCTGCACTCACGCACACACACCAGCCCCCTGCACTCACGTCGCATGCGTGTGCACATCTGTGCACCCGGACCTGCCTCTCGCCTGCACCTGCACACGCACACGCCCTGAACACTTATACACACACACACACACGCACACACGTTCATGCCCCACGCACACTTTGCACAGCCGTGCCCTCTGCCCTCACACTTGGGCACAAACGTGGGGGCTTAAAGCGGCAGGCATTCACTCCGTGCCGTGCTAGAGGCCAGACGCCCCAAATCGCAGAGCCGCTGCGAGGCCGCATCTCCGGGGCTGGACTTCTGGTGTGACTCTGACTCTGTCCTGGGTTTTGTTGGGGCCCTTCTGAAGCTTGCTTTGAACCTTCATTAGCGCGGGTCCCTTGGTCCAGGGCTAATCCGCCAGCCCGCGTCTGCGTGAGGACACGGGCGAGCCGGGGCCGTGTGAGCTCCGGGGCCTGTTCCGCACACTCCCCGCGCCTTTTTCCCGGGGAGACAGTCTCTTCACGCGTGAGCGTCACCCCCCCCAGGGACGCAGGGGCCGTGTCCCCCCCACCCCACAGCCGCCCCTCCCTCCTGCTCAGCGCTGCGAGGTCCAGTCACCTGGACCTCCCTGCTCCCAGCTCGGTGCCCGGCGCAGCGGGACAGCACGTCGGGGCACCTGCAGGCTCCCTGCGCTGTTTCCTGCCCATTTCATTCCACATGAGGAGAAAGTGGGGCTCAGGAGGCTGGACCGCTGGCCCTGATCACGCGGCCGGGCACAGGAATGAGCCAGGTCTTCCTGAAGCTCATGGCTTCACCGTCCCGCTCTGTGGACCGGGCAGGTGGCCAGGGAGCAGAAAACCCAATCACGCTCACTTTGGGGCCTCAGTGCTCCGTGCCCGTTGCTTCGGAGGTGCAGCCGCGCTGCCGATGTCTCCTGCCCAGCGGTGCCCACGGCCACGCGGAGGGGGGGCTCCCAGAGCAGCGGGCTGGCCTCCCGGCCCCCGCCCCGTTTTTGTGGGACTCTCCCTGACCCAGAGGCTGCAGCCCTTTGGAGGGGGTCCTGACCTGGGGTCCTGCTCCCGTCAGCGCCGCTAGGCCACCCGCCTGCCCTTTCAGCGCAGCTGGCGGACGAGGCGTTACCTCTCTTCTTCCGCCTGTCACCCCCTGGCTGCAAATGCAGCCTGGCACGTCTGCACGGCCTGATCAAATATTCATACGCCGGCACTGCCTGGATGGCCGGCCGGACCGCAGAGGCTTCTCTGTACCCGTCGGAATGTGAAAGCTGCCCTGGGCCTGCGGGAGGCCCGGCCGGGCGCCCAGCGCCTCTGAGGGGAGGGCTCCGCTCGGGGGCAGCAGAGCCAGCCAGACGGGAGCTCGGGCGGTAGAGGGCCCACGACGGGGCTCCAGGTGGGGCTGCCCATCCACACCGGGGTCTCCTGCCCCCTCCGCTCTGGGCTGCCCGGCGGGTTGGAAAGCCCACCCTCCAGCCCCAGGCCCTGCCTCGTTCCGCGGCTCGAAGCCTGGGCGTCCTCACCGCAGGCTCTGGGGGGACACCTGGCAGGGCGTACCTGGCACAGGGCACGCTGGCTGACACTGTCCCTCGCTCTCTGCTGGCCGCAGGCCCCACGCCGCCCCTCCGCTGCTGGGAGCAGGAAACAGCCCGCCCAGCTGCCTACGGCTGCCACTGCATTGGGACCACGCCAGCCACAGAGGCCACCAGAAGGTGAGGGCATCCTCTCCAGGTGGGGTCCACCTGGCAGCTGAGGACAGGTGGGCACGGGGACCTGCTGCCTGCACCACACCTGCAGAGGGGCAGGGGCAAGGCGGGGCGGGGGCGGAGCAGGTCCAGGCGGGGCCCGGCTGGTGGGCTGGACCCAGTCCTTTCCCACAACCTGCCCGAGCACCTGCTCTTGGGCGGGGGCTCCACGTCCTGGGGCAAAGGCGAAGAAGCCGCCAGGGCTCTGCCCCGGGTGCTGCAAACCAACCAGAGAGGCAGGGGGCTGGGGGGTGGCCAGGGGCTCCGTGGGGCCTGTGGCTGCAGTGGGGACTCGATGCTGGGGACGTGAGCAGTGGGGTGTCACTGACTAGGCTCTTAGGATTTTCTGTCACCGTTAAGGGCAGACTGCAGGGAGGGCGGGGATGGAGAGGCTTTGGGAACAGCCCAGAAACCTGGGTGGGGCTCAGACCGGGGCGCCGAGATGATGGGAAACGTGTCAGCGCTTGGAGGACGAGGCCAAGGGCCATTTGATGGATGAGGTTCTGGTGCGAGAGGAACGGCTCTGCTGGGGACAGGCCTGCAGGGGCCGTGAGGGCGGGCGCTCTGGGGCGTGGGGTCCTGGCCGAGGACAAGGTCCACAGGGCCAGGTGACGGTGTGATGGAGCCGGGGCTGATGGGCCCTGGGGAGCCCTCAGGAGGAGAGGTGGGGAGGGAGCGTGGGGCTGAGCCTGGCCGCTCTCCACGCTGGGCAGGAGGCAGGAGGCAGGAGGCGAGCTCGGCGCTTGGGGGAGGCCGCTTGGACAAAGTCCCCACCTCGCTGGGTTCTGCTGCCCGGCGCTCTCTTGGTGTCTCATGGTGACCGAGGGGCCCAGCAGGCTGCTCCCTCCTGCGCTCAGGCCTCTGGTCCCCTGTCGTCAGTGACCAAGGGCCAGGCAGGAGACTGTCCTCTTCCTGGGCAACCCGACCACCCAGGGTGTTCTCCCTGCCCAGCTCGGGGCCGGGGCGGGGGACGTTGACCCCCGCAGGCCTCCTCGTTCCCGTACTCGTGGTCCCGCTTCTGGGACCCCGGCCTTTGTCCTGGGTGCGCCCATGCTCTCTGCTCTGCTTTGGGAAGCCCAGGCCCTCCTGTCGGCCCTGACTTCAAGGGTCTGGCGGGACCCCACATACACGCCCTTTCAGCCCGCAGCTGGGCTTGCCGTTTTCAGTATTCTTTCCAGAGAAAAACATGCACACAGCACACACAGGAGCACACGTGCGCACACATGCACACAACACACACGGCATGCACATGCATGCAAGCCTGCACACGTCCTAACACTCATACATGCACACATGGCACACATGTACTCATGTGGCACATATGCGCACACACGTGAACGCACAAGGGTGCTTGACGCTGGAGTGACTGAGAGTAAGGGAAGGAAACCACGGGCCTCGTCTTCTGTGCTCACAGCGGCCTCGGCGCACTTGTGGCCACAGACAAGCCTAGAGGAAGCCACTCAGGGTGGGGAGCGAGGGTGGGTGCAACAGCAAAAGGAAATCGTTAGCAATTTTGCATGTGAGGAAGAGTGCAGAAGCCTAAAATTAAAAAGTAGCTGCATGAATCTGATGAGGAATTAAAAGCCAGCGCCCGCCCTCAGATGGGCGGTCCCAAGGGGCCGCGGGCCGGAGTCAGGCATGGAGCCTGTCCTGGCTGGGCCCCCGGGGCAGGAGGGGTTCACATGTCATGCGACCACGAAGCCAATGTTTGGTTCAAGCCGAGCTGGTGTTTCGGCACGTCCATCCGCTCAGAAGGGGGGTGTTTCGAATGTTCTGTCCCGGCTGGATAATTCCCGCCCTTGGCGCTGCGAGGCTTCTTTCCGCCTTTCGGGACCGAGGAGAGGGTCCCTGCCCAGGGCGCCCCGTCCAGTGGGTGCCCTCCTCTGCGCAGAGAGCCCTGCCCCCGCCGTCTCCAGCAGGGCCTCTGGCCTCCTCGGCCGCACCCGCAGCCCCACCGGCTCTCTCGGGGGTCACGCGTGCCAGCCCCCCTTTTCCGCCTCTCTCTGCCACCCTGTGTTCCCAGCGTCTCCCGCTGAGACCCGCCCGGCCCGCCTCATCTTCTAGGGGTGTCACACTTGGTTTCCTGGCTGGGGTTCGGATTCAGCATGCCGTGTCTGTCTCGGTTTCATCCCCCCCCACCCCCCACCCCCGGCCCCCGTTTCGCCCTCCTCTCTTGGCGGCTTTCACGCTGGGTCTGTTTTACTGCAGGCCGGTCCTCTGGCAGCAGGCCGGCTGCAAATGACCGTCCTTTCCGCCACCTCGTGACCGTCACCTCGTGACTGGCTCAGCAGAGCCTGGCGTTGGGTACCTGTCGCCGCCCCGCCTCCCGTACTCACTTCTGTGGGCGCGTCGTGCCTTCTCTCGCTCTTCAACCCTTGAGCTTCCCTTTGGGGTTGTCTTCCTCCGGCCCGAAGCCCTTCCTTTCATCCACGCGCGCGTGCGCACGTACGCCCCTGTGTCTGTGTGCCCGGCGTGCCGGCGGCCGTGTCCTCGGCTCTGCCCCTCAGGCCGAGCGTGGGAGCAGCAGGGGCCAGGTGCTGGAGGTCCAGCCGCAGGCACTCCTGGGCAGAGGTGGGCAGCGCAGGGCGGGCGTGGTCCTCTGGGAGCCCCCACTTTAGCCCAGGACTTGGGCACTTCAGCCACTGGGCTCACGGCCCCCACATCTGCGGGGACCAGAGGCTCCACGCACGGCAGTGGGGCCAGCCAGCTCCAACTCGGGGAGCCCCCTGCGGCTGGTTGTGCTGCAGACCCGGCCAAGGGGGTCCCGCACACGCAGGGGTTGGGCCAGCACCCAGGTGTGCCCTGGACGGCGCGTCCCTCCCTCCGAGTCCTTGCTCCGTGCTGCAAGAGTGCCGGCTGGATTTCATTTTCAAAGACTACTTAAAAACACAGAATCCTGACTCCCAGCTTCTGCTCGACAGCACAGATCCTTCCGATCGGAGTGGAAGCAGCTGCATCCTGGTCTGAAAGGAGATCCAGGCGGCTGACGAGGACGAGGACGGGCGGTGCGCTTCCTGCAAAGCCTCTGGGGCTGAGGCGTCATGAAACATTTAAACAAAAGTGAATAAGGCCGCTAGCTGTGGGCTGGGCCACCCGGGTGCCTGCGTAGACTGCGAGGCTTTGGAGGACTGGACGTCTGTCGAGGGAGCCAGGCGGTTTGTGCCGGCTGCGCCTGGCGTGACGTCCCGCAGGGCACAGGGCGCCCACCCCGTCCGCCGTCTTGGGGTCTGTCCGCCCACAGCGGCCCCACGCCGCCACCTGCTGTCAGCTGTGGGAAGTGCGTCCAGACCTCGGGAGGCCGGCGGGGAAGCAGGCTCTGGGAATCCTGGGAACAGGGCACATCCAGGGGCGCTGATGTCCCCCCGTCTTCCGATCAGGCGTCAGAGATGGGCTGGATATCAGAGCCACACCTGTGCTTCCGCACAAGAGGGGTGAAGAGGACAAAACCGTGCGGTGTTTTGTGTGGGGGGGGTGGTTTCTGGCAACGTGCCCGGAGCGCACAGCCTGCAGGAGGCGCTGTCTGCTCTGCTCGTGGACACGGGGTCATAAGCCGGGTCTTGATGCAGAACACGCATGCATGTGCCGTGTCACCACATTTTAGGGCACAGTGAGCGCTTCCAAGGACCCCGCTCCCCACCCACAGCGTCACCCGAGGACACTTCAAGAGCTCAGGGACCCTGGGGACACAGTGCTGCCCCCACGAGGCTTACCCTGGCTCCAGCCTCTGGAATGCGGGAGCCCCAGCAGGACCCCCAGTTCGGGAAGAGGTCCAGAAGGCCAAGGCCAGGACACCCACCCCATGACTGCCCCGCCCGCCCCCACACTCCTCCAGCTTCCAGGAGCCTCCCGCCTGGCCCAGCACAGGGGCCCTCTCACAGCTGGAAAGCCCACACCCCTCCCCAGGGAGGGGCCGCCCAGGCCTCACAGCTTCCAGCCGGGGCTGCCCGCCCGCGGGCTCCGTCAGGACCCCTTCCCAACATCTGTGTCCCGGGGTGCACCCGGGGCTTCACCCCACCACCTCCCTAGAGGCAGCAGGGCACAGGAGGGAGGCGTGGGGCCTCGGGTCGCCACGTGGCCACAGGATGCATCAGGAAGAGCTCCCAGGAAGTGCTCCCATCCGTTTACAAGATGCCTCCCCACCCCCCCAGGCCCCTGCAGTTAGGATTCATCACAGAGGGAGGTGATGCCACAGACCCCAAGGACTGGGGTCCCCCATGTGCTGGCGTGTAGCTCCCTGGGCCTCGGGGCCGCACCGCAGACAGTGCTGCTTTTTCTGGGGCTTCGGGGCCCCCTTAGGGCTGAGGCTCCGGCCGGCAGCGTGTACTCGGCTGAGTCCCCGAGGCGCTCACGTGCGGATACAGACGCCCTCGGAGTGGGAGACAACCCTCGACAGCGCGTGGCTGAGCAGGCGGAGCCCGGGGCGCGCGTGACGCAGCGCGGACAGGAGCGAGGCCGGAGTGCAGCCCCCGTCCCACACCGGACACCGGGCGGGGGGACTGGGACCGGGCGTGGTGGGCTCCCCCCACTCCGGGGGGCCGCCGGGGCTGCGGAGGGGCTGTGGGTGCAGCCAAGCCCTGAAGGGCGCGGTGGCTCCTCGGCCCAGCGGTCACCGCGCCCTGCATGTGCACTTTCCCTGCATTAGGTGACCCCACGGAGGGCAGCACCGTCCCACGCCTCGACGGCTGCCAGCTTCTCAAGGGTCTCTCAAGGCAACAGAGAAAGTATCGCGGGCTCTAACGGCCTCTCCCGCTGTCACCTCGCCCCTGTGAGTGTTCCCAGGTAAGGGGCCATACTCACGTCCCCAAGCGGTGTTAGCACGTGAGAGAACAGAAAACACGCAGTCACAGGACACAGGACACGCACGGGCTCGGCTGCAAACCCGCCACCTCCTGGCGGTCCGGCATCCTCCCACCGCCCCCAGGCCGAGCCGGGCTGGGTCCGTCCAGGGCCAGGCCCCAGAGAGGCTGGCCCCCCCAAGCCGGCCCGGCTGACCCCTGGGTGGCCCACCTGCTGATAACCTGCGCCGGCCTCGCCCTCCCACCCGGGTCTCTGCTGAGAGCTTCCGCTGCTTCCTTTTCCCACGCAGTCGCCTCTGGCTTCCTGCCGGGGGGCAGCCCCCAGGCCTCGGCCCTCTGTCTCCGCCTCCAGCACGCTGCCCACTGCAACCTGGGCCCACGGTGCCGTTTCTTTTGCTTCTCAAGTTGTAGTCAAGGATATTTCAGAAAACTTTAAGTAATAATTTAATTAAGATTCTAAATCAAATGGTTGGCTAAGACATTGTCAAAGTTTGGCACTTAGAATGAGCTTCAGTTTCTGGAAAGTAGGCTTCGCGGGTTGCGAGGTGCCTCAGACTGCGGCGCGCGGGCCCTGCAGCCCCCGGTGCGTCCCCACTGGTCGCAGGCAGGTCCCTCCTCCTGGACGTCCAGCGACGTTTCCTCTCTTCGGGGGCCTGGCCCTGGGCTGGGCTTCAGGGGTCTCTGCACATTTGTGTCGGGGCTTTGGTCTCCCGGTGATCCTGAGGGTGGCCGTGGCGGAGCAGGACCCCCAGCCCGGTGGGCTGGCGGCGCTGGCGGGGCCGGAGGCCTCGGGAAGGCTGCTGGCAGCCCTGCTCTCCCCACAGACGCTTCCCTGATTTGTGGCCCGTGGGCTGCTGGGTGGGAGGGACACAGCACAAAATGCAGCGCGTCAGCATTTCCTGAGCAAACGGTCCAGGCGGGTGTGCACCTGCACGGCCCAGCCCGGCCTCCAGTTCCGAGGAGCCAGGCACCTTCAGGGGTGGACCGAGCGCTGGGCTCTCATTCTCTGGGCACCTTCACCTCTCTGCCCGCCTCTCACCTCCGTCCTGGTGCAGCAACCTCACTCCCCTGGTCGGCGCACTGGCCCCCTGGGCCGCCGTGACCACGCCCCACAGATGGTGGTTTGCAGCAACCGCGTGACTCCCCCACACTCCGGAGGCCGGAGGCCGGAGGCCAAAGTCAGGATCGCCCTCGGAGATCAAGGTGTGGGCAGGGCCGTGCTGCCCCCAGGCCCCGCGGCTACCTGCCTTCCTTGGCCCGTGGTCACAGCCCTTGTCTACGCTCCCTCCGTGGTCACCACGCCCTCTGTCTGCAGTCAGAGCCCCTGGACTGCTCTCTGCGAGGACACTGGCCACGCAGGCCCGCCCGATAACCCAGGCCTCTCCTCTCAGACCCTGGCCTCGGTCCGGCCGAGGAGCCCTTTCCCCTGGGCCACACTTACAGCTCCGGGGTCAGGACGCAGACGGCTTCCCTTGCGCTCACCTCTCGGTCTCGGGACCAGCAGAGACCGTAATTCTAGAAACTTCCTTGCTACTTGGGGGTCTCCAGGGGGCCTGCTCCGTGCACTGTGGTGCATTTCCGTGGAAATGGCTTTAATCCCAGCTGGGCTGCAGTTCTCCCAGCCCAGCTCCCTGCAGCTCTTCTTTTAATCTCATCTCCCTTAGTTTCATCTTTCATTTAAAACTTTAGGCTCTTGGAATTCCTGTTTGGCTCAGCAGTAACGAACCCAATTAGTAGCCATGAGGATGTGGGTTTGATCCCTGGCCTCACTCAGTGGGTTAAGGCTCTGACGTTGCCGTGAGCTGTGGTGTAGGTCACAGATGTGGCCCAGATCCTGCGGTGCTGTGGCTGTGGTGTAGGCCGGCAGCTGCAGCTCCAATTCAGCCCCTCGCCTGGGGACCTCCATATGTCACAGGTGTGGCCCTAAAAACAAAAAAGCAAAAAGAACCCCCAAAACCAAAAAACTTTAGGCTCAGAATGTGTCCCAAGGAGGCTAAATATTATCTCCTCCGCAGACTGTTTTACAAAAGTGACACTGAGGCCTGGGTGCGCTGACCGCCCCGCTCCAGCCTCCTGTGTGTGTTACCAGATCTGGGCACACGGTCGGCCCCCAGGACCCAGAGCTTCCGTCTGTGAGGACATCAGAAACACAGGCGGTGAAGGGCAGAGATGAAGGGGACTGGGCTAGGGTCAGAACCCCTGGGCACTCCGAGCCGCCGCCACCACTGAGGGACCTCAGAGCGAGGGAGGGCAGGGCGGGGATGGGACGGCTGCTGCCTGGGCTCCTGGGGCGGACGAGGAACCACCACAGTCAGAGAACTGCCTGGAAACCCGCCCTCTCCCAGCGCTTTCTGGTGAGAGCGGGCGCTGTCGGCCTGCCCGACTGACCCATCCCCCGAGCCGCCCCTGCTGGTGGCAAGGCCCCGCTGCCAGCGTCACCGGGAGGTGTGGGGGTTTGTGACCCGGGCTGGAGGAGAAGCCAGCGTGGTGGAGCCGAGGGTGGCAGAGACCCCGCCCGGCCCGGGCCCCTCTCCCCTCCTGGGGCCTTCGCTCGCTCTTCACGGCTGCTGCCCGAGACCCTGCTGGGCTGGGCGGCGGCACAGCCGGGGGCCAGGACGGCTCACGGGCCCGCAGGCTCACCCTCGGCGGAGGGGGCTGCCCCCCGGGCGCGACGCCCTGCGCTCCTGCGGCGCTCTCATGCGACACCGGTGCTGCTCGCCTCTCACGGTGACCCCGAGGCCCAGTCAGCACGGCGTGCGTCCCGCGCAGAGAGGGGACCGGGGCTCGCACTGGGTGCCTGAGCCGAGCGCCCAGCGGTCGCACAGCCTCGCCGCCCTGGGTCTGTGCCCCGCGCGGGGGAGGAGCGGACCGAGGGCTGGGCCGGCCTGTGAACCGCAGAGACCTGACCCCGCCCTGCGGCTCCGCTCGCGAACAAAACGGGGATTACCGCCGTGGGAGCGCGGGACGCCAGGGGCCTCGGCTGTCGGCCCGTGGCGCCGTTCGGGGCGCGGCAGACCCGAGTGGCCCCGGCCCCGCGGCCCCGCGTTTCATTACTTCTCACGGAAGCAGGTCGCTCGGAGGCGTACGGATTTTCCACGCCCGGGAAATAAACATCTTTGCTTCGCAAAGCCGCTCTCGGGCAGAGTGTGCGGCGGGCGGCTTAGGAGCAAAAATAAGCTTAAGCCAAATACTTGAGTTTCAAGTGACAGGCGGGGGAGGCGCGAGGAGCTGCGACTCCGGAGCCGCGGGCTTGATCCGGGCCCTCCCCGCACGGAGACTCCCGGAAGGGATCAGTCACTTCAGCCGCGTCAGGATCAGCCGCAGAAGGTGCTAATGTGGAGTCTGTCCCGGAGCGAGTGGTGTCGTTTGTCACCAGGAGCCCTGCACGGACGGAGTGGCGGGCCACCAGGGCTGCGGGCCGGCTTCGCTGGACTCATGCTTGAGGGCCCTAAACTGAGATCCTGGTGGGGGAGGGCAGCGGCTGGTCCTGGGGCCACTGTGACGCTGAGCTGTTAATCCCGGTGCTTAGGGGCCTGTCCCAGCTTTGGGCTGCTGAACACTCCGCTTTGCAGAGCTTTAAAGGCGCAGACACGGTCTGTGCTGAGGGCCTGCAGTGGCACCTCTTTTAAGTAGAATGCAGTCGTGAGGGGGCCCCTCGGCCGGGTCCTCTCCTGAGAGGCGAGGTCACCAACTTCACACATTTGACCTTTGATGCCCCCTCTGTGCCCGAGTTGCCCACGCTTGGTCCCCAGCCTCCCCACCACGCGGCTGCAGGAGGCACCTGTGCGCCTGCTGTCCACGCCCGTCCCCCGACCCTCCCTGGCCGTGCTGAGAACAGGGACACACACAGCCGGACGCTACCCCAGGGTCCAGCCCCTTAGTGGGCCTGCGACCCAGGAAACTGCCCCTTAGGCAGCTCAGAAGCCGATCACCCCACACTCAGGGGCTTGAAGCCACGGCAGTCACGTGTCCCTGCCGCCCGGCCCTGGACCTGCTGGCCTCTCTAGGCGGCCCCCCCCGCTGGCACTGGGACGATGGCTGGGGGGCCACTGAAGGCTGCTCACACTGGCCTGGCGCGGGAGGGACTCAGCAGCTGTGTCCCGTGCCTCCCTCCGTGTGGTCTCTCCAGCACGGCGGCTTCAGGCCGGCTTTGTCCTGGGTGCCTTGGGGCCCAGGGCCAGAGGCCGGCTTTGTCCTGGGTGCCTCGGGGCCCAGGGCAAGTGGCTGGGTTGGGGCTGAGCCGGCCCCTCCCGCCTGGTCCCCACTGTCGCCCAGCCTCACATACACCAGTCAGCGTGAGGTGCTCACAGGAGCCCCTCTGGGCCGCAGGGAGTGGACGCAGATGTCACGTCCTCACGAGCGAGCAGCAAGTTCTGGAAGGGCTGGGGCAGGAGCGGTTGTGGGCTGTGTGCCCGCCCTCCTCACAACAGCTACAGCCCAGGCGCGTGTGGGTCAGACACCACCGGGCACTGGCCGGCTCTCCGGTTCAGCCTCAGCGGAACAGCAGCCGCCAGTGGCACCGTGAGTGCCGGGCACCAGCGCTGTTCCTAGTCACTCAGTCCCCGGCTGTCGCCAGAGCGGGGCTGTCACCCTCCTCCACGTGCAGGCGGGCACCGTTCCTGTGCTGAGCAAGAAATAACAACAGTGTCCACGTGAAATCTTGGCATCTTGTGGATTTTTTAACTATTTAAAATTTTTTTTTAAATTCTTTAATTTGATGAGTGACCTTAAAACGCTTTGATCATCCACCAATCAGCAAAAAGCATCTGAACAAATCCCCCCAAAGGCATGCAGTCTAACTGAAAATATGTGCAGGATTAACAGCACTCAAATATTAAATACACTACAAAACGCCCCACAATGAAAGAGGATGAGATTAGATGAAGCAAACAATCTTTCGAAATGTCCTTTTATTATTAAAAACATTTTGCACTCCATGTAACATATTACTAATTTAAAATGAGTAATTATGCCGCTATTCAGGAGGCTGGTGTGAACAGACGCCTGTCCTTCTAACACTCGGTCCATCTCGTAGCGAAACCATTCGAGGCTCTCCTCTGACACAGGCTTCTTCCAGCGCTCAGCTGCCAGAGCTAAAGAGGACACCTGCTGAAAAATGTAAATTCAAACAGAAAAGAGCACCGGCAGCGACACTTACGAAATCACGCTAGTGTCTGTTTCCGCCCATCCAGTGATCACATAAGCGCTTCTGGGGAGGTCCAGCCATGCGTGTCCATCTTCCCCAGGATGGACGGCAGTTCTTGAAACTGACAGTTGCATCATCATGTATATATTACACATATTACATGTAATTATATATATGTATTGTATGGCTGTGCCTGCAGTATACGGAGTTCCCGGGCCAGGGATCAAATCCCAGCCAGAACTGTTCCACAGCAGGAACACTGAATTAGTATATTTTTAATGAATGGTTTGACAACCCACTGGAACCTTTAATTTGGAAAACCGTAAGAAAAACAGATTAGGAAACAAGTTCCTACATTTAAAAAACAAGTAAATGGAGAAGTTAAGCGACAAATTGAACGGGTTGTGGCTACAAAATCACATGGCATCCAAAACAGTACAGATATGTGTTCAGAGCACATTGCTGCTTCTTTAAAAGGGCAGTTATTTTAGTAGTTCCCTGGTGGTCCAGTGGTTAGGAATTCTGCACTTTCACTGATGCTGCATGAGTACGTCCCTGGTCTGAGAATTGAAATCCCACATCCGGCTACTTGCACGCTGTGGCCAAAAAGAACAAAGGAGAGGGGGAGGGGGAAGAAACGAAGAAAGGCAGTTATTTTAAATTGTTAAAAACCTCACCTTTTTTACCTGGAATGAAGAGACAGATTTCGCGGGAGCTCTTCTGCTTTTTGTTGAAAATATTCGACGGGACCTGACTCCAGCCTGAATAGAACCGAGGTTCTGCCCGCTCTCCTCGTGAGGGGCCTGGGGTGGTCCTGGGAGCCGGGGGCGCCAGCAGCACCGCCTTGCGCGCGTGTGCTTCGCGTGGTCTCGGGCTGCGTGAGTGCGTGTGTGCACAGCTGTGCGTGTGCGTATCTGCTGAAGCCCCAGCTCTAACTAAAGCGAAACAGTGGTGTCTGTGACGCCACATCACCGGGCGCAGTCACCCGGACGGCGGCTCTCGGACCTCCCGGCCCTGCTCCGCTTCCCCACGCAACCACGCATCGGCCCGGAGCTCGGCCTCGTGCGGCGCCCCGCCCCGCCCTGCGCACGCGCACCCCTCCGTCACCCGCCCCCGCCCTGCGCGTGCGCACCCCTCCGTCACCTGCGGGGTTCCTCTTCCTCGGGGTCCTGCCGGCGGCGCGGAGCGCCGCCCCCGTCTTTTCCCGACTTTCGCCGTTTCTGTGACGGGCTGGACTGTGTCCCCGGATTTCAGGTACTGAAGCCGCGACCCCGAGCCCTTCAGAACGCGGCTGTGGGCGGTGATAAGGTCTCTGAGGATGTTAATAATTAGGGTAAAACGGGGCCTTCAGGGTGGGCCCTGATCCAGTCCGGCTGTCGTCCTTACAAGAAGAGATTGGGACACAAGGGGACGGACGACCACGTGGGGACACGGGGACTCGGCCGTCCACACGCCCAGGAGAGAAGTCTCGGGAGGGGCCAGCCCTGCACCAGCTGCATCTCGGACCCGGGCTCCAGGACTGGGGGAGACGAGGGGCCGCGCGCCCTCGACGGCGCCGGGCTGGCGGTCCTGGGGGCTCCGTCGCCGTCTGCTTCTCGCCTTCTCCTTGCGTCTGTGCTGCTTGTGGCCTTCGATTCTTTATCTCCGAACGGCCTGTGTTTTAGGTGCTTTTCCGGCTTCCTCGCTGCTCTTTGGTTAACGTTCCCACCTCTTTGCTCCAGTTTGTTGAGTCTCATTTCCACGTGTCACGTCTGCTTTTAGCCTTTCCCTTGAGTTTGTAATTCCTGTGATTGTATTTTTCATTTCTGTAGTTTCTAAGCTCTCTGCTTCTCCTAGAACTGAGCCTATTCTGGATTCACGCCGCTTTGCCTCGACTGCCTTCGGTCCCAGGAACACCAGCCCGGCTCCTCCCGGCGGCCAACCCTGCCGTCTCCGGCCCTCCTGGAGCTTGAACGCCTCCGTTGGGAGCGGTGTCCTCACAGGAAAATAAGTCCTTTCTTCTTCCCGGGCCCCAGGGGCCCATCGCAGTAGATACGCCTTCATTTTAGACCCTGAGCTGGATCACACTCGGGGCTGAGGGGAGCTTCGGACCTCCCGCCGGCCTGTCTCCCACACTCAGACCTTCGTTTCTCTGGGGTCTTTTCTCCTCATCTCGGTCTCCAGGCAGGTGGAAGACATCCTGCTGGCGTCTTGGAGCGGTGGGTAGACTCGGTCTTTTGCTCGTGGACGGGGTGGCCCTTCAGAGGCTGCTGTCCAGCCGGCACCACCCCGGCCTGTCTCGGCCCTCCTTCCCAGCGCCAGCTTTGACTTATTTGGGACACGATAAAATTCTTCCTTCCTTTCTTCTTTTCCTTCTCTCCTTCCTTACTCCCTCCCTCCCTTCCTTCCTTCCCTTTTATTTGTATTGAATGAAAGTCTCCTGAAATTCTACAGTGCTTTACAATTTTCGGAAGTTTCACACACATGATGTCGTATAATCAAGCCCATAATAACACTTTTTTCCGCACCTCCGATCTCGCCCCTCCGCCTCCTCTCCCCACCAGGAACCACGAACTTGTTCTCCACACCTGTGAGCCTGCCTCGTTGTGCTACAGTCACTCTTCTGGCGTGTTTTTTCGATTCCGCGTACAAACGATGCCATCCAGTATCGTCTCTGATCTATTTCACTCTAAGTCCATCCCTGTAACTACAAATGGCAAACTTTCCTCCCTTTTTACGGCTGAGGAGCGTTCCATTGGCTACGCCTCTTCTTCTTTTGAACAAGCTGCAGAGTTGAAATTTTATATCGATGTGGGCTATTCGCAGCAGTTTCCCCAGGAAGTAGAGCCTGAGGAGAAGGCTTCTGTGCCAACACGTCCGGGGTCGAAACCCCGGAAAGGAGACGAGGCAAGGGCAGGAAAACACATGAGGGGGCCCCTGGGCATCACAGGCTGCTTGCTGTGTCTTCGGAGAGACCGCTGGCCTCCTGGACTCTGACCACAGGCCGGGAGGGGCAGGTGGGTCTGCTAGCTCCCTGCTGCTTGGTCAGCGTGCCCCGCGGGGCCTGGTCTCTCCCTTCAGACGGCATGTGGGGCGGGGGCACGTCCTGGTGCATCTCGCCCCGGGGGGGCCACGAGAAAGCTCTAAGATTGCAGGCCGGGGCCTCCATCACGACCTTGAAGAAAGGTGCTGCTAGTCGTTACTTACACGTGGCGTGAAGGACAGGAGGCAGCCACCCCGTGGACGCAGCAACTCACAGTGGCTGCAGTGGAGTGACTGCAGGAGCCATGCCAGGGGGTGCCAGGGCTCCCCAGCCAGACGGCAAGGCAACCATGCCAACCTGAAGTGGTCAGAAAACCGAATGGTGACAGTCCAGCCCCCGCTGGTCATCCCCTGCCACCCACTCCAGATAGCTCTCCCTCAGCCGGGACTTGTCTAGTCGGAGCTGAGCCCTCGGCTGCCTCGCTTTGTAACACGCCTCTGTAACATCTGTGTACAGTTATCACTCACCTCAGACACCGAAGTGCCCAGCGGAGCTGCGGCATCTCCTCCCTGGCCCCACTGGGGCAGCGGAACAAGCCCATGGCTCTTCATGGCATTCGGGCTGCCCACCACCTGCACAGCAGGTCCATTTTCCACTTGCTTGTCCCCTGGCAGGAGGAGCCCACAGGGGCCGAAAAGCGGCTTTCCTTCCTGTCTGGCGGAGCCCCTGGCACTGGGAACAGGGACTCCTCGCTCAGCAGCGGCAGGATGCCCAGAAGTGCAAGGGGTCCCCCGAGCACCCTGGCGAGAGGGGCCGGACGCACGTCCTTAGCTTCGTTCCTGGAGCTTGGACTCAGGGTACCAGGGTCTCAGTGCATTTACTGCCTGTTGCTTCAGCCTAAGTCCTGCCTCCTGGAGGACGGAACTGAATCCCGCAGGTACTGGTCCAGAGCCGGCACCCTAGCTGAGCCAGGAACAAGCCTCTCTGTCGTTTTGTCAGGCTGGCTGCTCCCGAGCGGTGGGCTCACGGCCGCACCAGGATTCCAGGGCCAGGTGCCATCTCTTTTTACCTTGACTTGGCACTCATGGTGCAAGGCAGTGTTGTGTGAAACGCTGTTCTGACCGTTTAATGCAGCGTAGCGGGCCGCGTAAAACCGAGCCGACAGGTCAAGGGGAACGGTCACGTGGTCGTGGGCCATGCTGCGGCCTCTAGGGAGCTGCCCGCCACCCCACGGTGTGTGGGACTTGGGAACGGGGAAGCGGGGACCTCTCCCCGCCCTCAGTACCTGAGCTGGGCCCCAGCAGAGGTGGGAAAGGACAGATGCCGCCTGGCTGGCCAGGGCGACGGGGACGGAGCCCGCCTGTCCGTGAGCTGGATCACCAGGCGCAGCTGGCGCTGACCTCAGGCTTGTCTGGATGTTGGGGTGGAGGAGGAGAGGACCTGCCTCTGCAACCCGCCGGCCCGGGGACCCCTCTGCTGCTCTGGTTCTGCCTGGGTCCTGGCTCTTTATTTCGGGGGCGGCCGGCGGGCACCCCTGACACCCCGTGATGATTCTTGCATGCCTTGCCTTTGCTCGTGAGTTTGCAGACCCCCCACCTTGGCTGGAAATTGGGAGAGGGGCCACACAGACCCTCCGGTGCCCGGATTAGTTTGTGATCTGTGTGTAGAAAGGGGCCTTTTCCTCCTCAGTTTTTCACGGTAATTTCTCAGCCTTTACATTCTTGAACTTTCACCTTAAAATTCTCATCCAGGGCCTTTGGCAGCAGAAAGCAGGGCAACTGAGAAAGGGGCACCCAGAGGGAACCCCAAGGAATCTGGGGTCCCAGAGAAAGAAAGCCTGTGCCTGCACCCTCTTTCCATGACAGAATACTCAGCTAAACAGTTCTAAAATTTCTCTCCACTGATATTAATTAGAGATGATTATTTATGTCAACAGAAGTGTCACGTGACCCTCAGTGGAAAAAGCAGCCAATGCAGAAGAGTCGTCCGAGAACAGATGTTCGCAGCAGTGGGCAGAGCGGGCGTCTGCAGCGCCCATGGCGCCCGGCTGGCCAGCCTCCTGGACCGGCCACTCCCCCTGGCTCCTGTCCCAGGTGCGCAGGGAAGGAGGGAGGCCAGTGGCCAAGACCACAGGGCTCTCAGCAGGTGCCTGAGGGCCCCGGGGCACAGGGAGAAGGCGCGGGGCTTTGGCCTCTTTCAGGGCCTGAAAACCTTCCCCAGATTATAGGAAGGCCCAGATCAGCTCTGACTTCACTGCCCTCGCAGGGCGGTGTGTGCAGGCAGGGCGTTTCTTTTCAGAAGAAAAAGATGGCAGGACTCTCCTGTTATGCAAAGTGTCAGAAATCTTGCATATGAGACAGACAAAAAGGGGGGGG
>PVHT021183663.1:12897-29168 GCA_004024745.2 Catagonus wagneri
ATGCACACACACGCACACACACGCACACACGCACACACGCACACGCACACACATGCACACACACGTACGCACACACACACGCGCATGCACACACACACAAGTACAGGCGTCACTAATGAAAGGACATGCCCCCCAAGGGTGAAAGGGCAACTGTTTCAGTTGAATAAATCGAACTTTTCTCTTTCTTCCTTTTTTTTTTTGGTCTTTTTTTGTCATTTCAGGGCCACACCTGTGGCACATGGAGGTTCCCAGGCTAGGGGTCCAATCGGAGCTGCAGCTGCCGGCCTTCACCACAGCCACAGCAACGCAGGATCTGAGCCGCGTCTGCAACCTACACCACAGCTCACGGCAACGCTGGATCCTTAACCCGCTGAGCGAGGCCAGGGATCGAACCCACGACCTCATGGTTCCTAGTCAGATTAGTTTCCGCTGAGCCACAATAGGAACTCTGCAGTTCTCTCTTTATTAACTGATGAGAATATTGATGTCCAGTGGCCTTGGGCTGGCAGCGGGGGCAGGTCAGAACAGGTGACTTCCCACAGGATGGGCAGGTGGCCCTTGTTCAGGGGTCACTGTGACTCCACTGACCTCGACACACGACCATTGATCTCTAACACCCAGTCTCTTGTTGACCTTTAACTGGTTGATAACAACAAAATCTTGTATTGTTTAACAACCAGACTTGAAAAACAAAAATTCTGGAGGTCGGACTCTTCCAAAAAGGCCTTCTTTCTATTACATTTGATCCAGTAAGACTCTCGATGACAAACAAAGATTAATTAGTGAAAATTTTTTCTTTTTTTTTTCTTTTTATGCCCAAACGCACAGGATATGGAAGTTCTTGGGTCAAAGGTCAAATCGGAGCTATAGCTGCTGGCCTGAACCACAGCCGTGCAGGATCCACCCACACCACAGCTCAATGGCAACGCTGGATCCTCAACCCACTGAGCGAGGCCAGGGATCGAACCCACATCCTCATGGATACTAGTTGGGTTCTTAACCCACTGAGTCACAATGACAAATCCAAAATTATTCTTTCTTTTTTTTTTTTTGCTTTTGAGGGCCACACCCGAGGCATATGGAGGTTCCCAGGCTACACCACAGCCACAGCCACAGCAACACCGGATCCTTAACCCACTGAGCAAGGCCAGGGATTGAACCCACGACCTCATGGTTCCTAGTCAGATTCGTTAACTGCTGCGCCACGACAGGAACTCCAAAAATTACTCATTTTTTAAAATTACAAAAACATGTTCTTGGACGCATAAAAATTTCAGCATTTCCTTCTCTTGCCTGGTTCCTGTATGACCATGGACAAGTCACATAAATGCTCTGAATTTTGCTTCCACGTCTGCAGGGTGCGCCACGTGAGAGCCGCACGGCAGGGCGTACGGAGGGGCTCTCCACGGGTACAGGCAGCATATAGCAGCGTCCACCTGCACCCAGGCCCGTGGGCTCGAGGGCCCAGCCAGAGCAGAGGACGGCAGGCCCCCACTAAGGGAAACACGGGCCCCTGCTCAGGGACACACCGGCACCCGCGAGGGGAGACATCTGTGGCTTTTGGCAACAAAGAAAACTGCTTACAGGAGTTCCCATCGTGGCTCAGTGGTTAGAGGCCCTGACTAGTATTCATGAGGACGTGGGTTCCGCCCCTGGCCTGGCTCAGTGGGTTAAGGATCCGGTGTTGCCGTGAGCTGTGGTGTAGGTCACAGACGCGGCTCAGATCCTGCGTTGCTGTGGCTGTGGCGTAGGCCCACGGCTGCAGCTCTGATTTGACCCCTAGCCTGGAAACCTCCATATGCTGTGGGTGCGGCCCCAGATAAGGTAAAAAAGAAAGAAAAGTGTCTACAGCTTCCTAACCCGGTTTCCGCCAAGGCTGTTTGCCCTGAGGTCACCTGTTCAGGTCACAGGCACCAAAGCCCGGAGCTGTGTCCCAACAGCTCACTTAGGCCAACGTGTGTTCCTGCCGCAGTGTCACGAGTCAGAGTGTGACACTGCCAGAGTGTCACAGGTCAGAGCCCCTCTGTGATCCTCGGACCCCACCCGAACCTTCCCTGGCAGGGTACCCCCGCTCCCTGGAGGCGGGCTGGGTAAAGCCGGGAGGGACAGGCCCGCCGCCAGCTCATCCTGCCTCCGACTGAAAACAAAACTTCCCCGCCCGCAGCCTGGGTAACTCTGGGGCCACAGAGGGGAGGGTGGCCGTCACCCAGGTCTTCAGTGGGGCCCCTCCACCTGAGTGCTGCAGCTCGACCGCCACCCAGAGCCTCCTGGTACAGCTGTTCAACCCCGACGAGGTGACGCTTCCCTTGGAAAACGGAGAGAAGTGACACGGAAGAGAGACATTTGAGCGGTAACTTCACGGCACAAAACTGTGCTGGTGTCCCCCAGTCCCCGGTCTTCTATTAAACTAACCTGTCACACTGTTGAACTTCAGCAGTTTTTAATAATTTTTTTTTCTTTCTTTTGTCTTTCTAGGGCCGCACCCACGGCACAGGGAGGGTCCCAGGCTAGGGGTCCAATCGGAGCTACAGCTGCCGACCTACGGCACAGCTCACGGCAGCGCCGGATCCTTAACCCACTGAGCGAGGCCAGGGATCAAACCCGCAACCTCACGGTTCCTAGTCGGATTCGTTTCCACTGCGCCACGATGGGAACTCCGGTTTTTTATAATATAAAGACACCAACGCTCCCCTGCAATATGCCGAAATCTGGCATTTAATGACCACTGTTCTAAGGATATTTGGAAAGGTCTCGGGAGCGGAGGAAAATCTGGCCCCGGACAGCGAGTCCGCACAGGCACGGAAGGTCCTGCCAAGCTCGGACCGTGAGCAGAGAGCCCCAGCCCCACCCCGGGGAGCCCTGAGCCCCAGGCCGGCACCCAGCTGTGCTCATGTCAGTCACTGATGCCCCCCCCCCACCCCCACAGGGAGCACTGAGGCCTCCACGTCCAGGAAATGCAGGCTAGAATATTCCATTCTGACAGTGATTTAATGACACCGGTCTCACTAGGTTACTGAGTAAGAGAATGAGTGCTTTTGCTTTTCTTGTCACAAGAGGCCTGTTTCGGGCACTAGGGCTCTCAAGCTGTTGCCTGATCCAGGGTTATTGCAAATATTTTCTCCCCATCACTTCTTTTTTGATGCTCGGCTTGACACGCTTTCTTAAAACATACTTTTTGATGCTTTTGTCCTCTGCCAGGTATTAACGTTGTTTGTCTAGTCAGCAACATTTTCCTTAAGACTTGTGGGTCTTAAAGGACTTTCTAATTTCTCTGCTGCTGCGTTGTGTCTGGGTGGCTCTCTCTTCCATCTGGAGTGTGGTCTCGAATATTCGAACGCAGTGAGTTGACCTCCGTTTCCAGAAAGCTGCCGTGCACACATGCTAATTTAGCAGCTCTCTTTTCCCACCGCCTTAAAATGTCCCAGCTGTGAGCGATCAGGCTTCCGCGGGCACTCGGACCCACCCCACTCGTCTCTGTTCCGCTACTCTCGTCTATCCCCTTTGCCGGCCATTATTTTGACAACAGCATTTACAGTCAGCGCTCACACATACAGCTAAAGATACAGGCACCACTTTTCCTTTTTCGACATTGTATTAGCAATTCTCACATTTTTCCCCGATGAACTTAAAAACGACGGGTCCGCATCTCCGCTTTCCAATGAAATTCAAACAAATGAGCAAAAACAATCACAGACACACCTACTGGAATGGCAGTCAGTTTATAAATTGATCTCAGAATATCGGACTTTTTTATGGTCAGAAGTCTTCCCTTGGAGCTCCCATCGTGGTTCAGAGGTTAAAGAGCCCGACTAGCATCCATGAGGACACAGGTTCCGCCCCTGGCCTCGCTCAGTGGGTTGAGGATCCGGCGTTGCTGTGAGCTGTGGTGTGGGTCAAAGACACAGCTTGGATCCTGCCTTGCTGTGGCTGTGGTGTAGGCCGGCAGGTACAGCTCCTATTCGACCCCTAGCCTGGGAACCTCTGTGTGCTGTGGGTGTGGCTCTTTAAAAACAAAAAAAAGGGAAAGAAAGAAAAAAAAAGAAGTCTTCCCACTCAGGGGCAGTTATACCTCTGTGTGTATTCCAACCTTGAACTAAATTCATGAAAAGCATTTCTAGTTTTGACTATAGAGGCCCTGTACTTTTTCTGCAGTTATTCCTGCATATATCCTATAAATTGACTTATAATTTTATCATCATCGTGGGCATAACTCCCCATTTCCACCTGTGATTGGTTATTGGTCTTTAAGAAAACGGATTTGTTTTTGTACAGTTATCTTGTATCCAGCAACCTTGAATTTACTAGAGGATTTTAGGCTCTTGTTTTTCTAGACAAACAATTGTCTTCAAATAAAAATAACGTTGGCCCTTCTGTTTTAAGGTGTGCACCAGAGTCCCAGTCTGTCTTCTAACTTGGTGGCGTGAACTGGAGCCCTCACAACAATACCGGAAACAGGGACAGAGACGGACTCTTCTCACCCCGAGTCCGGTGAAATGGCAGTGGGGTGTGGGGGCACTATCTCGTCTGAGATTTCTTCTTCTCCTCTTTTACTTAGAGGAGGAACGGCTGCTGCCTCTTGTCAACTGCCTTTGCACGTGGATTGATTTCACGCACTTGCTATTCTACTCTGTCGAGGGAAATAACCACAGGCCTCTTTCCTCAAGCTGACCATCCCGGCGCTCCTGGGGTGATGCACAGGGTTGGGGGTGGGGTGCCCTGTCCTCCTAACACACTGCAGACGCCATCCAACGTTTCACATGGAGTGCTCTCGTTCATGCTTGCCGTCTGCTCTTGCCCCTGCCCTCTGCCCAGGCAGCCCCTGGGTTCCAGTCTTCCCCTGGACTCAGGAGGCACAGCCTGTACCTGTGCTGAGTGTCAGACTGTCTTTGCACCTTCTCACTTGATGTCCCCTGACAGCGCAAAGGCGCTGTCCTAACGCTCCCCACCCAGAGCCAGCCCCATCCTGGGTCCAGGTCCCACATTCAGAACTCGTCCTTGGCACCTCCCTGGGGAAGCGCCAGTGACTTCGCCACAAACCCTCTGGCTTCCACCCCCTTCCTGGCCCATGCTGCCTCTGCCCAGCCCTCTCCCACCCCCTTTGGGCCTCCTGCACCTGCTCCTGGCAAACCTGGCCTGGGGGGTCTGCCTTCAGTAGCTCCCAGAATAAAGACAACACCCTGGGTGTGGCCTGCAAGCCTGAGGTCTGGGCCCACCAGCCACCCGCCCGCCACATCCAGGCTGTGCCTCCCCCTCCCCAGAGCTGTTCCAGGCGGGGCCCCTTCCCCAGAACTCTCCACCTCCCGGGCCTGATTACTCCTCTGGGGAGACGTCCTTGCAGGAGCTCTCATCACCTCACGGCCTTTCCTTTGGGTCGCTGCTTCAGGCGACCCTCTGAATGACGTCTGACGCTGCAGCACCCAGACCACGCATCATGGTGCTCGGCCTTGAGTCCTGGCCTTCAGTGACAGGAATCAGTCAGTGAGCTTACTGTCCTGACCGTGGAGTGATACTAAGGATATACCGGCTTTACAGAACTCAGCGGGGTGCTTGCCAGGCTCTTGTCCGTGGCTGAGAATACTTTGACTACAGTAAGAATTTGCTTTCTGGTGATAAACTGGGCCTCATTTGTGAAGCAGTTTGGGCCTTCTTGTCCTTGTAACATTTTAAAAACTTGTCAAGTCTGCAGAAAACTTGAAAGGAAATGTGCTTGGTACAGTAATTGTTAACGCTTGGCCACATTTGCTTCTCTCTCACGCATATCGGTACCTACGAAAGCTCTTTTTCCTTTTGAACCATTTGGACATGAATTGTTACTGTGACGTTTACTCTAGGTGTTTCCGCATGTGTTTCCTAAAAGACGGACACCCTCCAGCATTCCTGCAGCAAGGTGATCACGTCTAAGGATTGGCTGACACGCTGACCGTCTTTAAGCCCAGGATTAGGGCTCTTTCCGGGGTTAATGTTTCAAACAAACTTTCTATTTCTTTTAGTTTATTTGTTTATTATTTCTGTTTCTTCATGAGTTAATACTGATGACTTCCACTTTGCTAGGAAGTCACCCAATTCCTCCAAATTTTCAAGTTTATTGCCAAAGAATTATCGTTATATTCTTATTATTTAAGACACGATGAATCTGCTCTCTATCTCCAGTCGTATTCTTACTCGTATTCAGTGTTGCATAGTTTGGGTTTCTTTTCTTTTCCTTAAGATGTGCTATGAAGTCTCGTAATTTGTTCATATTTTGAATAGATGAGTTTTCTTCTAGGCGTACATTAAGTTTTCCTATTAAAATGATGTTTGACCAAATCCTTAGATTTTCTTCTTTCCCTGGATATGCGATTGTATTAGCTTTAGTTCTTCCTTGTGGTTTGGGGGCTCTAATAGACTTGCACGTTTTTAGGTATATGAGCATATCTGTCCTCCAGAGAGCAGACAGTTTTAACAACATCATCTATAAAAGTCTCCTACAGTGTGTGTCTACGTGTGTTTCTGAGCCCTCTGTTCTCTTCCATTTATCCCATAATTCTGGACCTTGGTGCATCATAAAACCTGATGCCACGTTGTTAGGTGCATATATGTTGGTATCATAATAGCCTCTTGATTTGTTTCTCCCTGGTTGCTGTGTAACATTCCTCTTTATCCACAAGTTCAGATATTTCTGGAAGTTGTTTCATGTGCTCTGCATCTATGCTTGTGGTGCCTTTTTCTTCTGTGTCACAACAAGAGGTGCAGCCTCAGGAGTTCTCGTCGTGGCTCAGTGGTTAACGAATCCGACTAGGAACCATGAGGTTGCGGGTTCGATCCCTGGCCTTGCTCAGTGGGTTAAGGATCCGGCATTGCCGTGAGCTGTGGTGTAGGCTGCAGATGTGGCTTGGATCCCCCGTTGCCGTGGCTGTGGCGAAGGCCGGCGGCTACAGCTCCGATTAGACCTCTAGCCTGGGAACCTCCATATGCCGCGGGTGCAGCTCTAGCAAAGGCAAAAAGACAAAAAAAGAAAAGAGGTGGAGCATTGCTGCTGCTCTGCCCAGTGCTGGTGGCTCGTCTGCGCTGGGTCAAACGCTCAGAATTGCAGGGATGGATTTGTTTCCTAAAGAAAATATGGCAACAAGGGATGAGAGCGACCAGCCTGAGTCTTGCACAAGAAAAGAGGAAGAGGGGTCAGCAAAGAGGCCTTGGGAGACTCACAGGACAGCGGCGGACACGGCGTCCTGCTGCAGCTTCAGAGGCATCAAGACAGAAAAAAGACGGCTGGGCTTGGAAAATGCCAGAAACTATGGAGAAGCCCGAATCCCATCTGCGCCATTCGGCCACGGGAGAGAAACTTCACAGAAGAACTAGCGCGCAGGAGCAGAACGTGATCCGCATCTGCCTCGGAGTTAAAGGTGTTAGTAAGCGGGGTCAATGCCAGTCTCTTCTTTGCCCTTAAGAAAAGTTTCACTCAATGACATCTACACGTTACCAGAAAACATTACTCGTTTTATTGCATAAAATATAACTAAGCAAAAAAGAGGAAAATGTGTCCATAATTCTAGACATTTTTAATGTTTTCATCTACATCTTTCCAGCAGCCTATGCGTGAATGTAGAGCTGATACAGTTTTTCAAAGTGATACAGAGACAATGCAGAAAGATAGTTAAAACACGGACACGTCAACCAGAATTCCGGGCTTTGAATCCCGGCTCTAGCCCTTCCCAGCTGGGCAGATCCGGGGCAGCGGACCTCTCTGTGTCTGTCACTTCCCGAGCGATGAGAATAAGGAGCAGGACAGCCTTTGGCTCACTTGGTAACTGCGCTGGTTAGGCAAGGAGAGCGCTTCACGTGGCCATTTAACACCTGCGCCTTGAACAGCTGGCCGGTTTGCAAAGAGAGACCAGGATCAGAACGGACGCTTGATAACACACTGGGGAGGCCGCCCCCGGGTCTCCAGCTCTGTAGTTGTTGCTGCTGTGGCTGCCGCCTCAGCGTGCAGCCGCCTGACGTGGGATCTCAGTTCCTAGACCAAGAACTGAGCGCAGGCCGCACTGGTAAAGGTGCCAAATCCTAACCACTGGGCCACCAGAGAGCTCCCAGCCTTACCCTTCTTTTTTTTTTCCCCATTCCTTTTTAGGGCTGTACCCGTGGCACGTGGAGGTTCCCGGGCTAGGGGTCGGTCGAATCGGAGCTGCAGCTGCCGGCCTACACCACAGCCACAGCAATGCCAGATCCTTTAACCCAATAAGCAAGTCCAGGATCAAACCCATGCCCTCCTGGATACTAGTCTGGTTCTTAACCCACCGAGCCACGACAGGAACTCCCTGGGCTCATCTTATTTCTGCTCCTTTGTGAGATCATGGGCACCAAGATCCTTAGTTCTGAACCACCTTTTCAAGGATATTCGTACAAGGAACAGCCTGGAAATCAGAGCTGGAATCTCTCTCGGGAGCAGCGCGCACCCGCGCTTACCGTCCAGCAGATTAAAGACAGCGTCCCCCACCCCACCCCAGCCCCGCCAGAGGCAAAGGCTCCTGCCCGCTGCCTGGTACGGACCCAGTCGTGTCCCCCCAGTTCACCTGCTGAAACCCTAATCCCCGGGACCTCAGACTGTGACCTCATTTGGAAACAGGGTCACAGCAGATGGCATCAGTTAAGATGAGGTCACACTGGAGTAGGGCCCTAATCCAGTGTCCTTATAAGAGAGGGACCTGGACACAGACTTGCACTCGGGAGAAGACCTGTGAAGACAAGGACAGAGCTGGGGTGAAGCCAGGAAACGAAGGACCAGCAGCCCCCGAAGCCAGGAGAGCCTGCGAGGGACTGTCCTTGGGGCCCAGGGAAGCGCCCTGGCGACGCCTGGCCTCCAGACAGAGACGATGCACCGCTGTTTCTCAGCCCGAGGTTGTTGTGCCTTGTCACGCAGCCTGAGCAAATACACTGCCTTTCAGACCACGTCCGGGCCCCTGCGCTCAAGTTCCTCTGAACGTGGGGCAGCTGGCCCTCTCCAGGTCACCCGGGAGTCGGTGCAGAGGCGGGGGTCTGCCCGCTGCCACCGTGGGAGCCACACATGGCCTTTGTCTCTGGACGGGAGGCTCCTGTCTTCTGCCACAGCCCGTGACGTGTGGCAGCCCCACCATTAGTTCACGGGTCGGGCCAAACCTCAGCCCTTGAAAGCTCGTGACATAAGCCTCCGCGAGGACTCAGAGTGACCTTACTTTGACACCAGCCAGAGGAGGGGACAGAGAACACACATGTGTGTGCACACACGCATGCCAACACATACACGTGCACGCACACATGTATGCTGACACACGCATGCACGCAGACACGCATACCTACTCACGCACGTATACACACCATGCACACACACGCACACACATGCTTGCATACATACACGCATGTGCTCACACACACACACACGCATGCACGCATGCTCACACACACACAACCACGCGACCCAGGAACCTGTGCGAGTGTTTCTCATTCTCTTAACAAGACAAACGTCCTGCCCGCCCCCTCCTCTGGGTGCGTCTCATCCCCGAACCCCTGCTCTGGCTTTCCTGGCGCCCTCGGCCTGTGAGCCCTCCCCGGGGGGAAGCATGGGGCTCAGGCAGCCCCCGGCCCCCGCTCTGCCCGCGCTCACAGCGTCTGGAGTCCCTGGCCCTGGTCTCTGGCTTCACACACAGACGCCGCCGCAGTTTCCCGCCCCACAGCAGAGGCAAGGAGAGCCTACAGGACCGCTCTCCCTCGGGGACTTGGGGACAGTCACCCAAAGGTGGCATTTGAGCCTGTCCTGGAATTAAAGGAAGCCCCACTGCAGGGAGCTCGGAGTTTGCTGACGAGTTCCTGTCCAAGAAGGCCTACGGCCAGCTGTCCCCGGGCCCGGCGTTTCCTCGGGGACCCCCTTTGCCGCGGAGTGAAGGGGAGGTCGCACGCTGCCTCACGGAGAACAGGTGTGTGGTGGTGAAGTGGTCAGAAGGACTATTACTCTGCTTTTTGCCCACGATCCGGCTTCTGGCTTATGTCAAATACCAAAAGCCACATTTGTTTAATCACTCAGGTTAGTTTTATTAACTGGTTATCAAAAGGGAGCAGATGCAAAAGTGGCCAACCAGCCAGGGCTTTCTGCGTTGTGCTAATTCTGTGACCGCTGTGCTCTAAGAGACGGACTCACTCAAGGACGGACGGACGGACGGACGGAGGGCACCTCTGCTGGGGCCACCAGGCTGCCCCATCTCCCTGGTTCGCCAAGCCTGTCATTCTGGCTCCCAGGCATCGATTCCCACCTCCAGGCAGGGCCTTTCCTTGCCACACAAACCATGTTCTTAAAATTCTTTACAGATTAACCCGCATTAATATAAACCCGATAAATACATAGCTTTTACCCTCTCCTCAGAGGTGCACTGTAATTTCCCCAACAACCTGCTGAAAAGACCAAGAAAAACTTAGCAACCAGCAGTGGGGCCCGGAGGGAAGCGGCGATTACCGGTGCCAGGCCGGCGGCAACGGCAGCGGCACCCACTTCAAAGGCCTGGGGGGCGGCGGGGGCGGGCAGGGCTGTAATTAGCGGCCGGGCGGAGCGGCGGGAACAAAGGCCCCACTGTTTGATGTGAATCATCCGCAGTCCCCTCCGCCCTGCCCTGCGCTGGGGACCGTGGCCGCCCGCCCGCCCTCCCGCTTCCCGGTCCCTGCAGACTCGATGCAGACGGGGAGGCCTAGGCCACGGGGAGACGGACGGGCCCACCCCTCCTGCGAGCGCTGGCTGGGCGCCCCACAGCCGGATGGAGCGTGGAGACACGGGGCCTGCCGCCCGCACAGTGCAGGGGGCGTCCCCGGCCCGCACCCACAGCTCAGACCTCCCTGGGGCTGGGCGTCCTGGGCACCTTAAGGGCAGGGCCCCCGACGTGGGGACGGAAGCGGATGCAGAGGCCCCCAGAAGGACCCACCAGAGAGAAGAAAGGGTGGGATCCAGGCTGACCAGCCAGCGGCCCTTGTCTGACAGCCAGCTGGCTGCAGACCCGCGTATTTCGGCCCCTGTGTCCCCTCGCCGTCCCTAAGACGGCCCCCGCCACGTAGCTCAGGACGCAGGAGGCAGGAGGCTGGCACCGAGGCGCCCTGTGCTCAGCTGGAAGTGGGTTTTGGCGTCTCTGCTGGCTCAGTGGGTAAGGGTCCAGAGCGGTGGCTGCTGTGCCAAGGGTTCGATCCCTGGCCTGTGACGCTGCAAGTGCAGCTGAAAAAAGGGTTTGGGGGCGGCAGCATGAGGCTCAGGGGCAGTTACGGCTCAGTTTTTTAGCCTCAATAGAAATGGAGTTTGGGGCATTTGTGGACTCTTAGTCCTGCATCGAGATTTCCTTTGGCGACATCTTCTGGCCTGTGTGGGCTGGGGTGTCACTCTGCCTGGTCAGTGAGGCGGTCGGGGTCGCGACCCAGCCCGCGGGGTCAAGGGTCAGAGTGAACGCAGTCTCACCATTATCAGCACCGACACCTCCCCCACCCTCAGCTTCTTTCCTGGAGGTGGGACCCCCCAGTGATCAGAGGTGTGGGCCCCCAGCCCCCCGCTCTCTGCACTCCCCTCCCCCCTCCCCTGGCTGGGAACTGGGAACCCCCCGGCCTGCAGCCGCCCTCCGGGACCCCCCCGGGCCTGCGTTCCAGCCCTGGTGCTGGAGCCCCGGCTGGTCCACCCTCCTCCCAGCCCTCACCCGAGGGTGCCCACCCTCCTCGCCTGTCCCTCTTCCCTCCAGGGGCCGTTTCCTCCAGCTGCTGGGGGGCGTCGGCTCCGGGTCGGCAGCTCTAAATTCTGGTGCCGTCGCCTTTGAGAGCGGCCCTGTCCCCGCCCGGAGGTCCGACTCTCCCCCCCCGCCCCCCAGCTTCCCCTTCGTCTCAGCCCAGAGGCGGCTCCTCGACCCCCGCCCCGGGTAAGCGCGACGTCCTGCGCGGATCCGCCACTGGGGCCACTCGGGTCACGGAGGCTGCGGGGTGTCTGAGGCCCTCCTGTCACAAGACCCCATGGATTTCCCCAAAGAAACAGGGGCCTCAGGGGCTGTCAGTCGCGGCGCGGGTGCTTTCCAGCAGAGCCACTGATAACTTCCCAAGTCACGCGCTCGGCTCGCACTGACCGCGGGCAGGAGGCCGGCCTCCCGGGGTTTTTCTCTCTGTGGCTGTGTCCTAATCTCCTTTTTTCTCCTTTTTCAGCCACACCCGACTAGGAGGTGACTCGAGCCACAGCTACGATCTACACCCCAGCTGCAGCGACGCCAGGTCCTTTATAACCCACTGCGCGGGGCTGGGGATCGAACCCGCACCGCCTCAGAGACAGCGTCAGATCCTTAACCCGCTGCGCCACCAGGAACTGCCCTAATCTTCTCAGGAAGATGCCGGACTCATCAGGGTCGCCCCCGGCCTCATGCACGCCCAACCGCCTCTCTAAAGACCCACCCTTGACACAGCCCCGCTCTGATGCACTGGGGGTTGGGGCTCCAGCACGAATTTGGGGGACACAACTCTGCCCATAGAAACCATCATCATAGAAAACACATGTTAAGTTCTTATTTATTTAAGATAAAAGAAGGTGCATAAAACAACACAAGGGGAGTTTCCGTCATGGCTCAGTGGTTAATGAATCCGACTAGGAACCATGAGGCTGCGGGTTCGATCCCTGGCCTCGCTCAGTGGGTTAAGGATCCGGCGTTACCGTGAGCTGTGGTGTAGGTCGCAGATGTGGCTCGGATCCTGCGTTGTTGTGGCTGCGGTGTAGGCCGGCGGCTGCAGCTCTGATTAGACCCCTAGCCTGGGAACCTCCACATGCGGTGTGTGCGGCCCTGAAAAGATGAAAAAAAAAAGCACAAAAAAACACAAGGCATGAGTCCTTTTCTGAGCATCAGGAATCAAACCAGCGACACGGTAACTCATACTCGTCTTCTGGGGGGACGCCGGCTCCGTGCTCGTCCCTGTCACAGGCACACGTAGACTCAGTTACAAGACAGATGCCGGCCACGCTATGCCTGAGGAGCTGAATTTTCTCAGGCAGGATCCTGAACCAAAGTGAGTTCAAAGCCCGGGTCCCACCCGTGCAGCTGACGCTCCTCGGCCTTGCTGGAAAGAGCTGTGCTCGTGCTTCTCTGTGTGATTTGTTAAAATAACAAGGATGGGGTGATGGAGGCCACGGAGCTCTCACGAGCTGATTCCCCGCTGACAGACGCGAGGGGAGCTGTCGGCGGCGCTGCGGCAGCTGTCTGAGATGGTTCTGGTCTGTTACACGCAGCAAATACATTATTACACGGCCTGCACACACGTGCCTTTAAAAACAACTTTATTTTGCTTATGACGCAAGTGAAAGCAGGTTCCCCATTGAAGCCTCGTCACACGCTGATGACAAAGAGCAGGAAATGGACACGCTCCGGGGGCTCTGGGCGCCTCGCACGCGGCAGCGGGGTCCGTGGCTGTGGGGATGCACACGCGCTCCTCCCTGCTGGCCATCCTGCCGGCGTCCCACGCGCGCGGGGCCGCGGAGACCCGGGAGAGGAGTCAGGGGCTCTGGACGGGCGCCCAGCCCCCCCGGGGTGAGGGTGAGGGCGGGGGCAGGTCGCCGGCCGCTGGGCTCCGTGCTCCCTGCGGCGGGAACCCAGCCAGGCCGCCGCCCTGCCGCCCTGCGCTGGTACGGGCAGGTGACCTGGGCCCCCAGGGCGGGCCTTCGTCCAGCCGCGCCCCCCAGGCCCGGGGCCGTGTGACCAAAGAACAAAAGGATGGCTCCGCTGGGACGAGCTGCGGGGAAGCTCCGAGCCCTCCGCCCCCGACCCTCCCTCCCTCCCAGAGCCCGGCTGCCGCGTCACGTGGTCCAGGCTAACCTGCTTCCAGGGCCCCGGGGCAGGGCACACGGGCGGCCGGGAGACGGCCAGCGCCAGCCTCCTGCGCAGGGCCCTTCCGCCCCCCGGGAGCCCCAGATGACACAGCCGGGCCGGCATCCTCAGGGCCGCCTCCCGAGACGCCCTGAGCCTGAACCACGGAGCCGAGCGGCTGCAGGACAACGCCAGAGTCAGGAGGACACGCGTTGTCGGTCTTGAGTGACCAAGTGTGGGTGACGTCACAGAGCTGGGGGCCCGTGTAGGCAGGCACCCAGGCCGGTGCCCATCTCTGTGCCGACACAGCCTTTCCTCCTGTCCCCTGCCCGCCATCGTCACTTACGCAGCCAGCCCCACCAGGTCCTGATTGGATTTTGGTCAAACGGCAGCACGAGGCCAGCTCCAGTTCACGCGCGGCCCTGACAGCCCTCAAGACACCCGTGAGCGGCCCCTGAGCGGCCTGAGACACCGGCCTCAGTCCGGTGTTAACGGCCCTGGGCCCTGTCAGATTCCATCGATAAACAATGCAGGAGCCACAGAAAAGTCCAAACAGCCAGCTCAGCCAGAGATGCGTTTCCCGCCAAAAGGCCCCCAGTGGTTTTAAGTATTTTATAAAACATACAACATGGTTGCGCAGTTTTATGCATTTTGTATTGGGGTTAATTTAAGGGAAAATCCAGAACAATCCAAAGGAGATTACCGAGCACTGACAGCCTGCTGCTCTCAGAACGTTTTAATTTCGATCGGCAGAGAAGTTGGACAGAAAGAACACGAAAGCCTTTCCGAACAGAAAGATGGGACGGTGGTTAGACCGGGCCACGGCCGGCGAAGCTGGGGTTGGGGGAGCCGGGCCCTGGCTCCGTGCTGTCCCCCGGGGGTCGGTGCCTCGTCCCCACGTTAGACAGGCGTCTCCGCCAGGGCCGGGCCAGGCCCGGGGCAGCACCTCTCCCGCAGGGGGGCCTGCCTGTGCCCGGCTGGCGGCGGGGAGGGCTCAGCTGGGGCGGCAGCCCGGCCGCCACCTGCGTGCTCGTTAGGGACGCAAATTCTCGTGCCGGCCCAGCCCTGCTTTAACAAGCCCTCTGGGTGTTCCGAGGGGACGGGAGCAGCTGCGGGGAGGGGCGGGGGGAGCCCGAGGCGGAGGAGGAAGAGCGGCATCTGGGTCCCGGCGGAAAGGCCGGGATCCCCGCCGACCCCGGCGGGGAACAGTGCACGGGTTTCCCTCCAGGCGACTGTCCGGCAAACACCAAGCTCGGGGCGTCGCGGACGGACCCCAAACCCCACGCTGGTGGATCTGGCGGGGGCAGGGAAGGGGGGACTTCGCCTCGGGGCCGGCAAGCGTGACCTGGGACTAGACGAGGTGACGACCGGGTGGTAACGCGGATGTGCTGAGGGCCCCCGCACTGGTGCTTTTAAACAGTTAACCTCACGCCAAGTGAGTTTTATCTAAAGAAACCCGACTCCACCGTCCCCGGTTCTACCGCCCACCCACACTGTCACTGCCAGGATCCTGTCCGGCGGCACAGCTGCCCAGCACCACCGACCAAAGACTGGCCTCCGTGAGCGGATCAAGTGGGCGGCGGTCAGGGCCGAGCGCCAGCACCGCTGTGAGGCAGGTGTGTGTGGCCCGGGTGGGCCCGGGGCGCTGGAACCTCCCAGGGCCAGCTGCCACCGGAGCCAGGCTGCCTGGGGCTGAGGGGACACACGGAGCCCTCAGCTCGGGGGCCGGGGCCAGGGCTCTGGGCGGGGAGGCCTAGGCAGCTCCGAACAGCTCCGATGCCGCTGTTCTGAGGGCGGCCTGCGGCAGCTGAAAAGCTGAAAAGACCACAAGGAGCAGGAAGGCTCAGGTGCAGATGTGGGTCTGGGGGGCGGGGGGTCTCAGGCCCCTTCGCAGAGAAGGTGACTCTGGTCCCCCCGCCTCGCCGGCCAAGCCTGGCCAGGGGTCTCCAGACACAGGACACTAGCAGCCGAGCCAGCGGACCCTTGACTCCGTGCAGGCCGGCCCCGGGAGCTCCCACGCGGCCCGGGCAGGCTGCCCGGTGCTGGCCCTGCTCCCGGGCACCTGCGCGGAGCCCCACCCCGGTCTCCACGCCGCAGACCTGCCAGCTCTGGCCCCGCGTCGGCTGTGTCCTGTAGAGTCCGGCTTAACTGGCCCTTTCTACCCGGAGTCGGCCCGATGCCCGAGGGAACTAGCCCAGGCCCGGGGGCTGCTCTCAGGAGCCTGTGTCCAGGGGTGGCGTGGGCCGCCCAGCCCTGCCGCCAAACCTTCCCCGATCTGGGCCACGACCGGGAGTTTACTCCGCCTGCACCACCAGGCAGACAGGACCGCGGCTCACAGGGAACGAACGGACGATGTGCCCGCCCCGCGAAGCCTCACTGACGCTGCGGCCAAGGCCTGGGGTGCGTGGCCCGCCCACTTGGCTCCCGGGGCTCCCCTAGCCCTGCGGCCTGGCTGCGGCCCGG
>PVHT021183663.1:29268-58649 GCA_004024745.2 Catagonus wagneri
CTGAGCCCGCGCCCTCCCGCTCCGCACGGCGACCGCACAGGCGCTCTGGCTCACAAATCACCTCGCTCGCCGGCTTCTTGCTCTGAGCCAGGGGTTTTTTTTTTTTTTTTTTTTTGGTCTTTTTACCTTATCTGGGGCCGCACCCGGGGCATATGGAGGTTCCCAGGCTAGGGGTCTAACAGGAGCTGTAGCTGCCGGCCTTCGCCACAGCCACAGCAACACGGGATCCGAGCTGCGTCTGCAACCTTCACCACAGCTCACGGCAACGCCGGATCCTTAACCACTGAGCAAGGGCAGGGATCGAACCCGCAACCTCACGGTTCCTAGTTGGATTCATTAACCACAACGGGGACTCCTGAGCCAGGGAGGTTTGCAGCTGCTTGAACCCTTGCTCCCCGTGGCTGGCAGCAGCGTGTAATAGGCCGAATGAAACGCCAGGCGTGCGTGTGCCCCACGAATGCCTGCACCGCCCCCCCCCCCGCCCCGGGATTCACCAGCACACGTGGCCCAGCTGCTGGGAGCATCAGACAGGAACGGCTCGAGCAGGCCCTGGCCCTTTCCAGCAGCGACTGGCGTGGCCCGCGCTGTTCACCCTCCAGGACTTGCGCCACCAACCTGCCGGCGTCCCCGAGCTCCGGGTGCGCGCCACCCACCTCTCGGGGGACCGTCTCCGAGGCCTGGGCGTTGGGCGAAGGGCGAAGTCTGCACCCAGGGGAAGGGCGTGGGAGGATCCGGGGTCACGAGGCCACAGGACCTCCGTCCCAAGGGGGCCTGCCGGGCCGTCTGTCCTAGGGCCTCAGCTCAGGCTCCGGGCCCACTGGCCGAGGCGGGGTTACAGGCCCCCACCCCACTCCCCGGTGGAGAGAGGCAGTTCCCCAAAGGGACCTGGGGAAGCGGGTCCCCAGATAAGGGGGAAGGGGCCCAAACCAACGTCGCGTCCTCGCAGCATCTCACCGCACCCTGCCCCCGCCTGTCCCTGCCCCCGAGGCCCCCGGCCACTCCAGCCCGCAGCCCTAGCCCCCTCGTCTCTGCGCCTCCTGGGGTGCGCTGGCAACCGCCTCGGCCAGTGGGCCCGGAGCCTGAGCTGAGGCCCTAGGACAGACGGCCCGGCAGGCCCCCTTGGGACGGAGGTCCTGTGGCCTCGTGACCCCGGATCCTCCCACGCCCTTCTCTTGGGGGCAGACTTCGCCCTTCGCCCAACGCCCAGGCCTCGGGACCAAGCGCAAGAGCACCCAGTCTGCATCCTCGCTGCGGCCCTGCCCCAGCCCCACCCCCGCACACCTGCGCCGCCCCGGCCTCCGCCCCCCGCCCCCCACCAGCGGGAGGGGCCTTGGAGACGCCACCCCACGTGGGTGACCCCGGAACCTCGATGGCCCCGCTGCCTACAGAGGGACAGCCACGCTGGACATGGGGCCACAGGGGCCGCTCGTCAGCCCACGGGGAGCCCCGTTCCCCGTCCTCCGTGCGCGGAGGTGCGCACACGCACGCGTGTGGCCGTCTAACCAGGGAGGACGACGGCCCAGGGTCCCGAGGCCTGTGCGTCACCTCCCGCCCCGGGTGATGCAGGCGGGGCGGGCCCGGGGTTTGACGGGGAAGACAGGATCCGGGCAGAGCCAGGGCGGTGCCTGCATCGCCAGGTGGCTGAACGGGGAGCTGGACACGTTCCGGGCGAGACTCCTGGTTTGGGGGAGAGGCACCTGGGCGACGTCGCCGGCTGCCATCGCTAATGAGGGGCTGGCGACCGGTCTGGACACGCGGGTGCGCCCGTAAATGACGGGGGCGGGGCTCCCGGGGACTCGCCAGCATGCCCGGCGCCGCCGTCGGGAGGCAGCCTGGCAGAGGGCGCCCGGCCCTCGAGGACCCGGGGGCAGCAGTCCCCAGCCGCCGGAGCACTGACCACAGTCGCGGGTCTGTTCCCTGCGGAAGGAAGGACCCAGGCCCAAACCCAGGCCTGGCAGTTTCCCAGCCGGCCCGCGAGGGGTCACCGCGAGGGGTCACCGCGAGGGGTGCTCGGGAGGGCCCCCGGCTTAGTTCGGTCTTCCTGGGGGGTCCAGACACAAGAGGCCCCATCACGCGGTCCTGGCTCCGGTGAGAAGGAGAAAAGCTCTGGGTGGAGCAGGGGGCAGGAGGAGCTGCAGGGAAGAGGCGCTGCCTGGGGCGAGGGGCGCCCCGGAAGCCGGGACACTAACGCTCTGGGGGCGGTGATGGGTCAGTGGGGCTGCGAGGCTGAGACCCCAGGGAGGCCGAAGTCGAGCCACTGGGCCCCGAGGCATCTGCCAGGCGGGGGAGGCGACCAGGAGCCCCCTCGGTGGCTTGGAGCGAAGGGGACCCGGGTTGTCTGTCGCTGGCTCCACGAACATCGACGGGCAGGGCACTGGAGCCAGGCCCCGCCCTCCGCTGGGCGAGGCCGTCATGGGCTGTGTCCCCAAAGTCACAGCCCGAAGCCCTGCCCCAACTCGACGGTCCTGGGAGATGGGACTTCGAGCGGGTGGTCAGGTCCACCGAGCTCCTGGGGGTGGGGCCCGGTGGGGTCCGAGCCTTCGCAGGAAGAGCCAGAGACCAGCGCTCCTCTCCCTCCTGGGGGGCCTGGCGGGGGGCGGCCGTCCACAGCCCGAGGGGGCTTCTCACCAGACCGACCGTGCAGCCCCTGAACCCACACACGCCGGACTCCGGGCTCCAGACCCGGGAGGAGCGAAGGCCTGCGGGGCTCCGTACGGCCGCCAGCGCCCACCGGACGGATGCCTTCCCCCCTCGCGGCAGACACGGGAAACTAGACGGACGTGGCGTGCCGGGGACGACGGGGATGGGGGACACAAACACTGCCCCTCCCGGCGCACCCACGGCCGAGAGGGCAGGAGCCCGCAGCCGCGGAGGAGGAGGCAGGACAGAAAGGCGCCGGCCTGTCCCTGGCGGCCTGTGCAGGACGCGTGAGCCTGGGCATCGGCTTCCCGGCCTGGCAGGTGCCCGGAAGGAAGGCAGGTCCCGGGCTACCGACACGAGGACCGTGAAGCTGAGACCCCAAAGGGCTCCAAGCTCTGGGTGACCACTGTCCAGACCCGCGGGGTCCAGGAGGGCGGCTGTCGACTGAGCGGAGCCGGGCCGCGGCCTGGAGCAGCGGCTGAAGAGGCGGGAGTGCAGCCTCCTCTCCGGCTCCTGGGCCTCAACCGATCCAACCAAACACGATAAAAGCTGCCCACCCGAGCCCCGCGACGCGGGCAGTCTGCCCGGACTGTGACAACGTGACGGGCGGTGGCCCTGCACCTGGCAGGTGGGCGGGGCAGCAGGGCCCGAGGCGGGATCGCTGCACCTGCTGCCGCCCAGCCGCAGCCCCGCCCCACCCCGCACAGGCAGTCCTGCCCCGACGCTCCGGCCCCAGCGGGGTCCCAGGCACCCCCCCAGCTGGCAGCAGGACCCCCCCTCAGGGCGGGAGGAGGGGACACGGAGGCGGCCTGAGCAGAGTCATCTTTCCTCGTGTACTTGCAGCATCTAGAAGGAAACCACCAAGGTTTTTTTTAACAACGTGCCGCTGAGCGAAATCTTGGCTGGTGACTCCTCCCCGAGGCACGCCCCAGGGCCAGACGAGCACACGGCCCTCAGGGGCAGGGAGAGGCGCAGAGGGAGGGGTGGAGACCCTGACCCAAGGCTGGGAGATCCCCGCCTTGTCCCGGGCCCCGGGTGTGACCGCTTCTGGCCAGTGGGCCGTAGGCCAGGTGACCTGCATCCCAGAGTAGGCGGCAGGGGTGGCCCTGGCCCACGCGTCACAGCCCAGCAGGTCCCACGCAGACGCGCAGACCGATGTGCTGAGGGCCGGAAGGGGACCCCTCCCGGGACCCACGCCCTGCATGGCTGGTCCTGCGGCCAGAGCAGCCGCAGAGCTGGGCCTGGGCACCCGGCTGGACGGGAGGAAGCGCCAGGTGAGAAGAGACACGGGTTGGTCAACCGTCCCATCGCGGCCACCGGGCAGAGGGGCCAGGCTCCAGCTGGCGGGGGGGCCTCGGGGCTCCGTGGATTGGCAGCGCTTGCGGCTAAGACCCAGGGACGTTTCAGGACAGGAGTCACTCGCGCTCCAGGAGCAGGTGCTGCGGGACACCGGGCCCTCCCAACCCGTGCTCTCACGGCAGGTCGTTCCTTTACAGCACCTGCGCTAGGACTTAACTGCGTTTTCAGAAGAATTAGAGTTTCAAAAGCTTAATTTGAGTGATTTTGATTTCCATGTTATACTCATTACTTGTAATTTATAATTTGCAAATTTATTAGTTGTAATTTGCATTTTTACTTTTAATATGTACTCTGAACACCTTAGAAGAAAGTAAATTTTTGAAAACGCTTTTCATTCTTATACTTTTCATTGATTTCCTTATTTTATGGAAACGTAGTCGACTTTCCTACACTTCTTCTTGGCCGTGCCCACGGCGCGTGAGCCCATGCCGTGGCCGTGACCAGGGCCACAGCAGTGACAACGCCGGATCCGTGACCTGCTGAGCCACCGGGGAGCTCCAAGTCGTGTCCGCTTTGAATACAGTTACAGCTTTTAAAAATATCTCAGAGTAACACTGTTAATAGATAGTAACTCGAAGAAAACGCAGATTGCATAATTAGCGATTCCGCTGAAACGGGGTAAGGAATACACATTCCACAGGATAAATACACAGCAAGGAGTGAATAACGCAGCTACGATTATTACGCGTCCCACGCCCCAGCTCGGCAGCAGGGCCGACCCGACGGCCACCACACAGCTGCCGCTCACACGTCGCTGTCAGCCTGGAAATGCCAGAGCCTACGCCGCCCTGTCAGACGAGGACAGGCCTGTCTCATCTCACGGTCTGTGGTCTTAGCTTTGTCCTTTCCAGCCGCCTGTGGGCCGCTGGCCGTTCTTGGAGCCTCACACCTGCCACTCGCAGGTTACAGACACGGGACAGCAGTGAGAGTGACCCCCGAGGCCAGGTCCTGAGACCCCACTGGGTCCTGAGCCGAGGCCGCTCCTCCCGGGGTGCTGGGCAGGGGACAGTGACCAGGGCGAGCCCGCGGGACTCGGGGCCCTGCTCCCGGCCGCCAGGCAGTCTTGGCCGCAGAGGCCGCCTGGGGAGTGATGCTGGGCGACCCCGGCCACCTAGGGTCCGGGCGTGGGGGAAGTCGGAGCCCTCAGAGGCCGCAGGCCCCACCCGGCGGCGGGCAGCTGTCTCCCCCGCGGTGACGTCCACCGGGAGCCGGGCGTGCGCAGGCTGGCAAATCACAGGTGATTCATGTGGCTAATTTATTTATGACAATCAGGCTAAATTTAGGTTAATTACTTTTTAATCACTCTCTCGAGGGTACATGAAAATACTTGAAGCCAGTCCACAAACGCGGGCGCTGCCGGTCCCAGGGCACTATCTGATGGACAGGGTGCCAGCCGGCAGGGCCTTGGGGCGGGCACTGGGGCCAGTCTCTGCCCTGCCCTGCGCATGAATGCGTGTGCCGGGCCCCTGTCTGCTGGTCGAGCCCGGAGGCGCCCCCATAAGCCTGGACCCTGAGACCTGGGTCACCAGCCGGCCCCTGGGCGCTGTCCCCACAGCGCGTTCTTATGCCAGCTCCTCCTTCCTGGCCCCCTGGCCCACCCACCCTCTTCATTCAGCAGCACAACTGGACTTCGCAGGAGGTCAGTCTGGAAAGCCCAGGATGCAGGGCCACCCACAGTCTCCCAGCCCCGCTGCCCAGCCTGCGGGCTCCAAGTTCCGACGAGGAACATGCCGCTGCTCTCCCGTCCCCTCCCTCCCCGGCCAGGGCCCGCCCCAGGCCACCTGCTGGCTCCGCCCCCACCCTGCATCTGTCTGGCCCCCGAGCTGACCCAGGAAGTGAGGGCCCGTCTCCCCCTGCAGAGGGTGGGGGCACACGGCCAGTGGGGGGTCACAACTGGCACGCCCTGCGCACGGCTACTCAGAGCCACCAGAGACCGAGGGCCCCCACTGCCCTCCCCTTGCTCACCACGCCCCCTGGGTGGCGGACGCCCTGCCCTGCTCCCGTGTGGCCACCCTCCCAGGCGGGCTGGCCCCCAGGCAGCGGACACCCTCTCGCGGTCCTCAGTGTTGGTGGTCCTGGTTCTGCTGCTCTGGATCTTCGCACGGGCCTGACACCACGGCCTGGGGGACGCCATCAGGGTCTGGGGGACGCCCCAGAGAGACGGTCACACAGAGGACGGTCAGTCCAAAGCCAAAAAGTGGTGTGCGATACACGTTAAAAGTGATCTAAAGGAGTTTCCGCTGTGGCACAGCCAGAGGGGCAGGGTCTCTGCAGCACCGATGTGCAGGTTTGACCCCCGGCCGGCACGTACGAATACATTTCATTTATTTTTTAAATTTACTTATTTTCTGGCCGCGCCCTCGGCATATGCAAATTCCTGGGCCAGGGATCGAGTCCAAGTCGCAGCTGCAGCAACACTGGATCCTTAACCCACCGAGCAGGGTCAGGGATCAAACCAGCGTCCTCATGAGCACTTAGCCGGGCTCATTACTGCTGAGCCACAGTGGGAACTCCAATACATTTTAAAAGCCAATAAACCGGAGTTCCCTTGTGGCACAGAGGGTTAAGGATCTGGTGTCACTGCAGCAGCCCAGGTCCCTGCTGTGGTGCGAGTTCCATCCCTGGCCCAGAAACTTCCACGTGCCACATGCACAGCCAAAAAAAAAAAAAAATTAGAAAAAAAAACCTGACAAACTAAACAGAATACTAAAAAAAAAATTCAAATAACTCAAAACAGAGCAGGAAAATGGGGACACATACCCAACCAGGGGAGCAGACAGAAAGCAAATACAGCTGTAATGCAGATCCGAGCACCTCAACAATTTCATTAAACAGAAATACACTAGTTAAAAGAGAGACTGTCAGCTGCGATAAAAATAATAAAGACATAAAAACAAAGCCCAGGAGTTCCCATCGTGGAGCAGTGGAAACAAATATGACTAGGAACCATGAGGTTGCAGGTTCAATCCCTGGCCTAATCAGTGGGTTAAGGATCTGGCGTTGCTGTGGTGTAGGTCGCAGATGCGGCTCAGATCCTGCATTGCTGTGGCTGTGGTGTAGGCCGGCAGCTGTAGCTCCGATTTGGCCCCTAGCCTGGGACCTCCATGTGCCAGGGGTGTGGCCCTAAAAAGCAAAGCAAAAATAAAATAAAATAAAATACAAAATAAAAACAAAACCCAAATACACGCTATCCATAAGAAATCCACCTTAAACATAATGCTAATAAAGCTGTAAAAGTTACAACCGAATTCCCCGGGGAAAGCAGCAGGCCTGGGTGCTTAAGAGGTAAGTCCTAGCAAAGGTTCAAGGAACGTATGATCCGAAAGGAGAAAAGAACAGGGGCTGTCCAGGCCACCCGACACCAGCCTGAGTCCGATGCCCAAGCAAGGCAGCGAGAAGCCCAGCCCTCCGCCTGCAGTGTGGCCAGGAACCCCTCAGCCCAAGCTGCAAACCCAGGGCACAGCGATCTCACGAGAACCACAGCACAAGCAAGCCGGCGGCCAGAGCAGGGTGCTGTGACTGCAGGCAAGCCGGACACAACTCCGCTTCATGCGTTAGCAGGAAAGGGTGCCGGGGGTGCAGGTGGGAGACGCCGCGCACCCAAGCTACTGGCGTGGGGGCGGGGCCCAGCTCTCCCGCCCGCCCCACCCTCCGTCCTCCGGGGCCGAGCCCTCCATGCAGCCTAGGAGCCACAGGACAAGCTCGGGCTTGAAAAGGTAAATGATCTGGAGACAACTTTCATTTCCCTGCAGTGACTGGCAGACCCCTCTGTGGTCGCCTCGGCCCTGGGCAGCTTGCTGGTTCTGCATCCACAGCGGCCAGTGCGGACATGACGGAGCGGGAGCAGGGCAGGTACCAACCCACTCCCAAGTTGTTCCAAAGTCCCCAGGGCCCTGGCTCACACCGTCCACTCCCCCAGCGCCTGCAGGCTTGGCCCTGAAGGCGGCCGCGGGGCCCCTGCACAGGCACAAGGTGCAGGGTGCCCTGGGCCCCGGGCCCGGCCGCCCTCCGCCATCTCTGCCCAGCCTCACGCTCTGCTTTCAGGGGCACGTGTGCCCTCCGCCTCGCGCCAGGCCTGGCCAAGGGGAGGCCCAGCACTCTGCGGCCTGGAGAGTGACCAGACGGGTTCATCTCCCCAGCGCTGGGTCCCTGCGACCGTCACCAGCCTCGGGTGCCCCCTCTGCTGCAGCTCGGCGAGTCAGGGACACCTCTGTCCCCCATCCCTGCAGCCCCCCGCCGCCGCCCCCAGTCCCTGAAAGGCTGCCCAGGCCCCCGGGCAGTGCCCAGGGGTTGCAGTGGGGGACGTGCAGGCCTCCAGGGGCCCAGCCTCCCGGATCCCGAGGGCGCGGGACCAGAGCTCGCCCTTCTCCAGCCCGAAGGTCACAGGGCTTCTTGCCCCAGGAGCTCCGGGCGCATGGTGTGCCTGTGCGTATGTGCGCGGGGCACGGGTCTTTCGGAAGGTGGGTCGGGCGGGGCCTGGCGCCGAGGTCTGCAGGTGGGACCGCACTGCCGCTGGTCTCCGAGGAGCTGCTCCGGGAGAGAGACCACGAGAAGCCCCGAGTCTGCTCCGCCCTCAAGCTGCGAGCCTTTCATGTGGTTCCAACTCACCTGGTGCATCACCCAGGACTTCAAAGAGCCACCAGCAGAAGACAAGCCGCAGTCTCTCGTCTCCAACTGAGCTGGTTCCAGCGGCGGGCCCTCTGCCGGGGGGGAAGTCCGCGCGCACACACACGCACGCACCCCGAAGGGGCATGTCGCCACCGCTCCCCGCGGCCAACCCGAGTCACGGGCACCGTGAGGGCGGGGCAGGCATGGGCGCTGGCCACCTGCACCGTGTGGGACTTGCGACCTGAACAGGGTCCAGCCGTCCGAGGCCCCAGGCCGGGTGCCCTGTCACTGTGCTGCTGCCCGGGGCCACGATGGCAGCGACCTGCACGGAGGCTCAGCGGCCATGCGGCCTCTCACCGCCACTGCCGGCCTCGGGGCCTGTGCTCCTCTGGGGGCTGAGGGTGGGCCCGGGGCCAGGCCTGGCGCCCTGTGCATCACCTCCTTAAAGGAGATGACGGCCCCTGAGGGCCTGTGGGACTCCAGGGAGGCCCGCCTGACACCTGCTCAGAGGCACTTGGCAGCGTCTGCAACAGCTGGGGGTGGGGGCTGCGCGGGACACTCACCACTGAGTATATTTCATGACTCCTGCGCCACACTGCTCCTTCCTGCCGCACCGTCGAAGTCTCGTCAAAACAGGGAGACTGGAGTTCCTGTCGTGGCTCAGTGGTTAACGAATCCGACTAAGAACGACGAGGTTGCAGGTTTGATCCCCGGCCGCGCTCAGTGGGTTAAGGATCTGGCGTTGCCGTGAGCTGTGGTGAAGGTTGCAGACGCAGCTCGGATCCCGTGTTGCTGTGGCTGTGGTGAAGGCCGGCGGCTACAGCTCCTGTTAGACCCCTAGCCTGGGAACCTCCATATGCCGCGGGTGCAGCCTTAGATAAGGCAAAAAGACAAAAAACAAAACGGGGAGGCTGAGGAGCTCCCGTCGTGGCTCAGCAGAAACGAATCCAACTAGGAAGCATGAGATTGCAGGTTCGATCCCTGGCCTCGCTCAGTGGGTTAAGGATCCGGTGTTGCCGTGAGCTGTGGTGCAGGTTGCAGACGTGGCTCGGATCCCCCACTGCTGTGGCTGTGGCAAAGGCCGGCAGCTACAGCTCCTGTTAGACCCCTATCCTGGGAACCTCCACATGTGGCAGGTGCGGCCCTTAAATGACAAAAAGACAAAAAAGGGGGGGGGGCGGCTGAAAATGCCCCTCAGGTCGCATCCTGAAGGTGCTGCGTCTGCCAGACGCCCTCTCCTAGAGGCCCACAGTGGACCCCTGCCTCAGCGCACCAAAGGGTCACGTCACCCCTTGTTCAGATGAGGAAGCAGAGGTAGTGGGGGCTCGTCCAGCTCAAGGAGGCAGCTGTGGTGCACACAGCGGGGGTCCGGGGGAGATGGGGTTAGGACAGCGGAACAGAAGGGCTGCAGCTCAGCTGATCTCATAAAAACAACAAAATTACAAGCAAATGCTGAGCAACCTTCCACCAAATGGACTGGAAACTTTCAAAAAGACATCCTACTCCAGAAGACAAAGAGGAGACCACATCGAGAGGCAGGAGGGGCGACTACGCGATAGAAGCAACCCCATACCTCCCGGGTGGGAAGCCCCACAGACTGGAAAGTACCTGCAGCACAGAGACTCAGCTACAGGACTGAGAGTTCTGAGCCCCACGTCAAATCCCCACGCCTGGGGATCGGGCACAGGGAGAAAGGGCCCCCGGAGCATCTGGCATTGAAGGCCAGCGGGGCTTGTGTGCAGGAGCTCCACAGGACTGGGGGAAATGGAGACTCCATTCTGGAAAGGCGAACACAGGCTTTCACGTGCACTGGGTCCCAGGGCAAAGCAAAGTTTCCATAGGAATATTGGTCGGACCTGACTGTAGTTCTTGAAGGATCTCCCAGGAAAACAAGGGGTGACTGCGGCTTCTTGTGGGGGAAGGACATTGGAGGAAAAGCTCTTGGGGACATTCATCAGCCTGCATTTCTCTGGAGGTGGCCATTTTGGAAAAATCTGGTCCCTCCCACAGCGCTGAGAAGCCCCAGGCCAAACAACAATCCAGGTGGGATCAAAGACCCCCCCAACAGTAAAGAGGCTGCCTAAAGAGCCCCCAGGCACACAGCTGCCTCTGATCTCACCCTGAGACAAAGCCCCACCCACCAGAGGGATAGGAATCAGCCCCACCTATCAGTGAGCAGGCACCAATCCCTCCCACTGGGAAGCCCACAGCAAGCGCCCCCATACCAACTTCAGCCACAGGGGGAGGCAAACACCAGAAGTAAGAGAGGCTACAACTCTATTTGTCTGCAATAAGGACACCACACCAACAACCTATAAAAACGAAAAAGCACAGAACTATAACTCAGATAAGGGAGAAAGAAAAAAACCAGAAAAACAGCTCAGTGATGAGGAGATTATCAGCCTCCAGGAAAGAGACTTTAGACTGTTGATGCTGAAGACGATGCAAGGCATTGGAAATAAACTGGAGGCAAAGACTGATAATTTACAGCAAACACTGAGCAAAGAAATACAAGAATTAATACTTAAGCAAGCAGAGAGGCAAAATACAATAACTGAAAAAAAAATTCATTAGAAGCAACCAACAGCAGAATACAGGAGGCAGAAGAACAAGTAAGCAAGGTGGAAGACAGACTAGTGAAAATCATTGATTCAAAACAGAAAAGAAAAAAGATTAAAAAGAAATGAAAGTGTCTCAGAGAACTCTGGGATAATGTTAAACACACCAACATCCATATGACAGGGGTGCCAGAAGGAGAAAAGAGAGAAAGGGACAGAAAAAATATCCAAAGAGATAATAGCCGAAAACTTCCCTAACATGAGAAAGGAACCACTCAGTCAAATCCAGGAAGCACGAGTATCACATAAAATAAACCCAAGGAGGAACACCCCGAGACACATATTAATCAAAATGGCAAAATTAAAGGAAAGAGAAAATATTGAACGCAGCTAGGGAAAAGAAACAAATAACATACAAGGGAACCCCAGTAAGGTTACAGGCAGATTTTTCAACAGAAACTCTGCGGGCCAGAAGGGAGTGACACGGTATAGTTAGAGTGATGAAAGGAAAAAACCTCCAAACAAGATTACTTTACCCAGCAAGGCTCGCATTCAGATTTGAAGGAGAAATCAAAAGCTTCAGAGATAAGCAAAAGCTAACAGAATTCAGCACTGATAAACCAGCTTTACAACAAATACTAAAGGAACTTCTCTAGGCAGAAAAGAAAAGGCCACAACTAGAAACAAAAACACCACAAATGACAAGGCTCACCCATAAAGGCATGTATACAGTAAAGACAGGAAATCATCCAGGCACAATTATGCTACCCAAACCAGAAACCATGAGAAGAGGAGGGCACAAATGTAGGACACTGGAGATGCACTTGCAGTTAAGAGACTGACAACTTAAAACAATCTCACATATATATAGACTCCTATACCCAAACTTCAGGGTAACTGCAAACCAAAAATCTACAATCAATACACACACAAAGAAAAATCAACTCAAATACAAAACTAAAGATAGTCATCCAACCACAAGAGGAGAGAACAAGAGAAGGGAAGAAAAAAAGAGCAACAAAAACAAATCCAAAACAGTTAATAAAATGGCAATAAGAGCATACATATCAATAAGCACTTTAAATGTTAACGGACTGAATGCCCCAAGCAAAAGACAGAGACTGGCTGAATGGATACAAAAGCAAGACCCGTATATATATATATATATATGCTGTCTTCAAGAGGCCCACTTCACTTCTAGGGACACAAACAAATTGAAAGTGAGAGGACGAAAGAAAATATCCCATGCCAACTGGAATCAAAAAACAGCAGAGCAGCAATACTCATATCACACAAAACAGACCTTAAAGAATATTTTAAGAGACAAGGAAGGACACTACATACTGACCAAAAGAGCAATCCAAGAAGAAGATATAATAATTGTAAATACCTATGCACCCAACACTGGATCGCCTCAATGCATAAGGCAGCTGCTAACAACCTTAAAAGGAGAAATTGACGATAACAGCGCGGTTCCTGGGCCCAGCCCTGGACCAAGGAGAATCGGGGGCCCAAGCAGGACGGGAGCAGCCCGGCCGTGGGGAGGGGCGGAGTTCCTGCCCCAGGCCGCCGTGGGGAGTCTGCCGGCCCAGGCAGACACAGTGGCCTCCCCAAGGGCAGGTGCTGGTGGAGAGAAACCTCAGCAGATACCCAGCCACCCCTAAGACCGAGCCTCCTGGGACTCTGGGTGACAGGGTCCAGGCCGGCCTAGAGGGGAGGGTGGCGGGCAGCCTCTGAGGGACCAGCGGGGCCAGGTGAGTGCACACCCAGGACACAGGACCTGGGGACTCGGGGTCAGGGGTTCTGGCCCCTCCGCAATGCCCAGGCCAGCGCCCTGCTGTCCCTAAGGCTGGGAAGGCACCTAGGGCCCTGGGCACGGCCGGGGAGGAGCAGCAGGAGGTCCTGGGCCTCCCGGTGTAACCAGCACGGGCCCTGCCTTCCACCCGGAGCCCTGACGGACGCGCAGAGCCCAGCACGGCCTCTGAATGGTGAGCACATGACCCGCCCAGAAACCAAACCGGAAGCCACAACCACGGCCCACTCACAGGGGAAGGCCCGAGGGGAGCCTGCGAGTCACACCTTCCGCCCAGGACGCACCCGGAGACTAAGCCCCACAACCGCCTTCCCCGTCCCTGGAGCCAGCCTGGCAGCCGGGAAACCACGCACGGATGTCCGTCCAAAACACCCAGACACCTGCGGGAGTTTCCCGCACCGAGGAAGAGGGCAGCAGACACACCCAATGAGAGGTGAGCACACACCTAACAGCAAACAATCCGAATCAATCTGACTAAAACCCTCAAGGGGTCAGAACTCAGGATGCGGATGCAGGAGGAGCACAGGCGCAGAGACACGTCCTCAGGCATCCGGAACCACGCATGGCGACAGGAGCCCCTCGCTGGCCTAAACCGTCTGCACGAGCAGCGTGGCGTGTGCAAGACCCCACCCTCCCTCTGGGGGCTGGAGTTTGGGGTCAGGCAGAGGGTGCCCGTGGGACCAGCCCCCGATAAAAACCCAGGGCGCTGGCCTCCCGAACTCCCTGCAGATGGCAGCACACACGGGCTGTCACAGCTCCTGCTGGGGAGCCAGGCGCACCTGTGCCCGCGACTGTACCACTGGCGGGGGCTGGGAGGCCTGCGCCGGGCACCCCCACGCGTCCCCGTGCTGCCTGAGCCCCGGGCCTCTGGCTAATAATCCCCAGCTGAGGCCTCCTAGCAAATCTCTGACCCCGGTGCGGTCCTGGGGACCCCGATGCAGTGACACATCGGGGATCTCAGACGCCCCTCGGCAGAAGGTGCTGGAAGAGGCTCCGAGACCCAGGCGTGGACACTGCAGAGGGCGCTGCTGGAGCTCGCAGGGGCTGTCGCGGGAAAGCCGAGCACCGCGGTCCCCGAAGCAGCAACCGCGGGTCCACATGGCAAACGGCGAGACCCCAGTGCGCAAGGGTGGCCCTCCTCGCACAACCGCGCCCACCACCCACGCTCGGCTCAGGAGGCACCGAGCCGTCAAGGCTGGTGAGGCGGGAATTCCGGGGAGACCGGAGAGGGAAGGCACAGGACGGCAGCGGAACTGCCGAAGCCAGGCCACCTTCGGAGCAAGGTGGGGGTCCTGGCGCCCTGCCCCTGCAGGTGCCTCCGCTGCGGCCTCAGGTGCAGGTTATATTAAAATAGAACAAAGAAAAACACTACTCAGCTTATGTCGCAGCATGATAATGTGGGAAAAAAAGAATGTATATATACATATGCGTGACTGGGTCACCTTGCTGTACAGCAGAAAACTGACAGAACACTGTAAACCAGCTATGATGGAAAAATAAAAATCATTTAATAGAAAAAAAAGAAAAACACTACTCAGAATAGGGGGAAAATATATAACTTTATTTTTAACATAGGAAATAAACTCCATCACAGAATAAGAACACCATGGGACTCTTTCTCTTTTGTTCCATTTAATAAATACAAATGAATAAAAATACTTTATTCTGCAAAGAGACCGCCTCTCTTTCTTCCCCAGGCTGCCCGGAAGCCCCGGTGCCCACCCGCACATGGGCTGTCAGCTCCCTGCTGGGGTCCCTGTGGCACCACTGGCCACACGTACACCCACAAGCCACGCTTTCCACTCCAGGCAGAGGGCTGGGTCCCACCCGACCGCCTGCAGAGGCTCAGCAGACGCCACACCACCCTCCCCTCCGCCCGAACGCCAGTCCTCGCACAGCCTCACACTTAAGGGACTCCTTCCTGAGAAGGAAGGGGCCTGGTTTCCACGGAAGCCCAAGACAAAGGCCCGGTGGCAGCACGGACCACCTAGAAATTACATGTGAGTTTCAGTAAAACAGACTCCTGTCCACAGGTGCATCGTGAAAGGGAAAGGAAAACGTAAATAAAACGTATGTTCATCCGTTTCAAAAATAGAAGCTCCTATTTAAATGTAACCTGTTTGAAACAGGCCAAATATTGGATTCTGCAACAGGTCTTTTATTGCTTGTTGCGGAGCGCCGGCACCGCTGCTGGCCCACCCGGGGGACGCCCGGACAGCGTCCAAGTCACCCTCCACGGCTGAGCGCCCGGCCCCCGGCACCGAGCGCGTCAGGCCCAGGATAAGGCACGCCTCTGTGCTCTGTGCTAACTCGAGGTTCCTGCCCGCCCCGGGTCCCCAAACTCCTGCTGCGGCCGCCGCACACAGGGGCTTCCACCTGCCTGCGGCCGCCACACACAGGGGCTTCCACCTGCCCCGCGGCCGCCACACACAGGAGCTTCCACCTGCCCCGCGGCCGCCACACACAGGAGCTTCCACCTTCCCAGCTTCTGGGCTCGAGAGGAAAAGCTCCTGCACCTGCAGAAGAAACCTGGTACGAAACTTCCGTCTCACGTGCTGCTGCTCCAGCGGCACACGGGTGACCGAGACGCGAGTGCAAACCCCGTCTAACGCCAGCAGGAAAAGCGGCCTTCGAGGCCGGCAGGACACGCCTCTGTGTGCCCCACTGTTCATTCATCCACATTTTCAAAAGGTATTTATTTCCTCAAAAGTATTTCTGAAAGCGATTATGTGTAACACACAACAAAAAAAAATGTGAAAAACATGCCCAGATTGCAAGAAAACCTGCTGTAAAATGAAGCACTGAAACGAAGTCACGTGCTCCTCACGGGCACAAGGGAACCGGGAGGGCCCGCACTGACGCCCAGCCCCTCTGCCTGGGCCACGGGCCCGCTTCCTAGGAAGGAGCGGCACTGGCTGGAGCCCCGGGGGGAGGGGGCCTGCGAGCTGGGGAGGTCGCGGTGACAGCTGGGGGTCTACCTGAAACACCTGGGCAGGCACACCCGAGACCGCGTCCGCTGTCACATCCTGCAGGTGTCACTCAGAGAGAAGACTGCGGGCTGGGAAGGTGAAAAGACCGGACGCTGTGGCTCTGCAAGCTTTTTGCCTTTTTGGTACCAGCACAGAGGTCACTGTCACCCAGCGTCCCAGAGGAAAGCACCGGCGGCGCTGGGCGGTGTGCCTGCAGGTGGCGCGGGCGAGGCTCAGAGCCCCAGCGACTTCTGCACGGTCTGCCTGGCGATCCTGTAAAACTGCTCGCGGTCGTCCCGCCACATCTTGGAGGCGTCCACGTTGGCCCCGCTCTCGTCGTTGGGCTCTGAAAGACAGGCGGAGGCTCCACCTGGAAGGGCTCGGAGAGGACGCGACCGGACAAGGCCCCCAGCTCCCGGAACCTCCGCGACCTTCCCGAGAGGTGACCGGGGCACGGAGCAGAAGCGCCGACACCGGGAACTCCTGGGGAAGGACTGGGCAGTTCTCTGAAAACAGGAGGCTTCTCCGAGGGGGCTGGGAAGGGGGAGGCCGGCGCACAGACGGGCAGGGTCCGCCCTCAGGGCTCCCACCCTGAGCGTCGAAAGAGCCCACCCGAGCCACCCCGCCCCCGGGGAGCCCTGGGCCCACCGGCACGGCCGGGCCGCAGACGCCCCCCACCTGCCCACCCCCTGCTCTGGGGGCTCCGGAGACCACTGCTCCCTCCAAAGGGGCCACCCTTCCCACGCCACTGCCCGGGGCCACCCGACCCCAGGATGGCCGCCCCGGGCTGGCCAGCTGGGGACAGCAATTACTCCAGAACCCAAGCTGGGAAACACAGAGGCGGCTGAGGCCTGCGGGGAGAGGCGGGAGACGTGAAAGGGACAGAGTGCTGAGGGTCGGGCGTCAGGAAGGCGCCACACGGCAGCGAACACGGCACCAGGCCCACGGTGGCTCCTGCCCGTCCCCAACTCTGCCGCGAGGTCTCTGCTCTGACCACTGATTTCCTCCTTTTCTCAATGCCGCCCCCCAGCAGGTCCCGCACGCACGGCCTCACACCAGTGCTGGGCTCGCAGGGGACCCGGCAGAAGGCCCTCCGAGAGCCCCCACCCAGGGGCCGACAGACAGAAAGCCCCTCGAACGCCTCCTTTCAAACTGAGAGCTCCAAGGGGAGAAGGGACAGCCGGGCGGGATGGCGGGATCCTGCAGGCCTCCTGGAGGACAGGGCACTTCGAGGACCCCGCCCAGCTGGGCTCAGCCACGGGGACAGGCCAGCAAGGAGCGAAACTGCTGCTCCTGCTCAGCTCTTCCGACACGGAGGCCCCGGCGCGTGGAGCAGCGCGGGCACAGGGGCAGCCGAGCAGGCAGAGCGCCAAGGACAAAACCGACAAAAATAAAGGAAGTTACAGCAAAAACGTCGGAGACGTCTGCAACGCTCGGACGCAGAGCGACATCTGAGGATGAGTCCTCGCCGCGCTCCCGCCGTGGGGGCCACGGAGCGGAGCGGCCCACCCGTGCGAAGACGCAGGCGCGGTCAAGGGCACCGCGGCCCAGCCGCCCCTTCCCACGCTCCCGCCTCACTTCTTGGAAGCTTTCCGGGGAGGCAGGTTCCCCAGGACTTCCCGGCGCTCCTGGCTCCCCGCGCCCTGCCCACCCCGCCCCCTCTCCTCCAGAGCCGCCCCCACGCCCGCCCCTCCACGCCCTCCCCTCGGAGCGGACGCTCACGCTCCCCAAACGCTGCTCCCTCTGGGACCCTCAGCCAGGCAGCCAGGCAGGGACGGGGTCAGCGCACGCTGTGGGCTGAGCCTGGAGCCTGTGCCCCCAGGTCGCCGTGTCCCACCCCCTCCTCCTGAGCTCCAGGCGCACAGGCGGCGGGCCACCCCCCACCAGCCAGGCTCGGCCACACCACGCCCGCCCTGCCAGGGCCCCGTGACGGTCAGCAGCCCACCCCAAGCGCCTCTGTGAACCCTGGTCTCAGGACTTAGCACAGTGCCTGCAACCGCCGGCGGACCTGGGAAGTGCCCTAGAACGTGGGGCCTTCCAGATGGGCCAGTGTCGCCCGAGCTTTGCAGCAGGCCCCCGGTCAGCGCCTCCTGAAGGCATGCCGGCCCCAGGGCACGTGACCGCACGGCTAACCGCGGCCAGCGTGACCAACACGAGGCCACCTCTACAACCCAGGGCAGATGAAAGGCTGGCTCGGGCTCGGGGCAGCGCACGCCAGCGCCCCAGGAGAGCAGGACCGCGGCCCTCGCGGCGGACGAGTGGCTTCGGAGACAGGCGGGCGGGGGGCGGGCCTTACCTGCCAGCATGCTCACCACCGACAGCAGGATCTTCTCCACGCTCTGCACGGGGCTCCACCGCTCGGCGCTGCTCTCGTAGCCCATGGGGTCGTCGCCCGGGGCGTGCAGGATGGAGATGCAAACTCTGCCATCGGGGTAGACTGCGGGGGCAGGGCAGGCTGGTGAGCGCGCCGCCGGCGGAGCCGGAGCGCGGCCCTCCAGGCCAGCAGCCTCCCCCAGGCCCGGAGGCAGCGGCGTCCCCGCCGCCAGGAGGCGCTCTCCGGCCCGCCCTCTGCTCTGCGGGCCGTGCTGCTCCCTGGCGCGCACTCCCAGCCCCGCGCCGCCCTTAATCCCAACCAGGAGGCCTGAGCGGCTGTGGCCCCTCCTGTCCCCCTACCCCGGGGCGTCTGCACAGGCGGGGCCCGGCCCTGTCGGCCTCCTGTGCGACCGCACGGCCATCTGTCCGCTCCTCCCTCGGTGGCCGTCCCGGCCCCGCCTCTGAGCGCCTGCTCACCCCTCCACCCCAGCAGCTCTCAGCCAATCTGCTCAGTTATGCTGGTAAAATATTTATGGACTGATGGATGTTTTTTCTTCAATTTAGAGCCGCACCCGCGGCATATGGAGGTTCCCCGGCTAGGGTCGAAGTGGAGCCGCAGCTGCCGGTCTGCACCACAGCCACAGCCACAGCCGCCAGCTCATGGTCCATCTTCTGCAAAGAACGAAAGCCCCTCAGCACCCGCCACGCACACGCAGTCAGCGCTGAGACACACAAAAAAGGGCAGAATCGTTTCTCTGAGGAGGAAGCTGATGACCTACATTCAACAACAAGAGCATTACAGAGAAGTTCCAAGTCCCGAAGGAGACGGCGCTCCCCAGCTGGGCCATCGGGAGGCCCCTCACGGGCACAGACGGGCCTGGCGGGGGCAGCCTGGGGAGGAGGGTGTGCCCAGAGGGTTCTCTGAGGACAAGAGAGAGGTCGAAGGCTGGGGGAATTCTGTCAGTTCACTCGCGGGTCCAACTGGCCTTCACCCATTTGATACGGAGAAAAGCAGACGAAAGGGAATTGGTTTCAAATAAGTAAATGTTTCACTTCTACGAAACAGTAGATTTTACTCACTTTTCTTCTCCACAACTATTAAGATCATGATGAGTAGCAATAATCATAGAAGAAAATTACTTTAAATGATAATTGAAAATGCAACATATTTCCTTATGATTCTCTTACCTACAACTGCCACCTATAAAAGCCACGGGAGTTCCCATTGTGGGACAGTGGAAACGAACCCGACTAGTATCCATGAGGACACGGGTTCGATCCCTGGCCTCGCTCAGTGGGCTCTGGATCTGGCGTAGCCGTGAGCTGTGGCGTAGGTCACAGACGCAGCTCGGATCCCGCATTGCTGTGGCTGTGGTGTAGGCTGGCGGCTACAGCTCCGATTCGACCCCTAACCTGGGAATTTCCATGTGCTGGGGGTGCGGCCCTAAAAACAAAACAAAACAAAGCAGAATAAAAAAACTGCACCTATGAATGACATCCACTCCCTGATACTATACCTTTCAATGTAAGTACAGTGAATAAATACATTTACCTGATGTCACATATTCCTCTTCTTTAAATTAATACATGTTTGTCTCAGAAGAAAAGACTTAACAGGAAGAAAACCGCCACCGAAAGAGTGTCACTGTTAACGGTTTCTGCTCCAAGTCCAGCTGTGCACATCTCCATGCGAATTTTTGAAATAGTTAAACTGTGCAAGCACGCTGATCAGCAAGCTGCTTTCCTCATTCACTACGGCACACACGTCAGCCCACGCCACTGAGTTTACACTGGCTCATCTAAAGCGCCTACAGAGTGCCCCGCACGCAGAGCCGCACGCCTGGCTCACCACCCCCGCTGCGGAGGCCCCGGCTGCTCTGCCGTTTCCCGGGTAACAGCAGGCGTGCAGAGACGCGCGGGAGCGCTCTAAGCCCTGGCCCACCGGTCTCCTCCTCGGCCGCACTAACCGCAGCCGGCCGGCCGGCCGGCATCCAGACGCCTTCCCTCCATTAAACTGTCCCTCCAAGCTGAAATCATGTCAACACCACCATCAGGAATCTGCTAAAACTCCAAACCTGAGAGCCACGCCGAAGGGACCCGTCACCGACAGCACGGCCTCGCGTCTCCCGGCCCCTCCCGGCCCCAGCAAACCCCGAAAGGCCCGCGCGAGCACTCACTGTTGGGATGGAACATCTCACAGGTGAATCTCATCTTCGGGGGACTTAACGGGTAATCCAGCGGGAAGCTCAGGATGGCAGGAAAAACCCCAAACTCAAAACAGGTGTCTTCGGGGCCCCTAGAAGATATAAAACACACAGACCTTTAAGGGAGAGTCTGCCATCGTCTGCCACACTTTAAAGCCAGTTCAGGAAACTTCGACTGCTTTACAAACACACGCGGAGCGGCCACTGGATGATAACGGTGAGCCGGCACTTTCCCTAAATGGAAAGTAAGCGCACTGTCCCAGTGCGATCCGGTTTAATCACAAAGGCCAGGTCCCGGGCCGGGCTCACACTGAAAAGAGGGAGAGCCCTCGGGAAGATGGAGCCAGAGACGAGAACTCAGCCAGCACTGCGCGATCCGAGGCGCTGTGCTTTCTCTCTGCGGTGCGATCACCCTTCAGGATGAAGACACAATCATGGCGCAGGTTACAACACCGCAGTGAACGGATGAGGGCTACGGCCTGTTAAGCGAAGGCTGTTTTTAGGTCTTAAAAGTGGCCGAGAAGTGGTTCTGTAACCTAAAGTAACAACAGCACGCACTGACCCTCGGGGACACTCGCCGTGCAGGGCCAGGCGCACACACGAGCACCGGCCGCACGCCCTGACCTGCAGGCCTGGGTGCGTGCCGGGTCCCGCGCCGACACGGTCCCCGGAGTCCTCGCCGTCACGAGGCACGTGCCCGCCTGCCTGCCCGGCTTACCGCCCTCCTCTCGGGGGAAACGGCAGAAGCGGGCCACGCCCCTTCCAAACTCTTGTCCAAACGCCGTGCACAGATCACCACGATCTTGACCGACAGGCCAGACAGGAGGGCCAGCCGGAGCGGGAGGGGCGCCGCCCAGCTCGCCTCGTAACAGAGGGAACTCCTCTTCCCCTCGCTAATGTCACTCATAACCATGTGTCCGAGCAGCTTTTTGAAACCCTGAACCGTGCCCCGCCCCCCGTAAGTGTCTGGGGCAGAACTGCCGACCGCCAGCTACGGACACGGACTCGGACTCGGGGCAGCAGCTCTGGAAGCCCCGTGATCGGCAAGTACGAGGGGGCCGCTCTTCACGGGGGCGGGGCGGGCGGCCCCCCGTGACCACCTCCACCTGCCCGCGTGACACGGCGACCAGCGCGGAGGGCCGAGACCTCAGCCCTGCAGAAGCGGTTCAAAGGACAACAGAGTCACGGAGAAACCGCACCGCTTTCTCTGCATCTGGCACCAACACCAGGGAGTTTGGTGGCACCAGGGCCATGGCATATGGGGGGGGGGGGTAACGGTCAAAACAAGAACACGGCGAAGTGTTTGTGGAGTCAAACTGTTTTCAGTTTAAGACACAAACCTTGACTCTGAAAACTGTCCTTGCTGCGTTTTAGGAAACCAAGCGTGAAAAGCCCCTTTGTTCTGGAAGGACGAGGGTGACTGACAGCAGTGCCCAGAGCCCTGGCCCGAAGCCAGGACACGGCGGGGCCCGCGGCCCGGCACCCGCGGCTTCTCCTCAACAGACGCCCTGGGAGCCTGTCCCTCGGAAGCAGGGTCAGCACAGCCGGCAGGTGTGGAGCTGCATCCCGCCTCTCCCCACGGACGGCAGACGGCGGCCACCGTGCTGGCATTCCACGCGTCCTCCCGAGGGAAGGCGCCCGGAAGCACAGCTGTCACCTCCCCAAGGGTTAAGTGACCCAGCCTGGGCCGGGGTGGGCTCGACGGGCGTCCGGAGCAAGGCCAGGGCGGCGGGCACCACCCGCGCAGCAGGCTGTCGGCTGTCAGGCTGCCGCCCGCGCTGGGCACTCGGACTGTGAGCAGGGAGGACTGGGCGGTGCTTCTGGGTGGAGCCAAGCGCTGTTTGCTCAATACTCTGATAGCAGTTCTTTGTTTCTCACAATAGAGCTTTCTTTAAAATTAAAAAAAACAAAACCCACTGGGCCATTTGCAGCTTCAGAAGCATGATCGAACATCTCCTGAAGTGCCCCACGTCCCAGGCATCAAAGCTATCTTCCAAGGCTCTCGTGCGCTCCCGGTGCGACCCCGGGGTGGTTTCCCATCCAGGACACCGGCTGCGGTGGACCGGCCTGCAGGCGTGCCCGCGTGGGGGCGGCGGCACAGCTGCTGACTGCACGGAAAACGCTCTCGAGTAAATTCCAGAACCAAGACAGGGAGACATAATGCGTGTTATTTTTGGACCAGTTTTATTTCCATAACCCAGGACAGCCTCACCTCTCTTTCACTAAAGAATGCCTCACCTCAAAACCTAGAGGAAAAGAGAAAAGCACAAGGAGAAGAGAAGGAAAGCCCACGCGTCCGAGGCAGATCTGAATTCCCCAAAGCCTGCAGGCGACATGCTACCTTAACCGGTTAAAACAACGGCCTGCACTGTTTCAGAGCTCGGAGTAAGTGCTGGGTTTGTATTTCAGAGACCAGCGCTGGAGTCACGCGTAACAGGCACAGCCCACTCCGTGGGAAGTCACATCCGAGTCCCCTCGAGAAAGAGGTGCCAGGGGCCAGCACAGAGAGCAGCACCCTCAGTCTGAATGGGACCAGGCCCAGCGACGCTCGCTCCCGCCGAAGGACAGGGCCTGACTCGGCACCTGCCACCTGTACCACGTGGGCGACCGGTCACTCGAGAGACGGTCAACATGGGAGACACACGAGGTCAGTTTTCAACACTAAGGCGAGTGGAGGGCCAAGTTCCGCCTCGCTTTCCGCCACTAGGACCACGCGGCGGCTAAGGCAGCGAGAGGGGCAGGGGGCCACCGGGCTTAGCGGGAAGCTGGGGGTGTCTGGCGGGAGAGAGCTGGCGCCGCCAGACCTGTTCCAGGACCTCAGCCGCAAGGCACTGCACCGCAGCAGGTGCGGAAGAGGCTATTTTTGCGCTGTTCTCTTTTTCAGATTTCTCGGAGCACACTGACAAAACGCTCAAACATCCATACATCAGGCTTTAAAGAGAGGGGACTGTAAAGCGCCCCCCGCCAGCGCCTAAGCTGGAACTCCATCGCTGAGGGACGGTGGCCCTCCGCAGCGCTAACCCTGACCTGGAGCGCCGCCTCCCAGACCCGTCCCCGTCCAGGGCGAGGCTGTCACCGCCCTGCACAGCAGATGCCCCGCGGAGCACGAGGGCCGCCACCTCCCCCGCTGCACCCCTTGCTCCTGGCCAACCTCCTGCCGCCCCTGGCAGGTGGGGTGCAAGCCGCGGCCTTCAGGGGCTCAGGACTCCAGTCCCGGCGGGCACTGCTTTGGCCCCAAGGCCACAGTCACTGGGCTTCGGCCCAGGCAGAGCCTGAGAAGCCTGTGCGGGGGCAGGGGTCGTCCTGCCGGTGCTCCGGGGAGAGGCCCCACCGCCTGTGCCCTTGGGAGCCGGGTGGCCTCAGGAACCCCACGTCTGCACCCCACGTCCACACCCCCGGCAGCACCCCCGCCAGCAGCCCCAGGTCCACACCCAGGTCCGCACCCCGCCAGGCGCGGCGTCCCCGGACGGACCCAGACGGCGGCTCTGCTTCATCTCCGCGGTGTCCGCGGCGCCCACGGAGCTCCGGGTGTGCAGAACCAGCTCTGAAAACCGTGCGGAGGGCAGGGACCGGGCTCCCGTTCCTGAAGTCACGGCAGTAACAGGCACAGTCTTCCTCCCCTACAGCTGTTTTCCAGACCCGATCCGCCCCAGCAGAGCCACGGCTTTCCCTCACTTTTGCTTGCAAGTGAAATTCCTTAGAACTTTAAAACCAAATGTACTTGAACTAAAGTACATTAAAGTCACTCCGTCAATTACAAGGACTTCACAGTGAATTCTGACATGGACAAGAACTTCTACAACACAAACTCTGACTCTAACTAAATGTTTGTTAAAAAAAGGCTCGCAGACATAGTCAGTTCTGTGAAATAAAAGCACCCGTTCCCGAATCAGCTCTGAGGCAGCCTTGGCGAGCCTGGCACCCCCCCCCATCTGCGCCCCCCGTCCCTGGCTTGTCTGAATGAACAGTTCATCACAGCACTGCCGGGGGACTTTTAGGGCCTCAATAAGCAGACAGGCAGCCCCTGTGCGTGGGCTGCTTGGGCTCAGGACTCAGCACAACCTGTCAAGTCCCAGCTTGGCCACAGAAACTGACAAGCTGAGTCCAAATTCCAGGGGCCATGCAGGGACCTGGAACAGGCAGGACGTCTTGAAAAAGGGGAGCAAAACACCTCCCCATTTCAAACCTTACTACCAAGCGACAGTGACAGAGGCTTGTGCCACTCATGGGAGGGCTGGGCCCAGGCCCGCCAAACAGGAGCCAGAGTCCACCACAAACCCTCACATGCAGGGTCAGCTGATTCTGACAAAGACCCAAGGCAACTCAATGCAGGAAGGACTTTCTTTTCAACAAATGGTGCAGGACAACTGGACAGCTACATGCAAAAGAATGAAGCTGGCCCCTACCTGCGCTACACCCCAAAATTATCCAAAATGGGCCCCAAGCCTAAACATAAGAGCTATAAATACAAAACTGCTAAAAGAAAAGGTAAGAGAAAACCTCCATAACTTTGGGTTAATGACACCAAAAAAGCATGATCTATACAAGGAAAAAACTGCTTGTTCACTGGAATTAAAAACCTTTGAGTTTCAAAAGACCCTATTAAGAAAATGAAAAGGAAAGCTGCAGACCGTGAGAAAGCATTTGAAAACCGCATACCTGATAAAGGACTTGTATCCAAAATGCACGAGGAATTCCCCTTAGGACCAAATAAGAAGACAACCTAATGTAAAAATGGGCAGAGGTTCCCATCGCAGTTCAGCAGTAATGAACCCTACTAGGATCCATGAGGACGCGGGTTTGATTCCTGGCCTTGCTCAGCGGATTAAGGATCTGCCGTTGCCGTGAGCTGTGGCGTAAGTAGATCGCAGATGCGGCTTGGATCCAGCACTGCTGTGGCTGTGGTGCAGGTCGGCAGCTACATCTCTGATTCAACCCCTAGCCTGGGAACCTCCATATGCCACAGGTGTGGCCCTAAAAACACAAAAATTTAAAATGGCCAAAAGTTCTTCAAATGATATATGTGAATGGAAGAAAAACCCACGAAAAGATGCTCAGCACCACTGGTTTTTCGGGAAACGCAGCTCGAATCCACAGTGAGGCCCCACCTCACTCCCAGCGGATAAGACCAGCAGGTGAGGAAGCGGAGAAGCGAAAACTCAGCAGCTCGGGTGGGGACGTAAGATGGTGAAGGGTTCTAGAAGACGCTGGACCTAAAGGGAGGCTACACTTGGGCAGCTCCACTCTGCGTCTCCGGCGGGGGAGGGCAGCCCGTCCGCAGACCCGTCCCAAGTGCCCGCAGCCACACCACCTCGACGGCCGAAAGGGGAGGCAGCCGCCCGCGTGGGGACGTGGGGACGGGGAGCCGCCGTGGCCGGTCACCGGGGACACGTTGGTGCCGAGGGGGAGCATGGAGCCCCGAGCCCAGAGAGAGCTGGACGGCAAGGACGGGCCACCGCGGGGCCCCGTGTGCAGCGCGAGCCCAGTGACGGCAGCGGGACAGTCGGAGAGCACAGGAGACGGGCCAGGGCTGAGGGCCCGTGGGCACTGGGCGCCCCCGACACCAGGACTTGCTGGAAACGCTCTAAAACTGAGCTGTGCTGTGCAGCGCAGGGCTAAGTTAAACCCACTAACCCGTGGACTTGTGCCCTCGGCACAGGTACAACCACGGCATATGCAACTTCTGCTGACGCCGCCGGCCACACCAGGGTCTCTGGACGCCGGCAGGAAGGCGGGGGTGCTCCCCGAGGCCGTCCCCGGTGACAACATTGGAGGAGACCTGCTGGCCGCCGTTGCCTGAGCCGTCACAGTGCCGCCAGCACCCCGCCGTCTGGAGGCCCACAGATTTCTCTGGACGAGGACGAGGCCACCCGCCTCCTACTGCAGGGAGGGGGAGCGGAAGAGGTCACAGCGCCCGTGGCGAGACGCCGCGGCGGGAACGTCTGGGCAGGGGACACAGAGGGCAAGTCCTCAGCATCTGTTTTCCGGGTGCAGGCTGACTCAGCGGGCACAGCCCTGACAGCCGGCTGCTGTGATGAGAAGGCCTGACCTGAAGGGAGGCCGCCAGGCTTCTGTACCCAGCGTGGGCCAAGCAGAGTCAGGAGCCTGGGGCCCCAGTGCACAGCAGGCGGGGATGGAGTTGGCCAAGGGTCCCCAACCACTCGGGAAGGGAAGGGCCTCTCGCTCTGCGCAGACTCCAGGGCCCTGACCCAGCGGCCACAGGGCAGGCAGGGAGGTCCCCGGGCCAGCGGCCTCGAGAGGCTGGGGCGGGACCGCAACGGGCCAGGACTCCAAGGGCCTTCCTTTCTTCCCCAGCCGCCCTGCCCCACTGGGCCGCCTTCCTAGAGAAGGGCCGTCCGCCCCCAAGGCCCCCACGCGGCAGACCAGGGCCAGCGAGGTCGCACGTGCCGCGGAGCTGGAGGAGCTGGAGGAGGTGGGTGGTAAAGCCACTTGTCTAAAATGGTGCTGAAACCAGTTTTGATCCAAATACATGAAGGTCAGAGGGGCAAAGTGTAAAACCAAGACCGTAATGCCGGCCAGCCACACACAGCGCAGGGCCCACCCCCTCGTGGGACTGACCAGGAACCCCAGCCCTTTTCTCAGTCGGTCATAAGTTCAAACGCCACCGAAAGCTCAGCCGAGATTTCCTGGTTATTTCTCCTTTAAATCAGAGAGCAGGCGGTGGCGATTTTATCTGCACGCGGCCCCTCCTAGCCCCTCGGGGTGGAGGTGTGGGGTCGCCCGTGCCGGGGCGTGTGTCCTCAGACAGGGGCCCTGAACATCTGCGAAGCTGTCCTCCTCCCCGCACAGCTGAGCAGAGATACAGGCCCGCAGGCAAGCACCGCCCAAAAGCCACCAGCTCCAGACGCCCTGAGGATGAGGCAAGCATGGTTTCTAGAAACCTACTAGGGCACGGAAGAAACTCCGGAGACAACCGCAGAATAAACAGAGAAGAAAACCTATCAGGAAGGAGTGAGGCCCAGCCAGCTGTCTGCCAAACAGCAGGCTAAGACCAATCAACAGCAGGACAGTTAATTCCTTAATAGATGCTGTAAGTACACTTGTAAACGGCCTCTTGTTTGTGAGAGGATCTGAACAGGCCCAGACCCCACAATGCACCAGATCCTGAAGCAGGGGAATTCCACGCCAACTCAAAAGCCTTATTTAAACGTCAACGTGCTCTACCTAAAAACAGTTCAACGTCTTAAGACAAGCTTTCGAAATACTGGTTTAACTTTATATTATTGGTCTATAATTAGTAAGTTACCCTAACAGATTCTTAATAATAAACCCATTTTAAAAACCATACTGGAGACTCAAGTGTCCCAGTGAGGGCGTCTCGGTAAGCCCGCCGTGTGCACACGGCCCCAAGGACGTCAGAGGCCGCTGACCTCTGCACTCACAGGGCCTCCCAGGCCCCAGGCCCCACGGCGAGGCCCGCTCCCGGTGCCGTGCCTGCGTCCCATCAACACAGAAAGAACGCACACGAGGTAATGGATGAAAGGAACGGGTCACAAATCGAGTTCCTGCCGTATGACCCGTATCCCTACAAATTAAAAGCTCGAGCTGACCCGAGCGCACAGCGCCCCGTTCCACCAGACCAGGGGCACCGCCGCCCACTCTGTGACTGCTCTGGGGACGAGCACAGCACGGCTTAGACTCAGGCAGCTGTGAGGTCGTCCTCGTCCCAGAAACATGCAGAGGGAAGTCAGGGGTGTCCCAGACCGGCAGTGAGGCAAATACATCTGCTCGGGAATGCGCCGTGCACTCGCCCTGCCGAGCGTCCATCAGTGACCGCCACAACAACCTGCTGGAGTTCCCGCCGCGGCGCAGCGGTTAACGAATCCGACTGGCATCCGTGAGGACGCAGGTTCGATCCCTGGCCTCGCTCAGTGGCTTAAGGATCCGGCGTGGCTGTGGCGTAGGCCGGCGGCTATTGCTCCGATTGGACCCCTGGCCTGGGAACCTCCATATGCTGTCGGTGCGGCCTAAAGAAAAAAAATAAAAAGCAACAAACCAACAAAAACAATTTGCTTATCAAAAAACTCATTTTCACACCCATTTTCGTGTATTGATCTAAGCTCCACAGACGACATCGAGCAGTAATTCGTTTTTCGGACAGAACGTGACACGCGCTCAGGGCAAACGCGGGACGCCTGAGGAGTCTGCACCTGCCCAGCAAACCGCACACTTCCTCCAGGCCTCCCACCATGGGGCCTCTCGGTCCAACAATCCCCCCAGAAACATTCTAGCTAATTCAACTCTCATTACCAGTGAGAGTACCGGACCTGATTATAAACTCCTCCTTCCTAAATTCTACCGAACCGTATTTTGCTAAACACAAGCAAGTCTAAGAATGGCCAAGAACTGCACAGCTAAGGTAGAAAGAAGAGAGACAGGGAGTTCCTGTTGTGGCTCAGTGGGTTAAGAACCTGACTACTATCCATGAGGACACAGGTTTGATCGCCGGCCTTGCTCAGTGGGTTAAGGATCCGGTGTTGCTGTGAGCTGTGGTGTAGGTTGCAGATGCAGCTCGGATCCCGTGTTGCTGTGGCTGTGGTATAGGCCAGCAGCTGTAGCTCCGATTTGACCCCTAGCCTGGGAACCTCTAAATACTGCAGGTGCGGCCTCAAAAAGCAAAACAAAAGAAAAGGAAAGAAAGAAAGGGAAGCAAAGGACCCAGGTCTCTGACCAAAGAGCACTCTGCAATCAGGGGTCCCCATGGCTCCTTCCAAGCAAAGGGACCACAAGTGAAATCTCATGAAACCCAGTCAGGACCTTTCTGGAAGAGCATCAGGAACCACACTGCTCACCCTAAAACCAAAACCACATCTCGAGTCAGGAACAAGGGAGGGCCAGACAAGCAGCCAGAAAAAGGAGCCAGCAGCAGAGGGGGGGACTGATGGGGAGGGGGAGG
>PVHT021183663.1:59649-73797 GCA_004024745.2 Catagonus wagneri
GGGGGGTGAATCCGGGCTCAGAGGCGGGCAGGGCCCAGGCTGCACCAGAAGGCCGAGGGTGCCACCCACACCCTGAGGACCCCTCCCCACCATCAGAGCCCCAGGCTCATAGAACTTCTTGCAGCCTAAGCCCGCTCTGTTTAAGGCTAACTCAGCACAGCCACACGACAGACTCTATTATTATGGACACTAGAAATACAAATACAGCTCTAAGGAAACACTTTCACTCCTGGTGGATGAAGTTCCTGCTCTTTTCTGCTTTCAGATCAGCAGACAAGAGAAAAGCTCAACAGAAGAAGCACACTTGGCCTTAGTTTAACAGCTGACACTGAGCAGCCACAGCGCTGAACGTGGTTCACGGGCCTAACTTCCAGTAAAGGCTTGAAACCAAACAACACATATGGTTAACTTACATGATCAACGCTTCCCATTCAAAAAAATTCTCTTCATTCATGGGGCCTGTAGGGAAAGAAGAAATCCCACATTTTAACTGTGAAGGCAGCCGTGGCAATTAGAAGTAAATTGTTAAGAGGCGAATGTCACACTATCTTACCTGCCACAATTCCTTCCGGAGGATTGAGTGTTAATTCTATAAAATTAAAAAGTAGAACCATTATGAAAAAGAATGGCAATTACGCTGCATTTTAACAAACCTTTACAACTTTTAAATTTAAAAATCTACAGTCTAAAAGACTATAAGCTGTCGTGGTGCGTAAGTCTACACGGTGACAAAGGACAATTCTGCCTGTCCCTCGGGAACGCCTACGCCAGGGACGCCTCTGATCAGCACTCTGGAGCAGCTCTTCAGCCGAGCCAGGGGCAGAGCTTCCGAGCTGTAAACACGCTCATGTTACAGTGAAGGACTAAACAGAGGTGTCAGCTCTCTTTCCAAAACCCTCCTCTGGGTACCCGGATTAAAGCTCACAGATCAACATGGCAGGTCATCTCCCAGCTGCACGGGAATTCCCGTCATTTTGAGCGCTGGCACGGACCTTTCTGAATGTGCAAACCAGAGACACAAACCCAGCCCGACGCGTCAAAAGCCTGGTGCCACCAAGCCCATCAAGCACCAAGCGGCCTCCACGCTGCAAAGCCCGCGAGCCCCACGGACGCCCGCACTCCGGCAGAAGCAGGGAGAGGGCAGGCAGCAGCCGCTGTTCAGACTCGAGGCCCAGCCCGCCACCTGGCGGCCACTACGGAGTGTCCTCCCCGCCCCTGGCCTCCCCGCTTGGCACGTGGGAGGCTCCAGAACGAAGCCAGCAAGGAGCACGCCGGGACAGAGGGGGGACACGGGCGGGAAGGGCAGCCGTGGGCCAGAGGCGCTCCGCGTGGGCCCAGCGCCAGCCGGGGACGTCACCCGCAGGAAACACCAAGAGGAGACGGACAAGACCGACAGCGGGGTCTTTGAAGAGGCATAAAATTAACAATTCTCCGCAAAATAAGTATGAGGCATAAGGACTGCAAAAGGAGAGATAAAACTATCACTATCCACAGATGCTGTGCTTCTCCACGTAAGTGCAAAAGAATCTAAATATAAATTATAAGAAAAAGTGAGTGTGCCAAAGTTACTGAATACTAGGTCAATATATTTAACCAAACCGTATTTCTATATATTAGCAAGTTAAAAAAGGAGAGCCCAAAAAAGAAAACGAAATTATAATGGAAAACATGTAGAAATAAGCTTTTTAAAGATGTGTAAGATCTTTAACAGAATAGAAAATATTAACAAAAAATTTAAACAATCTTAATAGACAGAAATAATAGCACATTCATAGACTAAAAAGTTCAGTCTTACAAAGTTATCAAATCCTACTCAAGCTGTATCTACGGATCCAGTGCAGCCTCAGCCAAAACCACAACAGGTTTTCCTGTTTGAATTTGACAAGAAGACTCTAGAACATATGAAAATGCAAATGACCCAAGAGCCAAGACATTCTCTGCAAAGAACAGGCGGAGAGCGCCATCCTTGGGCGGCCAAGACTTACTACAAAGCTTCCGGCGGTAAAGCAGCGGGGTTCGGGCAGAGCCCAGCAGCCGGCGCAGAGGTGAGGGGGGCAGCCTTCCCACAAGACGACGCTCATCTCTAGGACCAAAAAAATTAAAACTTCTCCCTATCTCACACCACACACAAAATCAAAGTATGTAAGAAAAAGGGAGAAGGGGCATGAGAAACGATGGAAAATATATACCTGGGTCTCTGCCCCAGGTCCCTGCAGAGCTCCCGGCCGGAGCTCCAGGACATCTTTGGTCCCAGCGAGGTGACTGGGGCTCCTGGTCCCCAGTGAGACCAAACCCACGCCCCACGCTCCAGGGAAAGGGGAGGGGGCTGGAAAGAGTTAATGACGGAGCCCATCTTCACCAGGCAGCCTCCATAAATCGCCAGAGCACGGGGCCTGGGAAGCTCAGGGCTGTTGAGCATGCGGAGGGGCTGGGAGGGTGCTGCCCGCAGAGGGCACGGAAGCACCAGGCCTCCGCACACCTGCCCCCGCGCCTCGTCCGCCTGGCGCTCCCGAGCTGCAGCCTTTACAATACGCTGTTGACTAGTAAGTCAAACGTTCCTCCGAGTTCTGTGAGCTGCTCTGGCGAGTTGCTCAGATCTAAGGAGGGGTCCTGGGAAGCGCTGATCTGGAGAGACTGCTCAGAGCACCGGCGACAAACTGGATTTGCAGCGGACACGGGGAGGGACGGTCCCGCGGGGCCGGAGGACACCGGCTGGTGCGCCTGGCCTGGGGAGGCCCCCGCAGGTCTGACGGCGGAAGCGCCGTGGCCGTGGCAGCCGTGGGAGAGTGAAGGAGAAACGGACCGAGGCTTCCAAACGGGGCACAGAGGGGCACAGAGCCGTCCCCAGGAAGACACGCAGGCAAATGAGCACAGAAAAAGACGCTCCCTGCTGCGGGGCGGGCGGGGAGGGATACGCAAACCACCGCAGCCACGGCTTCACCGCGCCGTCGTCGGCACAAATGCCCTCCTCCGGTCCGGAGGCCCACAGACCCGGCGTCGTGAGTTAGGCAAGCGGATGGCTCACGCGTCGTGGGCGGGAACGAAGGCAAACGGCTTGGTGATTGTCCCCCTCGGCAAAGAGTCCGACGGTTCCCGACACGAACGGTCTAAACCCGCGCTGCCCCGGGACCCCGCCAGCCCGCCGCTGCGCACCCGCCCGAGGGAGGCGAGCGCCCGCTCTCCCGGCTGCTCTGTGAAAACACAGGAGCGCGTCTTGGTCGCCGGCGAGCCCCTCGCACACCCAGCGGAGCGCCGGCAGCAAGTGCGTGTTCGGGAGACGTCTGGCTGCCCACACTGCTTCCAAAGAAAGGCTCACGCTGTACTTCCGTCTCTTGCCTTGGTGCTGTAAATCCGTAAACCTATTTTCTCATTCCTCTTAACATTCCACTTACTGACTCACGGCCACCACACGCAGCAGCTTGCCGTGGGCTCTCGGTTCCCAGACCAGGACTGAACTCAGCCACTGGTGAAAGGGCCGAATCCCAGTCACTGGGTCACCAGGGAACTCCCCATACATTCTCATTCCCGAGTCTTAGGAACCAGAGATGGCGGAAAAGCAAAGCTCCCTCCCCCAAAAAGAAATGTGTATTATTTACACGAATGCCAAGTATATATGAACACGTCAGTTAATAAAAAACACACAAAGAGCACTGTTTTCTCACCCAAGGGATAATGGCGCACTGGGGACCCTGAGACCTGCGGCGACCCTCTCTGGGAGCCGCCCCGTGGCTGTGTCAAGCCCACCCCGCTGCTCCTGGGGCGCTCCTGGCACTGCTCCAGGGACCATGAAGCCCGAGGAAATCCTGCGGCCTTGGCAGCAGCTGCCCGGCTGTGACCAGACCTAACAGGCAGCGCGTGGGAACTTGAGCCACAGGCGCTAAGGACAGCGAGAGTCGGACACGCAGTCAGGCGTCGGGCAGCCTCGAGCCCCAGGAAGGAGGCGCTCTGCTGCGCCGGGAAGCCCCGGTGGAGAAGCGGCTTCGGGGGAAGAAATGAGTCTAGTTTTGAAAATATCACGTTAAAGATGCCTGTAAGTCATTTAAGTGCAGGCTGTCACGGCGGAAACTGGACCTGACGCCAGAGCCCTAAAGAGCAGAGCGTGCTGGTCGCGTACGGCACGATGCACCTCTACACGGGGACGGAGTAAAAATACGCGAAATCTTACAACTCCCGTCCCCGCGGACTCATTTGTGAACGCCGCCACAACTTTACTCACACAGCCCCACAGTGCTCCCCTGCATGAAAACCGCCGTTTTACAAAAATCAATCCGGTCTGATAGGAGAGAAGAAAGGAATTAAAAAACCAGGCCGTGAGGAGACAAACACGGGGAACAACAGTCCAACCACTTTGCTTGCCCTTCACATCCTAATTGGTTAACCCTCATTCTGGCTCCTTTAATTCTGTTTTCCCTCTCTCTCTCTCTCTCTCTCTCTTTTTTTTAATCTTTTTGCCTTCTCTAGGGCCGTACCCACGGCATATGGAAGTTCCCAGGCTAGGGGTCTAACAGGAGCTGTAGCCGCCGGCCTTCGCCACAGCCACAGCCACGTGGAATCCGAGCCGCGTCTGCGACCTACACCACAGCTCACGGCAACGCCGGATCCTTAACCCACTGAGCAAGGCCAGGGATCGAACCCACAACCTCATGGTTCCTAGTCGGATTCGTTAACCACTGCGCCACGACGGGAACTCCAATTCTGTTATTTCTAATTTTACTAATCGGACCCTGTCTGTTTTGTCTATTTTCAAGCTTTTTACAGAGATCGGCTGAGTCCGCTACAGACATGAGCATGAACACCTCCTTGTACTCCGAGAATACGACCCCGCCCAATCCCTACCGCTCCCTTCCCCTCGGGCCCTCGCCCGCCCTGGGTCAGCAGGAAGAGGTCACAGAAGAGGAGACTTCTGCCCTCTTCCCCTGTTTAAGGAAACGGAGGGATGTCAGGAGGTAACTGTACAAAATGAAACACAAAGCTGCGAGACAGGAACAGCTGGAGAAACTTAAATTATAACAGCACAACTTCTATCTTCCGTGCCTCTTACTCCACCACACACCTGTGCTAAAAACAGAAACCACCCCTTGCCCTATGTAACTAGCTGCTCCCTAAGCTGCGGCCGAGTTCCCTCTGCTCAGCGCTCCCGGCCACTGTGCTGGTCGATAAGCGTGCTGAGACCTCCCTGCCCCCGTCTCTGCCTCCTTCCTCTGTCCCGTCTCTAACACCATCAGTCGGTGGACGAAGAGTGTCACCCACACACACCGGGACACAGCGCAGCAACAGGCAGGAGCGAAGCACGGACACCCGCGACCCTCAGAGCACTGGGCCCAGCCAGAGAACCCGACACAGAGGCTCCACTCAGTGACGTGAAAGTCCAGGAGAGGCAAAGCACGGGGACAGAGAGCAAAGCAGGCGGCCAGGGCCAGGGCCAGGGCCAGGCACAGGGGAACCTTCAAGGGCCGGGGCGGCAGCCCGGGTCGCACGGTGCTGATGCTGCCAAAGCGCGGGCTGGTACACTTGAACCTGCCACGTCTTACACCCCGTAAGTGTTCTCTCGGTAAAGCCGACCCCTCAAAATCAGTCTGCTGCTTTATGACCGAAAACAGCGACTCTCCTCGGAGACAAAGCAGGAGAACACCCTCGTGCTCTCGGCATAGAGACTTATTAAACGGGGAGACTACAAAGTCAATAACCAAAAAGCACTAGCCATAGAGGAAAACACCGATAAAATTAAGAACTTCTGAGAACAGAATCTTTTTAAAAATATTCAAGAGACATCTGTAAGAGAATACAAAGGTAAGCCCCCAGAGAAAGACGACACTGACAACAGATGTAACTAACAAAGGACTGCTAGCTGAACCTCTAAAGGAAGCCTTACAAATACACATATTGCCAAGCAAAAATATAGACAACCCAAAAGAGAAATCAAGCTCAAGCTCTGAACAGGCACTTCACAAACACACAGAAAGACAGCTAATTGGTCAATAAACCAATTAGATGTTCAACCCCATTAACTGTGGGAAATGCAACCTAAAACCAAAATCACAGCACCTCCCCCACCGGAACAACCCAGCGGTCACGGCTGACCGCGAGGGCTGACCGTAAGGCGTCCAGAGACGGAAGGAGCCGCAGAACTGCGACGCTGGGAAGAGTGTAAACTGGTACAGCCACTTGAAAAGGATGTTGCTTTACCTACCACGACCCAGAAATTCCTCTCTGCCGTATAAACTCACTGACACGTGCACACTGGCACCAAGAAACGTGTCTGTGAAGTTTTTGCGCTTTTTTTAATCTGTCTGTTTGTTTTACTGTTGATACCATGACTTAGAAAACTAGCTTCAGATTCCGGGCATAAACCGAAATGCTTCCATGGAGAAAAACTTACAATAAATTGTAACAATCCCCCTAGGAAATGACCTCTGAAAAATATGGGGAGGTGAAATGGACTGGATGTGAATAGCAGTTTTATATGGTAACATCCAGCCCTCTCCCCAAAGGGACAGAAAGAATGGATGCTGACCAAGGCTAGCAGCTTAAGCAAGAGTAAGGAGAATTCACTGGAAGCAACAGGACACTCTAAGCGCTTCCACTGTCATGAAAACACTGTTCTAACTGGGGGTTTAAGAGTTTGCCCTACGGAGTTCCCGTCATGGCGCAGTGGAAATGAATTTGACTAGAAACCATGAGGTTGCAGGTTCAATCCCTGGCCTCACTCAGTGGGTTAAGGATCCGGAGTTGCCGTGAGTTGTGGTGTAGGTTGCAGACGTGGCTCAGATCTGGCGTTGCTGTGGCTGTGGTGTAGACTGGTGGCTACAGCTGATTAGACCCCTAGCCTGGGAATCGCCACATGCCGCGGGTATGGCCCTAAACAGACCAAAAAAAAAAAGGACAAAAAAATAAAAATTAAAAAAGTGAAGTCTTGGAAAAAAAAAGGTTTGGCCTGCATCCCTATTTTGTTATACTGTCACCTACTAAAAAGTGCATAGTTCAATTCTCATCCCAGAACATTTCTTTTTTTTTTTTTTCCTTGCCTTTTGTCATTTTAGGGCCACACCTGAGGCATGTGGAGGTTCCCAGGCTAGGGGTTGAATCGGAGCTACAGCCACCGGCCTACACCACAGCCACAGCAAATGCAGGATCCGAGCCACGTCTGCAACCTACACCACAGCTCACGGCAACGCTGGATCCTTAACCCACTGAGCAAGGCCAGGGATCGAACCCGCAACCTCACGGTTCCTAGTCGAATTCGTTAACCGCTGCACCATGATGGGAACTCCTCATCCCAGAACCCTTTCAATTGTAGGTGGCATTCCTTTTCTTTACCACTTGCTTCTTGGCGACAGAGAAGCTGAGGACGTACACAGGCCACGGGGCACTGGCTGGAGCACCCACACTGGGCCAGTGCCTAGAAGCAGCCAACCACTAATCGCATATCAACTTACGAAGCTGTTACACTTCTTCCCTGCCAAGCACCATTCAGGCAGGTGGAATGAGCTAGACAAGGTCGTGCCTTCCACGTGGCGAAGGCAGGTCCTGAGCAAGGACACACAGAGACCCAGTAGTGTTTCTGATGAGCACCACGAAGAACAGAACGAAGCGACAAGACACGGCCAGGTGGTCAGGAAAGGCGTAGGCTCTTTTTTTAACTGAGGTATAACTGACACAGAACAGGACATTAACTCCATGCATGCAACACAGAGACCCCGTAACTGCACATACTGTGAAATGACCAGCACGGTAAGTCCAGTTAGCGCCCACCACCACGGAGGGTTCCAAATTCTCTTTCTGTGATGAGCACTTTTAAGATCCATTCTCAGCAACTTGACACAACACAGCACTGTTAACTCCAGGCACCGCGCTGTAAGGTAAGTTATGTCCCAAGACTCATCCCCTCACAAGAAACGCCTGCAGAGATGAGAGCAGGTGAGCCACGAAGTGCTGGAGGGCGGGGCAGTGTCGGGGAAAGGGAGCTGGGGAAAGGAGCGCCCTGAGCCTGGAGAGGCGCTTACTCCAGAAAGAGCGGGCTCAGAAGTTCCCACGGTGGTGCAATGGGGTGGGCAGTGTCACAGCACCAGGGTGCAGGTTCGATCCCCAGCCCGGCACAATGGGTTAAGGGATCCAGCACTGCCACAGCTGCGGTGTAGGTGGCAAAAGCAGTTCCGAGCCGATCTCTAGCCTGGGAACACCATACACCAGGAGTATTCAAAAAAGAAAAAAGGAAAGAAAAAAAAAGTGGGCCTTATTCCCCAAGTGTGGGGTTCCCCCAGGAGCTTCCCTCCAGGTGGGCAAGGTCTCACTCTCCAGCTGGAGAAACACCACCTCCAGCAGCCTACCCGCCCACATCCCTGGTCAACAGCGGCACCTACTGGTCAGCAAAGAATTACAGTAACCGAATTCTTCAGGCAGAGGGGATGTCTCAGGACCACACTGTTCCCTTGTCCTGTTTTTTGTTTCTAAAACACACACACACAACCATACAGTTTCACGTTTAATGATAAAAACTTCAAAAAGAAATAAAATCTTAATATCAGAGAAATTTGCAATGACCAGTCTTTGCCACTGATTCCTTGAGAATGTTAACTGGTTAAAAACATTGTTTCAGGAGTTCCCGTTGTGGCTCAGTGGTTAACGAACCCGACTAGTACCCATGAGGTCACGGGTTCGATCTCTGGACTCATTCAGTGGGTTAAGGATCCAGCGTTGCCGTGAGCTGTGGTGTAGGTTGCAGATGCGGCTGGAATCCCATGCTGCTGTGGCTGTGGTGTAGGCCGGCAGCTGTGGCTCCGACTGGACCCCTAGCCTGGGAACCTCCATATTGTTGAGGGTGTGGCCCTAAAAGACAAAAGACAAAAACAAACACACAAAAAACACTGCTTTAAATAGTAGCTTAAAAAACAGACACTACAGGCAGTTCCAGAGACATGCTGGTTAGGACACAGCACCCTCACTGCTGCGGCCAGGTTCCATCCCTGATCTGGGAACTGAGATCCCACATCAAACTGCTGTGGCCGAAAAAAGAGAAAAGACAGACACGACACAATATGAAATACAAATATAAATTTTGACCCAGCAATCTTATTTCTGAGAATCTATCCCATGGGCACACGGGTAAAAATAAGAAAAGATACGTGCATAAAGCTATTCATTTCAGGACTTTTCCTAACAGCAAAAAACTGGAAACAACCCAAACGTCACTCAATAGGGGACCAGTCAAACTACGGTTCGCCCACTGCTGGACACTCTGCAGCCGTACACAAGAACGACGAGCACTTCCGTGTGCTGACAGAGAACGGACTCTAGGGCACAGCAGGTGACAGAAAGCACAGTGGAGAAGAGCGTGTAACGAGGGTCTGTAAAGAGGCGGTTCAGGCTAAGGGAGGCCACATCGGGTTGGGCTCTAATCCAGTGTGACAGGTGTGTCCCCTAAGAAGCAGTCAGGACAAAGACACGCAGAGACGGCCACCTGCGCACACACAAGGAAGAGACGGCGTCCACTCGCCCGGGAGGGAGGGCTCCGGAGGGACCGGCCCGGCCACACCTGGACCTCTGACTGCGAGGAAATCGCCCCGTGGTTAAGCCCCCGAGCCTGTGGTGCTTCGCTACGGCCGCCCAGCAAGCCAGTACGGTGCGCGGACGACTGGACGACCACGTGCGGGTCAGCTGCCAGCAACCCTGACCTCGGTCTCCTACCTGACACCCAGCTTTACCGGACACGGGCCACAGACGGAGATGTGGGACCTGAGAGTACAATTCACAGGAGAAAACCTTAGCAATCTTACGTTAGGCAATGACTTTTTAAACATAACACAGAAAGCAAGAAATGTTTTACTTTTTTTTTGTCTTTTTTTTTTTTAGGGCCGCACCCGCGGCATGTGGAGGTTCCCAGGCTAGGGGTCTAATCGGAGCTACAGCTGCCAGCCTGTGCCACAGCCATGGCAATGCAGGATCCGAGCCACATCTGCAACCTTCACCATAGCTTACGGCAATGCCAGATCCTTAACCCATGAAGTGAGGTCAGGGATCAAACCCGCAACCTCATGGTTCCCAGCTGGATTCGTTTCCACTGCACCATGACAGGAACTCCAGAAATGTTTTAAAAGTCAATTAACTGGACGTCACCAAAATTTTTAAAACCGTCTGCTCTTTTAAAGGCACTGCTGTGAAGATAGCAAGGCAAGCCACAGGCGCGGTCATTCAAGGGCCAGAGCGCTGCCATGCAGCCGAGGGAAGGAGCCCAGAGCCCCGCGCCCTCACCCGCACGCGCTTCGCAGCTCACCAGGCTGCACACAAGCCCCGGACACAGCATAACGGGATGTCCCGTACAGCAGTTTTTTAAAAAGGCAAGCCATGACCTAAGGGAAACAATTTACAAAATCTCTAACAAAAAACTTGTGCCTGCATTATATAAGCAACTCTTACAACTTGATATGAAGACCGTAAACTCAAAAACTGAGCAAAAACTCAAGACACGTTATCAGAAAAGCTATACGGATGGCCTATGAAAACATGAACTGACACTCAGCATCGCTGGTCGTCAGGGAAACGTGAATTAAAACCACAATGACCTACCACCACCCTGCCAGGAGAACGGCTGAAAACTTTAAAACTACCCACACCAAGTGTCAGCGAGGCAGTGGTGCCACTGCAACTCTCGACGCGCTGCTGGTGGGGCAGTAAAATGGACCGACCAGGTGGGAAAACCGTCTGTCAAAAGAAAGACACACTTCACATGTGACCCAGGTATTTACCCAAAAGAAACAAAGGTGTATTTTTCCACAGAGACAGGACGCGGATGTTCGGGGCCGGCTTCTGTGCGATGGCCAAGCGGAAACAACCCAAGGATCCAGAGCAACAAGCGGTGGCCTATCCACGCGGCGGAAGGTCCCAATGCACGAAAGCAAGGGGCTCGGACATCGGCAACGATGACACCGACCGACAGGTATCTGCGAAAGGCAACACCGGACAACCACAGTGAGCGACTGAAGGCAGATGGGTCACTGCCTGGGACCCGGGGCCACAGGAAGGAGAAGGCGGAGCCGGAGTGCCGACGGGCGGGAGGCGGGCGGGAGGCGGGTCTCAGCAGCATCCCGAGTGCGGCCGCGGCTTCCCGGGAGTGTGTGAGGACGCCCACTCGGCGGATGTGCGCTTTAACTACAGCGGCTACCGTCCACCACACCCAAGCAAACTGTCCTTAACCAAGGCTGAAAAACAAAGCAGGAGTTCCCGTCATGGCTCAGTAGAAACAAATCTGACTAGGATCATGGGGACACAAGTCTGATCCCTGGCCTCGCTCAGTAGGTTAAGGGTCCAGGGTTGCCGTGAGCTGTAGTGTAGGTCGCAGACGTGGCTCAGATCTGGTGTTGCTGTGGCTGTGGCGCAGACCGGCTGCTTCAGCTCTGATTGGACCCCTAGCCTGGGAACCTCCATATGCCGTGGGGGTGGCCCTAAAAAGCAAAAAAAAAAAAAGAAAGAAAAAACCAAGCACAAACAAGGATAAAATACCTGTAACACATATAACCACCAAAAGAAGAGGAATATGAAGAGGAGCAGGGAATCTATAGAGAACTACGAATCTAGAGAAGACCACCGCCTGGAAACCTGGTCAAAGGCACAGACGGACCTTCCACAGAGGGACCATCACGAGTCGCCTCTAATCACGAGGGGACAGGCACCTTCTCTCCAGTCGGGCCCTACAATGAGAGCACACCGTCGGACTGGACACTGGTGCTGTGCAGCACGGGGCTTCAGCGAGCGGCCCGAGGGAGCGCTACGCAGGGAACACGCAGGGGGCCGTCATCCGGAGAGCTGAGCCGCGAGCACTCAGCGCTGCACCGCGCCCAGGTCTACGCCGAGCACTTACCACCGTGTGCCATAACGGACGTGGCCCGCAGTAATGCTCATAAAATGAAAGGGCGCTGGGCAGTGAGAATGCACGCGGCTGCAGGCTCAGCATCAATGAACCTCAGGAAGAGCACCGAGCAGAGTCGGTCTGCAGATACACGCGCGCGGCCCCACTTCCACTCTATAAATATAAAGACAGGCAGAGAGCGAGCCTGCTGTTAGAGAGGACATTAAGAGACAGAACTCTAGAGAAAAGCAGGTCCACACGCGGTTCAGTGTGCACCCCGGGGGCGTGGGCAGGAGCACAGACAGTTCTGCTCAGTGCTGCTAACGTCCTGCTTCTTAGGCCGGTATCACAGGAACAGACAGACGGTCACTCCACTACTGCGTCTCAATGCACACCCTTTTTTTTTTTTTATTGTCTTTAGGGCCGCACCCATAGCGTATGGAAGTCCCCAGGCTAGGGGCTGAATCAGAGCTACAGCTGCCGCCTCCACCACAGTTCACGGCAATGCTGGATCCCTGACCCACTGAGCGAGGCCAGGGATCGAACCCCTGTCCTCACGGATGCTAGTCAGATTCGTTTCCGCTGCGCCACAATGGGAACCCCTGAATGTACACCTTTCACAGCCTTCACATGCGTGAACTGCTTCACAAAGAAAGGTGCTTTAAAGGGGTTAAGAACAGGGAAGCCGACAGCAACGGGAAGGACAGGCCGAGGCTGGGGGTTCAGAGAAGGCAAGGACGCGGAGCGACACGGTCAGTGGGGGTGGAGAGACGTGCCAGCGTGGAGGAGTCGGGGAGGTCACGGGGCAGAAGGGCCAGAGCGCAGGGCGTCTGCGGGGTCCCCGCGAGGGCTCCTGGGCAGGGACACGATGCGACGGCGCCCTTTGTGGAGCGGAGAAGCAACGGGGGCGGGAGCAGAGGCGGACCGCGCTGGCGGCAGCTCCCTGGCCCCAGGATGCAGTCGAAGGCAGGTCAACAGATCACACGTGGCACCAGAGAGGGAGTCTCCCAGTCAGTCGCCAGGAGGCAAGGAGGCGCGGCCGCCACCAAGGAGAGGGGAAACAGTGGGCGACAGCGGGGCAGGAGCTCCAGCTCTCCAGGGTGCTACATGCTGAGTGCTACTCACACATTTCTTTTGGCGGGCCTGCTTCTGCAACCCTTCAGTCTGCCCGAGCCAAACACCAATCCTCCCTGCACAGCGCCACCCGGAAGGCTTAGGAAACCCAGGTGCGTGCACACTTACCGTTAGCTTTACTACATCATCGCTTTCGCCTATTCTCCAGTTTCTCCTGAAAGTGTCCTCAGGAACCGAAACAGTAACAGCTAAGAGCAGGGACAGCTACCGAGCAGGTACCTGGCTAAGCACTAATCTGCACGGGCCAGCGGAGGGCAGAGGGCAAAGGTGGAGGCCAAGGTCGGAGAACTATAAGCAGAGGCAGGTCTGAACCACTAGCGGGCCCCCACCTTGTGTCCAGCCAAAGAGAACACTTTCAAACACCAGCGCATCCAGTCCTGGCTTCTCACAGCGACTCTTCCACGGGAGCCTCCGCTGCAACAGGGGGACTGCGCAAGGGTTCTCCCTCTGCCTTCCCCAAAGGTTAGGAAATGTCGCTGCCTACCAGGGCACTAAGGCTTTCCCGACACTCCCCAGGAAGGGTGGCAGGTGGCACTGTTCAAAACCTGTTCCCTTACCGAAGAGAAACTGAAATCTGACCTTTCACCTCAAGCTCATCTCACTGAGCCTTTCTCTTAACACTTTTTTAACTTCTCGGCAGGCCACTCGGGTGTCCCCCCTCCGACCTCCCGCACGTTCGCGAGGCCGCAGAGAGGAGCCCTCTAGTCACTGAAAGAGCCGGAGACGAAAACGAACGAGCCCGGACTGAGCGCAACCGTCCGGGCTTCCCCACACAGCGCGGCGCCGCGCCAGCCGATCCTCCGGGTCCGAGGTTCGCGGGGCCGCCGGTGACCGGACAAAACCCGCCCAGACCGCGCACAAACGAGCCCGGCCCGGCGGCGGGCAGAGTGCACGAACCACGTCACCGCCCGCGGGGCCGCCGCGAACGGCGGGGGGCAGGGGGTGCAGGGACCCGGGGAGGAGTGGGCGCGCGGGGGTCTAGGGGGCCGCGGGGCCGGCGACGGGGGAGGGGGCGGGGCGCGGGGACCCGGGGAGGAGGGGCCGGGCGGGGGGCGCCGGGCCGGGCGGCGCAGGGGGCTGGGCGGGAACCACCAGGTCGAGGGCCCGGGCGGCGGGGAGGAGGCCCGTCCGGGGGCCGGGCGCGCAGGCCCAAACTCACGTTTGTACTCGGC
>PVHT021183663.1:73897-86104 GCA_004024745.2 Catagonus wagneri
GTGCGCGGCGGGGAGGGGCGGGGAGGGGCGGGGCGTCGGCTCCGGGCCCCAGCGTTCCACCGCTGCCTGAAGCCTGAGTCTGAGCGCCTGTGGGGGAGGCGCCAGAAGCTTCTGGGGCAGCGGACGCCCGGTCGAGTGTATGAGCCGCCTGCTCTGTCCTCGTGGCCTCAGGGCGCTCCCGACGGCGGGGACGGGGCAGGAGGGTGGAGGGCAGAGGACGGAGGAGGCTGGAGGCCGGCGCGGCCGGCCCGCTGGAGGAGTGTGCTTCACATCGTTTACTTGTTGAAAGTACCCGGTGAAGGGGAAGAAAAGTGATACCGCCGGGCCGCTGGGCTAAAATGCACGCGCTGCCAAGTGGACCACATCGGGGCTCGCTCGCCGGCCCCACCCCCGCGTCGTTCAGAGGAGGTGACTTTGAGGCCCGACTGCAGTTCAAATGAGAACGTCCACGAAGGACCTTCGGTGCCCCTGCAGCTACCGTCGCGCGGTTTTAGATTTTTAAAAGTGAGGAGATTGGAGATTGTGGTGGCTTCGTTCCGTGTCAGTGTGTCTGGATCCAGCTTGGCCAAGAGCAGAGCTCTGGGAGACAGGAGGAAGCAAAGCAGCAGCCAGACAGCCCCGACCCCCCCTGGCAGCAGCCTGCCGACCAGCAGGACCGCGGGGAGCGCGTCCAGACGTGCTCGCAGCCCCCCTGACAGTCCCCCAGGCCACTGCTTCAGGTGGCCAGCAGGGGCCTTCAGCTGCCCCCAGCTGCCCCCTGGCCCCGCCCCAGGCTCCTGGCGGCTCTGGCGTGTCCAGCTGTGTAAGGTGCATCCAGATGACTCGACTGGGGTGTCCTTTTTTCATAACGTTTGTGGTGGTTCTACCCTGGTCGCCCCACTGTCACTGGGAGATCTGTTTTTGCTTCTTAAGAAGCCCCCTCTTACTTTAGAAAAAGAGGGCACTCAGTGCTTTGTAGCTCTGCTGTGCAAGGATATGCCAGGCTTTTTAAAAAGAAGTCTTTGTCCTCACAACACACACCCAACATGCTCTTCCACAGAATTTACTGTGTAATGTCCTATGTGGTTTGCTAGCATAATATGTAACTGGTTATCTGTCTTCTCTAACCAGACACACGTCCCCTGAGGGCGGGGCGTTTCTGTCTCATGTGTGCCTGGATGCAGCCTCAGTGCCTGGACAAGGCAAGAAATTATCTGTTGAGTTGAATAAAACAATGCAAACACATCTCACAGTTACGCATTTTTAAGGCAGAGCTGTCTGTCACAAAAATTCACTCCAGCACTCTTTTCAAATGACCCTGCTAATTTATAAAAACAACACGGTACTTTTTTTAGGGCCACACCTGCAGCCAGGGGCTGAATTGGAGCTGCAGCTGCTGGCCTACACCACAGCCACAGCAACGCGGGATCTGAGCTGCATCTGCGACCCACACCGCAGCTCATGGCAACGCCAGATCCCTGACTCACTGAGCGCGGCCAGGAATCGAACCCGCATCCTCATGGATACCAGTGGGATTGTTTCTGCTGCACCACAGTAGGAACTCCCGAGATGTCTTCAGACAGTTTCAGAGAGTAAAGGATTTGCGCAAATACTCGTGAGGGTTCCTTCTCCGGTGCCAGCAGCCGCTTCTCTGTGATCAAACCACACTCCAGCCCCTCAGGCCAGAGGTCAGAGGGTGTGGTTCCCATGGCTACTAAAGGACCTTTCCCGCTTAAAGGAAGCCTGGGTGATGAAAAGCAAGGTCCTCACCTTGACGCCGAGATAGAAGTGCCTGCCAGATGCCAGGTGTTTTCTTAACCGCGCCTGTGTCTGCGTCACTGCCACCTTTCTAGATGTCACTCGCTCGCTGTGGAGCACTGTGTGTGTTCACAGTTTGTACGGGGATTAGTTTCAAGTGACAAAAACAGAAATACGAGTTGCTCAGCAAGGTCGAGGTCTCTCGCCTCCACGTGGCTGGCCGACAGCCTTTCCCCCAGAACCAGGCTCTCCTCCACGAGCCTTCCTCTTCACGGTCGTTGCTCCCTCCCTGAGAGCCAAGTGCTACTGGACACCCTATGTTTGCTAAGCCTGGCATTTCTCAGCTGGGGTCGGTTGGGCCTGGTATCCCAAGAGTCCCGAGTAGCAGGCATGTGACACTCAAAGGCTCTGCGCACCGAGCGGCCAGCAGGCTCAGAACAGGAGTGGACACTAACTCTGTGTTAGGCTGAGAAAGTTCTGCTTTTCTGCAGGTCCTTTTCCACGCAAGCCGCGTTTCAGGGGACAGCCGGGGTCAATGCGAGCCCCCCGCACTGTGCATCGCGGATAGACTGGCACTGCCCCATGTGCCTGGGGCTGAGGGTTCCTGGGATGTGGGACTTGGTGCCAAAACGCACGGTGCCAGCTGGGACCCAGGGCACTGGTAACAGGACAAATAAGGCCTGTCTTCTCCTTGGGCATCAGTTTAACCCACAGATTCCAGGGGTTAGGTTTATACAGTATTTTTAAACATTAATATCAACGCACCTATTATTGCAGATGCACAATTTGCATACATTTCAAAGATAAAAGACAACCTCAAGGCCACTCCCTGCTCTCCTTGGGTGGGCGCTGTGGGTGACACTCAGGCGGCAGGTTCTAACGCTCCGGGAGACCCGTGCTGCCCCTCGCCTCAGGCCCCGGGCCACCCCCCCCCGGGGGGCTGCTCTCCTCCTCCTCCCCAGGGTCCCGGCAAACGACCCGGTCCCTGGGCTGTGAGGTCCCCTGCTTTAGCCCTCCCGCCGCGGCTGCCCTCGGCGTCTGAGCCCGTGCTGGCCTCCCCGGCACCACGCACCGGCCGTGTCACAGAGCGGGGCGTTCTCACGCCGGAGTCCTCGCTTCCGTCTCGGAGCCGGTGAGTGGGGAGGCTGCAGCTGCACGAAGGGAAACGCCTCGTCCTTCGGCCCCGACACGGAGAACCCGGCGTCAGGCCGGGCCTCCCTCCACGCGGGCGCCCAGGAGAGGGAGGGGAGGGCCGCGAGGGCGAGACGGCGGCCTCCCGCCTGGGCGCCGGGGTGGGACCGGCGGCCTGGCACTCAAGTCAAAGGCTGAGAGGCCTCACGGGAGGGTCACTGCCAACACTGAATGTGACACTGAGCCCAGCCTCCAGATGCAGTATTTAATACACGCCCAAGACAGAATACCAAACTAAATTTACTGTGGACAGTAGTAAAGGACACAGACAAGGTACAAACTGGTGGTAAGCACAGCCGAGCCAGACTTCCCGCTGGCGCCTGAACAGCAAAATACGAAGGAAACGCAAACACCTTCAGCAAGACCTCAGGCAAGCGAGGGACGCCGGTGGCGGCAGCGCCGGCCAGGTGACCAGACAGGCAGCGAAGGGCCAGCGGGCAGCAGTGGGTCCGCACGGGAGGACGGCCGGAGAACCATCCAGGTCTGACGGGGACAGACCCCGAGCTCTTGAACTGGAGACGCAAACCCCACACCGACTTGGCGAGCAGGGCACAGCCGCAAGGCCCCGACGCCATCTCTCATTTGGAACCACGCTTTGAAGCAGCTCTTTTACACAAAACCCAGCGGCAAAGTCAGCCACATTCCATCTTCCTTTTTTATATACAGACCATCATTACGCATCAAAAGAAAATACCAGAAGAAATCTGAGGCCTTGGCACTAGGACCAGTGAGAAATGTGGGCTTAATTGGACTTTCTTCCAACGAAGAAAAGGGGGAAAGCCAGTTTCCTCGGCACCAGACTCGCCCGGGCAGCGCCAGTGGGCAGCGCCGAGGGTGGCGGCAGGTCTCGGCCCCAGACCCTCCCCCCCGGGGCCACGCAACTGAAGAACTGCTCACCTTTTAAGAACATTCCAGTATTCCCCCTTCAACTTGACTGTATTCTGTCAAAGCTTAAATTTGTAATATTTAGCATTTAAAAGGCCTGTGCTCACAAGAAATGAGTTTGTCTCCCACCCCAGCTGTGCCCCCCAAAACGCGGCCCCAGAGGCACCCCCGTGCGGGGCAGTGAGCGCTCCGCGCGGCTGGGACGAGGGGCGCCACCTGCGGCCGGAGCCCGTCTGGACCGGACGTGGACATTCAAGCCACAGGTTTGAAGGAAATGTTATCAGAAGAAGAAAAACCAAAAATGAAAGTAAAAACCAAACCGAGAACCCCTCGCCCTGCATTTTACCCGAACCAAGGTACCGGCTGTGACAGGCAGAGTGAGGCCAGGGTGGGTCCCGCGGTCACACTCGACACACGTCACAGAGGCGAGCCCTTTGCTGAATGTTCCCGGGTGTCTGCAGCCTCCTTCCTGACCGGCTTGGTCACGCTTCGCCATTCAGCAGCAAACAGGCACGGCGACGTGGGGACAGTCCCTCTAGAGACGGCCCCCCGGGAGGCAGCCGGCCGCCCTCGAGCCCCCCGTCTGCTGCTGGAACACGTCGATGGTGTCCTCGTCCTCCATCTCCAGCTGCGGGCACAGAGGGCAGTGAGTGTCCTCCCCACAGGAAGAGAAGACGCCCACGGGGCACGCAGGGTCGCCGCGCCACCCCCCACGCCGGGGACGCGGCCCCGAGGGGCCCTAAGGCGCTTGTGCTCTGAGCCGCCTCTCGGGGGACACGCGGGGAGAGGGCTCAGCTGGGGATTTCCAGGAGCCACCTGTCCACCAGGCTTGCCCAGCGGAATTCACCAAAGAGTGGCCACAGTTACGGACTTGACCTGATAGAAAAACTAAGTCTTGTTAAAAATAAGCACGTGTCGGCAGAGCCTCCTAGCTTGCACGCTTGCGTCTCTCACAAGTGTCACAAGCACCCTGTCCTTCTCTCTCTGTAATAACACAGCCATTTGCTGGAAAGCGTAACATAGGAACGATGTCCAATTGAGTCAGGCTTAATGCACTTTTTACCAAGATATTCTGTAGACACAAATGAGATTTTTCTAAAATTTAAAGGCAAGGCAAAGGAACTAGAAAAGCAAGGAGTTCCCGTTGTGGCGCAGCAGAAATGAATCTGACTAGAAACCATGAGGTTGTGGGTTCGATCCCTGGCCTCGTTCAGTGGGTTAAGGATCTGGCATTGCCGTGAGCTGTCGTGTAGGTCGCAGATGCGGCTCGGATCCTGAGTTGCTGTGGCTGTGGTATAGGCCGGCAGCTACAGCTCCTATTCGACCCCTAGCCTGGGAACCTCCATATGCCGCAGGTGCAGTCCTAAAATGACACACAAAAGAAAAAGGGACTAGGAAAATGAGAACACCTGAAGAATAAACTGGTTGGGATCAGTCATTCATCTCCAGACTCCTAATACGGTAAAAAGTCATGGAGACCGTGGTATTTGCAGAGTGAGACCTACAGGCCAGTGGAGCAGAGAACCTGGAATAGCCCCACCCAAGTACAAGCGTCCCATCTTAATGCATCTATTTCTTGCCTAAAAAATACACAAACAAGTGTCTAAGGTTCACTGAAAGGGACAGAGAATCAGACCCCATTCGGGAGCGTGAGTTCTGGGGACCAGGGGCCACGCCAGTGACAGCCAAGCCAACTGCACCCACAGGAAGGGGTCCCCTGCCACCACCCCCCCGCCCCACGCCAGGCAGACACGGTGCCAGCGTTTCCCGCCTGCCTCTTTCTCAGACGTGGCGGACACATGAACGTGTGCCCTGACCTCTGCTCCCTGAACAAAAGGAAGCGTCTGCAATTCACAGCAACTAACCGGGGCTCAGCAACCCAGAAGCTACTGAGAATCCAAGTACCAGGGCTGAGGACGCGTGTCGGGAGGGACCCTGCTGCAGACACAACTGGGGCCTCCCTGTCCCCACGGCGGGACACCCCCCACAGGGAGCAGAGCCCCTTCTCACCCACACCTGACGCTCACGGGTCATGTCCACTCGACGTGGCTCTGGGTCCCAAGGCCGTCCAGCCGTCCAGCACCCACCCCCACCAGTGCCCTTAAAGGGCGAGGGAGGGCACCAGGAACGGAGCTGCAAACTGCCTAACGTTGCAGATGCAGCGTCCAGGCGACCAGTGGGTGGTGGCCACCCGCCCAGCGCACCTGCAGCCTGGAGCGGCTCGGGACAAGCGCGCGGCCTTGGCCGTGACCTGGGCCCTCTGTCGAGCACCCAGCCCTCCTAACGCTCCTCCCAACACAGAGGACGACGCTGACAAAGCACGTTTTTCTCACTCAAAAAACTGACCTTCGAAATAAAACCTCAAACTAATAATTGAAGCCACTGGTACAATGAAAAGAATTCCAGAGGAGCAGCAACCGGTGACCCTCAAAGGGTGGCGCGCGCGCGGGCACGGAGCGCGGCGGGCGGCCCCTACCTGTGCCGGAGTGTCTGTTTCACTGATCGGCTGCCCATCGAACCTGAATCGAATCTGTCTCATTGACAAGCCCTGAAAAGAAAAGGCAACTGTCATCAAGGGTCTCCTGCTAGCACGCGACTAAAAACCTCACGCGCTCACAGCAAGACGCCAGGCCTCTGAACGTGTGGATTCAGGCTCCAGCTGATCGCAGAGCCGGGGGCCTGGTTCACAGGACGCTCCCGCAGCGACATGTCAGAAATCGCCGTTTAGCGTCTCCCGGTTCCCGGTGCCGCCCTCGGCCAGCCCTCGGGAGCTGAGCACAATTTCCACACCGCGGGCACCACCAGCCCCTCCCCTTTAAGCAGCTCTCGGAAACAGGTCGGCGGGGAACCACGAAGCCGAGATGCGAATCCTGCACGAGGCCACGTCCTGGCGGAACAGGTAGCCGGGGCGGGTTCACCGGGACGGACGGGGTCAGGGCGCCCCGCTCCGCTCCCTCCGGAACCCTGTGACGTCACACAAAGAACAAAGGGCAGAAGCAACAGGGACAAGGACCACGCGAGAGGGGCTGTGTTCGCAGACCAAGGACGTCACCTCTGGGCTGGAGGCTGGAAGCTGCAGGGCTGCGAACACCAGACCCGAGCCGGGGCCGGGGCGCGAGGGCCGGGCTGACAGGTGTGGGAGGCGGAGGGCGGCCGACGCGGGCCCCCGACCCCAAGAGGCGGGGCAGGCTCTGACCCTGCCACGGGCAGAAGGTCCCCCTTCTGGAGAGGTGGCCTGCAGACGCCAGGCACAAGCCAGGCAGCGGTGGCCAGCACATGGGAGCCCCTGGGGCTTCACTCTGAACAAGAGCCCTCAGCCGGGAAGGGGCGACTTTAAAAGAAAGACTCTACCAGGCGAGGGGTCAAACCCAAGTAGGCAAGAGCCAGGCGGGCCGAGGGGAAGAGGGGCCGGAGCATGGAGACGCGCACCCGCAGACGCGCGCACACCTGAGGCCCCGAGGCGGGGAGAGAGCACAGCGCTCCCTGTGGGAAAAGTGGCTTAGGAAACAGGAAAGAACCAGACCTTCTGAAATCAGAAATCATGGTGGGAAAGACCGTCCATAAAACTAAGAAAACCTCCCAGAAAGCAGGCCAGCAGCCACCAAACCCAACGCACAGTGGGAGGAAATGATCCAAAAATGAACACTCCCGGCACAGGTGCTGCAAGCTGGGCGGGACCAAGACAGAGAGGACCAGGGCCGGGGGGTCTCACGGGCTCCCCCAAGGACCGGCCGAAGGCCCACTTCCTGAAGGAAGATGACTTTCTGGATCGAAGAGGCCCAGCAAGTGCCCAGAAGAGTGGATGAAAAAACCGCCCACGACGGCGACACTTCAGATCGCGGAGGTCAGGTCCCTAAAGCTGGCAGAGACGCACCAGGGGCCAGAATCAGAGCAGCGCTGAACTTTCCACACCAGCACTGAAAAATAAAAGTAAATGCTGCAATAACTCCAAAAAAAGAAAACGAATTTCAACCTAAAAATCTGCATTCAGGAGTTCCTGTCGTGGCTCAGCGGTAACGAACCCAACTAGTATCCGTGAGGACATGGGTTCGATCCCTGGCCTCTCTCAGTGGGTTAAGGATCCGGCGTTGCCATGAGCTGTGGTGTAGGTTGCGGATGTGGCTCAGATCTGGCGTTGCTGTGGCTGTGGCATGAGACAGTGGCCACAGCTCCAATCTGACCCCTAGCCTGGGAACTACCATATGCCGTGGGTATGGCCCTAAAAAAATTAAATAAAATAAAGAAATTTGCATTCACACAGTGAAGTGTGAAAGTTTATAAAGCAATTCACTTTTCAGACATGAAGTGCTTTTTATACCTTTCTGAACAAGTTACTGGAAGACACGCTCCATCAAAACAAGGAGAAAAGATCAATCCAGAAAACAGGCAGGAGAGGGCCAAATGCGCGGCCAGAGCGACTCCAAGGTGGGCTGGGAAGGGAGGGGCCCTGGCAGGGACATGGGAAAGCGAAGACAGGGACGTGGGGGACGTGGCAGCAGGGCCGGAAATACAGGGCACAGGGCGCCCTGTGGCCCTGGGAGCAGCGCAGCTCAGCCCGGTCACGGCAGGATCCAGAGACTCCAGAGCAGAGCTCCGAGTCAAGGCCAGGAGCCTGTGAGCAGGCGCTGGGGGTGGGCGTGTGGATGGCGGGGCGGAGCTCAGCGCACCTGCCACAGGAGACAATGATCTCCAAAACCAAACCGCATGAAGAAGGGAGCGCAGACACAGTCACCACGAGAAAGGAGGAAAAAAGCTGGACAGCGATCGCCTCTGAAGAGCGAGGTCTGAAAAGTGAGAAAAAAAGAGGAAGGCATGGAGTTCTAGGGGGTTTTTAATAATAACAACAAAAAGCCCAGGGCAAAGATTATCAAAGCCGAGAACAAAAACTAAGGCCCGGTATTTCCGAGGCATCCGAGAAACGTCACTGCCAGAAAGGACAGGCTCCGGGGGGCGGCCCAGGGGCGCAGTCCCGCACACAACATAAGGGACACGGAAGTGGTCGGTCTCACGGGTCACTGGGAGAGGGCGCGAGTGCAGCCGCTCCTGACCGTGAAAGGCAGTAAAGAAAGGACAAGAATCAACATTGTCTGGAAACCAAGCCAGGCCGAGGGCAGTGTCTCCACGGACTCGGAGGCGGAGAAGGGGGGACACAGTCCCCGCCAAAGCCCTGCCACGGTCCCAGCTGCGCCAGGAATACTTGCCAGGCACCCCGACCAGGGGCCACCGGTGCCCTGCCTGCCAAGGATGGAGTGACTGCCAGCCTACAGGAGGGGGGCAGGAGAGGGGGTGCCTCCGGAGACGCGCACACACAGGCACACGTGCACACACACACACAGGAACACGCACACAGGCACACGCACACATACGCAGTCACACACACAGGTGCACACACACACGCAGGCACACACAGGCGCATATGCAGGCACACACACGCAGGTGCACACAGGCACACACACAGAGGCGCACACACGTGCAAGCACGCACACACACGTACACACGCAGGCACGTGCACGCGCTCCAGCACCACCGCACCTGGCGTTCGCAGTAGGCCTTCATCAGCTTGCTGAGTGGCGTGTGTCTCTTGATCTTGAACTGGACGACGGAGCCGTCCTGCCCGGCCACCTTCAGGTTGATGTGGTCGTTCTCCGTCTTCACTCCTTCCTGCAAAGAGACGCGGATCTGGGCCTCCGCCCGCCTCCCCGCAGCCCGCAGTTCAAAGGCAGTGCTAGCTGGCAGCTGGTCTTCTCTGAAATCATTAAAACCCACCTAATTCTTAAAATTCTCCAGCAGTTCAGCCTCCCGCACGATGCTTTTATTTGCACAGAACGTAATTAACGTCTACTCGCCAAGCCAGGCGGGCCCTGCACATCCAGTGCTGCCAGACTCTCAGCTCAAGGGGGGACAGGCTGGACTGGCCCAGAAAACAGCAGAGAGAAGGTCCGTCTTTGTCCTAAGACGACTCTTTAAAGGAACAAACAAATTCTTGTCCTTTCAGGGCCGCTCCTGGGGCCTTTGGAAGTTGCCAGACTAGGGGTCGAATGGAAGTTGCAGCTGCTGGCCTACACCACAGCCACAGCAACACCGGATCCTTAAACCACTGAGCAAGGCTGGGAACTGAACCCTCGTCCTCAGGGATACTTGTCGGGTTTGGTACCACTGAGCCACGACGGGAATTCCCAGTGTTTTTTGATGTACAAAATTTTTTAAATTTTCATGAAGTCTAGTTTGTCTATTTCTTTTCACGTTGCCTGTGCCACTGGTGTCACATCTAAGAAACCACTGCCAGGTCCAATGTCGTGGAGCTTTCCTCTGTTTCCTTCTGAGCATTTTACTGTTTTAGGTCCTTGGTCCACCTTGAGTTAATTTTTGCATATAGTTGTAAGAAAGGTCCAACCTCATTTTTTTTTTGGCATTTTTTTTGGGGGGGGGGTCACATGTGCAACATATGGCACTTCCCAGGCTAGGGGTTGAATTGGAGCTGCAGCTGCCAGCCTGCACCACAGCCATGGCAAGGTAGGATCCAAGCTGCATCTGAGACCTACACCACAGCTCACAGCAATGCCGGATCCTTAACCCACTGAACAAGGCCAGGGATCGAACCCGCAACCTCACGCGTAACAAGCAGGGTTCTTTACCACTGAGTCACAAGGGTAACTCCTCCAACTTTATTCTTTTTGCATGTGGATATAGGATGCATTTGCTTGTTTAATGAAAAGGTACTGGTGTGTTCACAGAGACACAGGGACCTGAGCACAAAACGAACAGAAACAGGGCAGTGGCTGGACAGCAGGCAGAGGAAGGCACCAAGATCAAATGGCCTGTCCCAGAGCCCTGGTGAATTCGCAATCAGCCAGTGAACTGATGAGAAGAAAATGGGGGGGGGAGCCCTTTGACCAGGAACCACCGTTCCGAGGGTCAGTCCCCTGCCTGTGCCCCCAGGGCTGGCAGAACTGTCCTCCAATGATGCTAAGGTTTTCTTCCCACCTGGAAGGGCTGGAGCGCCCCCCCCCCCCCATTCCAGTCCCAGAGGAGAGCTCCGGGGACAGGCAGCGAGGTTACTGTGGGCAAGGTGGGGCCTAGATGGGAAGTGTTTAAAACAAGTTTATTCAACTGAATTGGGCCTTGGGCTGACCACGTGGGAGAGCTAAGTTTAAACACAGGGAAGAAATGAGATCTATGCCTATTTCACTGCATTTAAACCACAGAAAGAGGAGGCCACCTAGAAAGCATAAAGAAAGGGCATTTGCGTTCCACAGGGGGAGAGTGCTAGAAAAGGCTGAGTTAGAAATGTAAATAGCCACAGGGAAAGAGCAAAGGCGGGAGCTCCTGCTGTGGCGCAAAAGGACTGATGGTGTCTCTGCAGTGGCAGGAACCAGGTTCAGTACCAGGCACGGTGGGTTAAGGCTCAGTGTTACACAGCTTCAGCTGGCATTCGCCCCAGGGCACAGGAACCCCCCCAAAAAAAAAGAGAGAAAGAAAGAAAGAAAATGAAAAGCAAAGGGAGCTCCCACTGCCCCGGAGAGGAAGCTCCCAGGGGACCTCTTCTCACCGGAGAGGGCAGCCTTCCACCCGGCCCACCGGTGGCTCCCGACCAGGGGCTCTGTCACCAGGGGCTCTGTCACCAGGGGGCCTCTGACCAGGGGCCTGGTGACCAGGGGCTCCATGCTCTGGACCCCAACCCCAGCCCTGCCTCCTGGACTCCAGCCTCAGCTGCAGGGAGTGAAATCTCCAGCGGGCCGGTAGCGGAGAAAGCCTGCACGCAAACATTCAACTTGCAGCAAAAATTCTACTTCCAAAACACTGACCCCAAGAGTCCAGGCTCCTGTCTTTAACAGGAAGAGCAGGGCTAAGGGCCAACGCACCGGAGTGAAGGCCGGGGCGGAGGGCGGGGGCATACGCTAGACGAGAGGCAGGTGAGCGCACACCCAGGGGTGCGACAGTGCGTCCAGACAGGTCAGGCCTCTGGGAGCCCCTGTCCCCAGCCTGCGTCCTCGCGGGCTCTCCGCAGTGACGGCTGAGGAGGGGGCCCCCCCCGCGCACGACAGGGACAGTAGGGCCCGCAGGCCAGAACCTTAGGTCCTTGCACGAGGCGCGCAGGGGGCAGAGTCCGGCGAGGGAGGAGGTTCTGGGGAGGGGCGATCCTAAAGAGGGGCTGGGATTGCGGGGGAGACCCAGGCGGGTCCCAACCAGGAGGGTCCGGTCCAGGAGGGTCCAGGATACGGGTGCCGGCTCTCCAAGACCACCGGGCAGGGCTCCTCGGGAGCGGGGCGGGGCCGTAGGGGTGAAGCTCGAGCCGTCGGGGCGGGGCCTGGGCGGGGCGGAGCTTGGGACGGGGCGGCCTCCGTGGGGAGGGGCCTGGGCGGAGGGAGGGGTTGGGCGGAGGGAGGGGCCTGG
>PVHT021183663.1:102412-113808 GCA_004024745.2 Catagonus wagneri
ATGTCCTGTTTGAGGTCTTCACCATCAGAACCCAGACAGCCCGCCCAGAGCCAGCCAAGACGCTTCAGTTTCCTGTGGGAACGGAAGTGCGTCGGCAGGAGGCCGGCCTCGTCGGTGGTGGCCAGGTCGCCAGTGGCCCGACCACAAGGTCCCCGCCGGCTCAGCTCCTGTGGACGAGGTCCCGGCCAAACACCTGTCCTGGTCATGGGGACCTGGCAGCAGTTCCGGTGCCCGCTGGCCCAAGGACTGAGCCGAACAGGCCCATCGCGCCTCCTCTCGGGGACCAGGGCACCAAACCCCTGTTCCCACGGAGCCCAGGACGGAGCACGGTAACCCCCGTGCTGCCGTGGGCCTCGCCTGCCAAGCGTCCCCACACTGGCGTCCTGGGTTCTGCTGTCCTCGCAGCCCTGCGGTGGGCGTTTCAGGTCACAGGAGAATGACCAAAAAAGCCCGCCACCTGAGGAGGCGCTCAACGCTACCGGTCAGCAGAGAGGAGAACTTACAAGCACAAGGAGACAGCGCTTCACAGCCCCGGATGGACTGGAAGGAAGCGGACGACAGCCCCAGCGCCCACAGGACACGCCACGACCTGCAGCGGCGTCCCCCCGCCCGGTGCAGCCACTCTCGGGAGACGTGGCCGACGACCAAGGCTCCATGTCAAGGGAGAGAGTCAGCAGCACTCCCCAGTGCGTCCCACACAAGCACGCGGGGCGCAGCAACGTGCCTCTGGCAAGGGCACACTCGGCGGCCAGGCAGACACACCACTCACACCCAGGGCAGGGCAGCACTAACTCCCGGCCGTGGGGTCCCCAGGGACAGCGGCACTGGACGTGCTCTGCGCGTTTTGCGGAGTGGCGATAACCTGAGACTCAGAAAATTCACTGAGGACGCGCGCGTGTTTGTCCTCTAGCGGCCTGGGGCCAGGGGCCGGGGGGCAGGGGGGTTGGCACCTGCCCGGCCACGGGAGTCTCACTTCACCTTAAAGGCATCTTACAGGTAAGGCCCCAAAGCCAGCGGCTCCCTGGTGCTGTCTCCATGGAACAGACGGGAGGTCACGGGGACAAGGGCCGCCAAGACGGAAGCTGACGGCCGTGAGGCTGGGACGCCTGCTGGGGTGAGGCGGGCGGAGACCAGGGAACAGCCCGCTGGGTGGACGTGATGGGTGTCCGCCTACACACGTGCACAGGCACGCGCGCACACACACACACACGGACACAAACCCCCAGGTTCCCTGGGTTTCAGCCAGTGAAATCGAAGTGAGTTGTTTCAGATGGGGGCTGAGAGATTCTGAGACGGAAGTCAGTTGGAAAAAAGATCAAAAGTATGTCATAGATCTATGCCGAGCGGTCCACAGCGCCCATGACGGCCCGGGCTCCCGCGACCAGGAGCCAGGCAGCCTCGGGACGACGCCAGCGGGGGGCCATAAAGGGAGAAGTCCCAGGCCCAGCTGCAGAGAAAGGAGCTCGGTGCAGCAGCACAACACGGCCCTGCTGGCGCGGCAGCGGCGAAGAGAGCCCGGCCCTCAGAGAGCTCACGCCCGAGCAGCGTGCCTGGCAACCGCACGTGTGGATGGGAGGCCCGCGAGCGGACCCCCAGCCCTGCAGGTGCCTCAGCACAGGTGCCCGTATGCCCTGGGATGCGGGGCTTGGGGAACGCCGACCACCTGATTCCCAGATGCCACCGCTCTCCCCACCCCCCCACCGGCAGCGCCCAGGACCCCGAGACCCGGCTTTCCGGCAGCTTACGTTAACTGAGCCCAGCCAGAACTCTCTAAGAGCTGGGGTTCTGCAAGAAGCCAGGGAGCAGAGACTTACCCCAGCACACGCCCCAGCGTGCAGAGCTCAGCTGGCAGACAGAACTGGGCGGCAGGACCCTGGTCACCGGGTAGTCCAGGCACGCCTTATTGGTGTTGCACCAGAGACACTACGAGAGAGTGCGAGAGAAGGGCACACACAGCGTCAACACTGAGGGGCCGTCGGGCCGGACCCCCCCGGGCCCCCCTCCCGCAGCGACCCCTGTACTCAAACCTCTTCCCGCTCACACCCCACATGGCTCATGGCCTCCGTGTTGGTCCAGAGGGCACCGCCCAGGGCCTCTGCGCGGCCTGTTCCTCCTGCCCGGCTGCCCCCCTGCCCCCTCGGACACCCGGAGGCCCTAGGCCTCCGGTGCTTCCCCGAGTCCCCCTCTGAGCTGCACGGCATGGTCCGCATCACTGCTGGCCGCCGTCAGGACGGTGCAAGGAGAGGTCAAGGCTCCTGTCCAGGAGTTCCCGCCGCGGCTCAGGGGTTGACGAATCCGACTAGGAACCATGAGGTTGCGGGTTCGATCCCTGGCCTTGCTCAGTGGGTTAAGGGTCCGGCGTTGCTGTGAGCTGTGGTGTAGGTTGCAGACGCGGCTCAGATCCTGCGTTGCTGTGGCTGTGGCGAAGGCCGGCGGCTACAGCTCCTGTTAGACCCCTAGCCTGGGACCCTCCATATGCCATGGGTGCGGCCCTAGATAAGGCAAAAGACAAAAAAAAAAAAAAAAAGGCTCCTGTCCAGAGCCGCGGAGCTGAGAGAACCTCGCGGACGTGCCCGTGTGACTTGCCAGGATGCGTGGCAGAGGCCTGGCCGGCGGCCAGCGGAGGGGCCCCAGGCTGGCCCCACAGCCGGGCTGGCCCTGCGCAGACTGGGTTTGGGTCAGCCCAACAAGCCTGCCCAGGTCAGGGCATTCTAGATGTTTTAAACCTTGAAGGTCACAACTTTTCTCTCTGAGGGTCTAATGGCAAGGAAAATCATGGTGCTTTTTTCCCCTAAGTGAGGTGAACGTCACTACACAAAAATGTCCCAGCGCCAGCTGGGCCCAGCATCCACTCTGGGGTCTGTGCTCACGAGGGCTCAGCAGTGAGGCCCCGGCATTCTGGCCGTGTGACAATCCCTTCTACTTCAGTGGTTCTTTCCTGGCTTAACAACTTTGGGCAAACCCTCCATTTTCAAACAGGTCAAGTTTTTTTTGTTTGTTTTTGTTTTGTGTTTTGCATTTTAGGGCTACACTCGCAGCATATGGAGATTCCCAGGCTAGGGGTTGAACTGGAGCTACAGCTGCCAGCCTTCGCCACAGCAATAGCAATGCAGGATCCAAGCCGCATCTGCAACCTACACCACAGCTCACGGCAACGCCGGATCCTTAACCCACTGAGCCAGGCCAGGGATCGAACCCGCAACCTCATGGTTCCTAGTCGGATTCGTTAACTGCTGCGCCATGACGGGAACTCCAGCTCAAGCTTCAAACATTTACTTTTCCCTCTCATACAACGGTTTCGCTGAAGGTCGCAGGAGCTCACGAGGAGGGTGAGCTCTCCTCCGTGCGGCGGTCCCCTCTGGTTTTGGATCAGCGAGCACACCTGATGAGGCAGGGGCCCCAGTAGGGCGGTGCCCACGTGTGTTCCAGGGTCACGCTGCAGGTCTGCCCCGGCCCACACGCTCACCTGCAGATCTGACCTCACCTGTCTGGGTTCAGGTGGGGGCAGGCCTTCCGGGACACGTGCACCCCACTGGCCTGGGACAGCCCTCAGCTGCGCCCCAAACCTGGCTCCCAGAGAGGCGGGGCCTCAGGACCTCACCGCAGAAGCGCTCGCGCCGCAGACCCTGGGCTCCTCGAGGCCTGAGCGACTCAGCAGAAAGCCCCCAGCACTCAGCGGCAGCACCATCAGGAGACACCCACCAAGGACCACGGCCAAGGCGGGCCAGCACTCAGGCCGAGCACCAGCGAGGCTGCGGAGCCGCCCCCCACTTGGGTCGGCAAGTCCACTCCCGCCCCGCGAAGGGCCGGCTGTCTCTAACCTGCCACCTTTCCTGGCCACCCCAGGTCCCCCCACAAGCCACGGGCAGTGGAGCTTGATCTCCGAACGGAGGCGGGGCGGCCTCCCCGGGTCCCCATAAAGGCCCCCAGCTGTTCCTCTGCCGGCCACCCAGCCCGGGTTCCCGCGCCGACCACAGCGCGGCGGCACGGCCGGGGCTGCCCAGGCCGCGGAGGCGCAACACGAGGGCCTGAGCGGGCCCACGGCCCCTCCCGGGGCGCGTTCCCGAGGGGCGTTCCCAGCGCCCCCTGCCCTCCTCCCCAACGCCAGTCACAGGCACTTCGGGCCGGACCCAGGCCCCCGAAGGCCAGCCCCACGAGCCCAGGCCCGTGCCCCAGAGAACCACGCCCCTGCTCGGGGGCACGAGAACCAGGACAACACCCGGGTGCCCTCGAAGCCCCTCCCGGGCCCGAGCCCCTTCTCCCTCCACCCCCTCTTCCAGGGAGAGCACGGGGCGGGCGCGGGCTCCTGGGCTCCGGCCGGCCGTCAGGAAAGCTGGACGCTCAGCCCGGGTGAGCACAGGGGCGGGAGGGCTCAGGGGTCGCAGGCCGGCGGCTGGGGGCTGACTGTGCCCCTCGGCCCAGCTCGCCCGCCCCCACCCCGCTGAGCACCCCGCTCGGCGCCAGGCCCGCAGCCCAGCGCGCTCACGCCTGCTCTGCGCGGCCCCTGCACGCGGGATCACCCCACCCCTGCACCGGGAGGTGAGGCAGCGTCTCAGGGACACGCGGGCGGCGCACGTGGCTTTCATGGGCGGTTCAGCGCTCCTGAGAAAGGCGACCGATAACCGGGTGAAGCCCCTCCGCGGACCCCAGACCACAGAGCCCTGCGCACTCAGCAGCCCCTGGGGTCAGAGCGCGCGGCTCGGGGTCACGGCCGCCCGCGTGCTACTTACAGACACATTCTTCAGGCACTCTTCACAGGTCCTGTTTGTGTGCTGAGAACAAGCTGCGGGGAAGAACAAACAGCACTGAGAGTCCGCTGGGCACAGGGTGACGCCACGACTGCGCCCCGGACGCCCTCCCACGCACGCACCGGGCCGTCAGGGGACACGCACTGAGCGCGACGAGCAGGGTCCCAGATGGACACACACACGTGGTCCCGACCCCAGGGTCTCCCGGGAGAGAAGTCGGCGCCCCACAGCAAGGCTGACTCCCCGGGCTCACCTGTGTGGTCGAGCACGCCCGACACCCTGGAACCAAAGGCCACAGCGGTGCCAAGTCTGCCCGCAGGAGGGAGACGCCAGCTCCAGACCCAGCAGAGCCGCCCCCACCCCGCCCCACCACAGACACTTTTCCCAGCCTGGCCCCCAGGGGAAGGGTGGACCCCACGCAGCCAAGAGCTCAGAACTCAGGCTAATCAGAAGTGCAAAGCTGGTGAACAGAAAAGAATTCCTAACCCACCAGCAAGCAGCTGCAATTCCCCCCACCCCGTAAAACACACCCACATTTGTTTTCGGCCGTGCCCGTGGCAAACGAAGCTCCTGGGCCAGAGATCGACCAGTGCCACAGCCGTGACTCTGGTGGATCCTGAGCCACTAGCCCCCAGGGAACTCCAAAACGCACCCACACCTGGAGGAGGTCTGCGTAAGTCTCCCCCAGTCACCAGCAAAGACACAGGAGACTAATCGGAAGTTCCCTGTGGCCTAGCAGTTAGGGACCTGGTGTTGTCACCAGTGGCTCGGGTCACTGCTGTGGCACAACCTTGATCCCTGGCCTGGGAATTTTGAATGCAGCAGGTGCGGCCAGAAAGAAAGAAACAAAGAAACAAAGAAACCAGAATCACAATCAGATCCCACTCCACATAACACTAACGTCGGCAAGGCCGGGGACTCAGGAGTGTGTCCGCGGGGTGCAGCACGGGTCAGCTGCTTGAAAAGAAATGCCACATACTCCCCATGACTTGGCAATTCCCGGCCCAGTCCCCAGGACAAACCTGAACGTCCGTGCGAGCACAGGGGCTGACGGCAACTCCACCTCACACCGTCAGCAGCCCCGCGCTCTAAGTCCACACATAACAAACATGGGAGAGGCTGTGGAGAAAGGCAGCCCTCCTGCCCCGGCGCTGGGAATGGAAATCGGTACAACCACTGTGGAAACAGCACGGAGGTACCTTAGAAAACTAAATATAGGAGTTCCCGTTGTGGCGCAGTGGAAACAAACCTGACTAGTATCCATGAGGGTGCAGCTCCGATCCCTGGGCTTGCTCAGTGGGTCAGGGACCCAGAGTTGTCGTGAGCTGTGGTGTAGGTTGCAGACGCGGCTCGGATCCCGCGTTGCTGTGGCGTAGGCGGGGCAGCTGTAGCTCCAATTTGGGAACTTCCATATGGCCACGCGTGAGGCCAAAAAAAAAATCTAAATATAGAACTACCCTATTATCTAGCAGCCCCGTCCTGGGCATCTATCCAGACAAAATGCCCACTGAACAAGACACACGCACCCCCATGCTAAGACATGGGAACAACCTAAATGTCCATCGAGACGAATGGATTAAGAAGATGTGGTACATATATACACGACAGAATATCACTCAGCCGTAAAAGAGAACAAAATAATGCCGATCGCAGCAACGTGAATGGAACTAGAGACTCTCACACTAAGTGAAGTAAGTCAGAAAAAGAAAGACAAATACCACATGATATCACTTATATCTGGAACCTATTACACGGCACAAATGAACCTGTCTACAGAAAAGAAACAAACGCGTGGACTTGGAGAACAGACTCGTGCTTGCAGAGGGGAGGGGTGGGCTGGGCGGGGAGTCTGCGGTTAGCAGGTGGTAAGCAATGAGCTCCTGCTGTGCGGCACTGGAACGATGTCCGATAATTTGTGATGGAACACGATGGTGGATGATGTGAGGAAAAGAAATGTACACATAGGTATAACTGGGCCACTTTGCTGCCCAGCAGAAATTGACAAAACATTGTAAATCAACTATAACAAAAACATTTTAAGAACTAAAAAACGCTACTTTATTTGAAATGAAACGAAAGCCCATTTTGTCACAACCCACCACTCTACAGCAATTGTCACTAAAGAGCGCTCCGCCCAGAGCCTCCGGGGTGCGCAGCAGGTGTGCGCTGAAGCTGGTTTTCAGCCACTTTTAGTTCTCAGAACAACAGATCTTACTCAGCCCAGGAAGGCGGGGAAAACTGAAAGCCTCCACCTCCCAGGCGCCGCTGCGAGGGGCAGGGTCCCGCTGGTGCTCTGGAGGCCTCGGACAGGGGCTTGGGGACGCCAGGCGGCTGGGGAGCCACGGCGGGGAAGGGCCGTGAGGGGCTGCTGAGAGCACGCTTCGCGGAAAGGCCAGGTTCCAAGCTCCGTCCACCAAGGGCCGCGGAAGGACAACACACGGTGGCAGAGGGGCGCAGTGGCGCCCAGGTCAAGGTTTCAGACACTGTTCCCACTGAAGGAGCCAGGCTCCCTGCAGAAAACAGCTGACTCCAGGACCAGGGCAGTGGGCACAGCCAGCCTCGGACAGCTTGCGGTGCCAGAAAGCAGCCCAGGGACCCAGAGGCCAGCACGGCCCTCCGAGGGGGTCCTCCTTGCCAAACCGACACAACTTAAACATCAAAGCGAATGACAGTAACAGGCTTGAAGCTCTTGGAAGGCCCATGATTCTGCTGTGACGCGGAATAAACACAGAGGACAGCTGGCCAGGCGCCTCTGTCACAGTCAGCAGGGGACCAAAACCGCCGCCGCCTGGACACACGGTGTCAAGCACTCCCCCCAGCCCCGGTTTACTTATATTTCGGAGAAAATAGCACCTGAAAAGCGACTGAAGGTGTCACCACGACAACCTGTGGCCACAAGATGACGAGGGGACTGACTCCTCCCCAAACGCCTGAATCAAGTCAGACAAGACTACGGAGGGGCCTCTGAAAACAGGGGCGGGCTGGGGAGCTGCTCCAGGGCGGCAGGGGCCGGGCGTTCACTCCGTGTCCCACAGCCACCAGTGGTCGCCGTCCAGACCGACCACCGCATTCGCTGACGCCCTCCTTAGGAGGGACGTCCTGATGAACCGGGGGTGAACGGCCAGATTGCAGCTTGCTCTCAGATCGTTTAAGCAGGAACTTCCTAGCGGCACAGCATGCTAAGGATCCGCGTTGTCGCTGTGCCGGCTCAGGCCGGCGCCCCAGCTCAGGAAATTCCACATGCCACAGGCGCGGCCAAAAAGGAAAAAGACAAAACAAAAAATAACGAGTGGACAGACAGGGAGCGGCAAGGCAAACACGGCTGTGGCGACACAGAGGGGCTCGGGTGTTCGCGGCACCACTTACTCCTCCAACTTCTTCTGCAGCTTTAACCTTCCTTTTCTTTGCCACTCCGGTGGCATATGGAAGTTCCTAGGCCAGGGATCGAGTCTGAGCCACAGCTGTGACCCATACCACAGCCTCGGCAACACCAGATCCTTAACCCACTGAACCACAGCAGGAACTCCTGAACCTCTTCTAAATAAAGCGTTGGCCGGGGAGGCACAGAGGCCCAGCAGACCCGCTCCCAGTCCTTTGGAAAAGCTCTGTAAGGACGGATCCACCTCCTTCTCGTCGACCATGGCAGAGCCGCCGGGGAACTGGGAAGATTAAGCACTGAGTTCTTTGATGGGGATTTTCCAGTTTAAAAGCCTCTGTGATAACTGGGCTTGTGTGAACTAAAAGACCTCAGCTCCAAGATACACACCACGAACCCATCCACCCTTGGGGCCTCTGGGTGGCGGCCAGTGTGAGTCAACAGATGGGGGAGGGGAAGGCCAGGGGACAGCCGCGTCCTCCTCCGGCTCCCAGCGCAGCAGAACAGGGCAGGTTCTCGACACAGAAACGCCAGCGTCAAACAGCCTTCACGCAGTCCAGAGCCGCCAAAAGGTCATTCACTATCGCCCTTGGAAACCCCAGACATCTTGCACGGCGGGGACCGCCTGCAGCTGCCTGAGTCGGGCAGCAATCTTATCTGACCGCGGACACGGACAACCTGGGCCGAGCAGAGGCGGGTCAGCAGCGGCCCAGGCTTCCGCGTCTAAGGCTGAAATCACCCTCCTGAGTCCGGAGGCCGAGGCCAGAACCGCCCGCCCGGGCTCTCCTTTTCGGGGGAAAGACCCTCAGTCTCGTGCTCTCGGGAAACCAATTTGTGAAGAAGAAGGCTGTTGGACACAGGCCAACCCAGGACGCATTTTCAGTCTTTCCTGAAGTTTCAGGTGAGTCAACCGCTTAAGCACAAAGGACACAGCACACACTAGCGTCTGTCAAGAGCTATGTTTTTTAAAAACAAGGAAACGAGTAAGGCTACTTCCTGTAGAACCCAACAGGCCAAAGGGCTGCATTCGGCGGGCCCCAGCAGCTGAAAAGCCCCACCCCAGGTGACAGGGCACAGCAGGGGCCCGTGTGGTCAATTTCACCTGAGAAATGAGTCAGGAAGTTCGATTAGATGCAGAAAAGGAGTGAGGGGTGCCGAGACCCAGGCCCGAGCACACCAACACCGCACACCCAGCCCAGCCCTGCCGGCTCCGCTAGCAACTCCGGGCCCTCCGTTTAGGACAACAGGCCGAGGTCCTCTCAGGGTCGCCTTCCTTCCAGGGGCAAAGATGAAACTCTGGGTGGGGTCTGACCCCGCTCGCAATTCAGGTGCATCTCCGCCCGAAGCCCTTCAACACGCCGTGGGGTCTAACGTCCCTCCCCCACGTGCACAGGAGAGAACACAGTGCCAGGCGGGTGGGGCTGGGACTGGGACCTGCGTGCTGGCCTGTGAATCCACGCACCCGGGACGGTTATTTTACGCGTCAACCAGACCGGGCTCAGGGACGCCCAGACAGCAGGTAGTGCTGCCTGTGGGTGTTTCCGGAAGAGACGCCCTGAGCTGGTGGCGGATTAAAGCCCGTAGCCCGCTCCCGGGTGGGCGGCATCTCCTAGGCCACGGGGGCCGAGCAGGCCAGAGGCAGGGAAGGACGACTCTGCTTTTTGCTGGGGCCGCCGTGTGCACCTCCCCTCCGGCCTGCTTTCGGGCTGAGAGGGGGACGCACCCACTGGCTCCCCCGTCCCAGGCCTCGAGACGCAGGCTGGAACCACACACCGGCGTCCCGGATCTCCAGTCTGCGGACGGCAGAACAGGGCACTCCTCGGCGCCACCCTCCTGAGAGCCAAGCCCTCACAGCAAGCCTTCCCCACAGCTACACACAGCCCGTGGGCTGCCTCTCCAGGGAGCCCCGACAGACACACGCACGGCAGCCTTCGGCGGTGCAGTCATGCTGCTGCAGCCCCACAAGCGGTAAACCAGCAGAGCGGCCCGCACTCCGTGGAAAGGGGACTCAGCACTCCGTGTGGCTAGAAAGGAGCTGCTTTTCTCCTGAAGTACAAGTGAGAGTCTGGCTTAACTCCCAGACTGTCACAGGACACCCACGCTGCTCACAGGGGGCAGTGTGAAAACCAAGCAGCCAAACACATCAAGGGGCGTTTCCTGTCACATCCACTCTAACAAAGCAAGTGGGCACACCCGCGGGCCGCCAAGGAGAGCGCCTGGGCCAGGCGGACTGACAAAAAGAACTCATAAATACATTTGTGTCGGAAAACATTCTGGACCCAAAGTTCCCCACTCCGTGCAGCCTGACTGCCGCATTAAAAAACACCGTCACAGGTGCACACACCAGCGCGCTCGGAAGCAGAGGAGCGGAAACCCAAGCGGTCCTGCGCTGGAATCAGCATCTCCCATTCGGTCACAAAGCTGACAGGTGCTCTGCTGTGCTGAACAGAAGCTGACCAGGCCAGGGCCACTGAGTTGGGAAGACTCTCGGCCCCTCAGCCCGGGGGTTAGGCGGCCAGCACCGGGCTCTGCTCTCCACACCTGGTGATGCTGGGGTCGCCCCCCCCCCATGCCCCCGAGATTTCCACCACCCTCCAGCAGCCAGGTCCCTGGAGCTCCTGGGCCCTTGGATGCCCCGCTCCCCTCACCCACCCTCCAAGCACTCTGCTAGCTCCTGGTCAGTCTCCAGGAACTCCGGGCTTCCACCTGCCAACCACCCACGGCCCAGCACCTGACACAGGTGGCACCAAAAACGGGCGGGATAAACCAAGTAAGGCTGCCAAGGACGGCCGCAAGTCTGGAGGGCGAAGTAATGGGCGGGAGCGCTAGTGCAAGCACTGGGCCCCCTCCCCGGAGTTCCCTGGGGGCTCTACTCCGCACAGAGGGCGGGTGGGGGCCGCACACAGGCCTCCCCTAGCCGGAGCGGAGCAGGGCCCCCAACACACCAGCCGCGCCCTCACACGGGCCGGGCCCCTGGACTCCAGCCGCAGTCCCGCTGAGGGACATGCAAGCTCCCAAGCTCTGCTTCCAACACCCGAGAGCGCTCTCCGAGAGGGTCGTGACGAGGTTAAGGAGCGGACAGTGCGCTCGGCCAGGTCCCGCGCACGCTGAGCCAGACAAAGGGCCGGGGCCCGCCGCCTTCCCCGAGTCCCCGCTCGCCCCAGCAAACCGCGCGGGCCCTGGCAGCAACCCCTCGCACCTCTCAAGCACCCCCACTCCCCGGGCCCCTCGACCCCTGCCCTCCCCTCGACCCCGTGACCCAGACCCCGCGC
>PVHT021183663.1:118129-173397 GCA_004024745.2 Catagonus wagneri
ATACCAAGGAGGAGCTATACCAAGGAGGAGCTATACCAAGGAGGAGCTATACCAAGGAGGAGCTATACCAAGGAGGAGCTATACCAAGGAGGAGCTATACCAAGGAGGAGCTATACCAAGGAGGAGATATACCAAGGAGGAGATATACCAAGGAGGAGATATACCAAGGAGGAGATATACCAAGGAGGAGATATACCAAGGAGGAGATATACCAAGGAGGAGATATACCAAGGAGGAGTTATCCAAGGAGGAGATATACCAAGGAGGAGCTACTGCTCGAAGAAAGAGGAAGAGGCTTTCCCGACCCCCACTCCCCTCGGATGATAAAGCTGCAGCCCACCTGATCCTGGGGGCAGAGCCTCCTTGCCCGCCGCTTGCTTGCATCTCTCTTGAGCGTCCTGTCTTAATAAATCTGTTTCTTGCCTATCGCTTTTTCTCTCCCTGATTCCTTCTGTGCTGAGGCACAAAGAACCTGAACCTCAGTAAGTCCAGACGTCGGGTGAGTGATCCTAATTTAAAAACTGTGGGCTCAAGTCCCAACCTGGGTGCTGGCTGGGTTCAAGCCTTGAGTGCTGTCAGTTTCAAGCTCACAGCCTGCCGCACACCACAAGGTCACAGCGTCACCCACAGAAACGACCTGAGGTTGGCAGATTGGGGCCCAGCATTAGCGTCACTGCCCTTCCCTTCTAGGGCAGACCCAAGCTGGCCCAGGTCCCGCGGGTGCTGGGTGTTGGTGCAGGGAGGCAGCTCGTCCTCTCGCACACAGTGACTGCGGGTCCGATGAAAGCGGCATGTTTTCACCAGCATGCCTTGAACTTGGCCCTCGGTCTTTGCGGAGGGAGAGCTCCTTCCCGAGCCTGTGAGGCAGCAAAGGGCCCTCGACTGCAGTAAACCGCCCCCTCCGGCTCAAATACTTCATATTTCCGTTTGGTTTGGATCTTCTCTTATAGAAGAAGGTGTTTTAAAACTCATTTTTGCCTTTGGAAGCAGAGGAAACACCAGTCCGGGCTTAGAACCAGGGCCGCAGAGAGCAGCATCTGTTTTTCATCCTAACACACAGTTAACTGGTATACACAGGACACTGTGCATTTGTAAACAGTGACCCAGACACAGCGAAAACTGCTGCGTCTTAAACAGTGCCACCAGTAATGGCATTTTAAAATACCGCTAAACTTTGACGACCTGGAAGTTCAAAAAAGTAGTCTGTGACTAGAGTCCAAGTAAGCTTGAAAAGGAGGAGGAGGGGACGGCACTAAGTTGACACACTCGATGGTCAGAGAGCTTCGAGCTGATAGAAAAGACCCCAAACCGCACAGGGTGAGAAAACTACGGTGACTTTTCAGAGAAACAGAATGATTACTCTGCTTGCAATCTGGAATTTAAAAAAAGTGTGGTTTTTCCAAGATTAATGGTTAGGGAATTAGGAGTGTCCGTTGCGGCTCAGTGGTAACAAATCCGACTAGTGTCTATGGGGATGGGGGTTCGATCCCTGGCCTCACTCAGTGGATTAAGGAACTGGCATTGCCATGGGCTGTGGTGTAGGTCAAAGACGTGGCTGGGATCCGGTGTTGCTGTGGTTGTGGTGTAGACCGGCCTCTGCAGCTCAGTTTCGACACCTAGCCTGGGAACCTTTGGAAAGCAGCTGTGCACGGGGGCTGGTTGCCCAGGGAACTTTCACGCCCCCCACCTCCAGCCCCACCTCCAGCCCCACCTCCAGGGAGCTGGGAGGGGCTGGGGTGACATAACCCATCGTGAGGGCATCAGGGACCCCCACAGAAACCCAAGAGGATGGGATTCACAGGGCTTCCAGGTCTGGGCAAGTGGGCTCCATGAACTCAGAAGCCCCGGGCCCCTCCCCCATACCCTGTCCTGGGCACCTCTTCATCGGGCTGTTCACTTATTACAAATATAAACCCGGAATCTAGTGAGTAAACTGTTTTGCAGTGGTCACTGCAGTGGCTCAGGTCACTGCTGTGGCGTGGGTTTGATCCCCAGCCTGGCAACTTCTGCAGGCCAAGGGCGCAGCTAAAAAAGAAAAAGAAGAGGAGTTCCAATCGTGGTGCAGCGGAAATGAATCCGACTAGGAACCACGAGGTTGCAGGTTCGATTCCTGGCCTCGCTCAGTGGGTTAAGGATCTGGTGTTGCTGTGAGCTGTGGTGATGGTCGCAGACGCAGCTTGGATCTGGCGTGGCTGTGGCTGTGGCCGGCAGCTGTAGCTCCGATTAGACCCCTAACCTGGGAACATCCATATGCTGCAGACTCGGCCCTAAAAAAAAAAAGGACAAAAGCCAAAAAGAAAAAGATAAAGGAAAAAATTCATCAAATCTCTGATCGATAGCCATTGGAAGCACACGGGATGTGACAGCCTGAGCTTGTGACTGGTGCCTGGTGGGGACGAGGGGCTGGGTCATCTTGCGGGACTGAACACTCACTAACCTGTAAGCTCTCCGGGCAGGTGGTGTCAGAACTGAGTTACCTTCGTGGGACGCCTGGTCACTGTCCTCAGAGAACTGACCTAGTGGCTGTGGGGAAAATGCACACTCCAGAGGGGCCCACCATTTGGGTTTGCCTCGACCACAGGGTCTCCCGGGATGAGGGACTTCAAGGGTTAAAACCAGGATGTCCCAGGCCACCTGCTGCTGCTCCAGGCAGAAAGCTGCCTGTGTGGGGCCAGTCCTGAATTCCAGATCTGGACTGGGGGCTTGTTTTTGTTTTTGTTTTGTTTTGTTTTGTTTGTCTTTTTGCCTTATCTAGGGCTGCACCCGCGGCATATGGAGGTTCCCAGGCTAGGGGTCTAACAGGAGCTGTAGCCGCCGGCCTACACCACAGCCACAGCAACGCCAGATCCAAGCCGCGTCTGCAACCTACACCACAGCTCACGGCAACGCCGGATCCTTAACCCACTGAGCAAGGCCAGGGATCAAACCTGCAACCTCACGGTTCCTAGTCGGATTCATTAACCACTGAGCCACGACGGGAACTCCTGGGCTGGGGGCTTGCTTTGTTACAGCTCAGATTTGTTCACAGGGCAGCTCCCTTGAAAGCAGCACTCCCCACTTCCCGCCACACCCCTGTGTGCCCAGCCCACCTGATCCATTGCCTTTGCGGCATCCTTGTTCCCACACAGGTGGGTGGGCCCTGGGACGGACCTGGGGAAGAGGAAACTGCCGAAGCGCACACTGGTACATGACGCAGATTTTATTAAAAAAAGGGTAAAACAAACCCACTAAAAGTTCATCAAAATGCACTCAGCCTAGAAACAAACAGCCCTGGAGTCATTTAAATGACATAAAAGTTTTGATGATAATAAGCCTCAAAACCCGACTTTAAAACGGGAAGGTGGGAGTTCCCGTCATGGCGCAGCGTAAATGAATCTGACTGGGAACCACGCACGAGGCTGTGGGTTCGATCCCTGGCCTCCCTCAATGGGTTAAGGATCTGGCGTTGATCTGGCGTTGCTGTGGCTGTGGTGTCGGCCAGCAGCTGCAGCTCTGATTCGATCCCTAGCCTGGGAGCCTCCATATGCCGTGAGTGTGGCCCTAAAATGAAAAAATAAAAAGGTGGGGAACGGGGCAGAGCCACCCACATTCACCAGGTCGGGGGACAGGATGGCCCAACGCTGTCTGAAGGTGATTCCATTTTGTTCCACTGGGTCCTGACAAGAAAATAACGCCCGAGTCTCCTCCTGGGCCCAGAAGGATGTGGACCCATCACTAAAGGGAAGGGTCAGCCTTTGGCTGGTCTGTTTCAAATCCACTTTTTAGGAACAGGGCAGGAAGGCGAGGTGAATGGGGGGACGGGTGGGGACAGCACAGTGGGGGCGCAGACAGGAGCGCCTGAGGGCCTCGCCGCACTGCCTGCTCGCTCGGTGGAGCCCGTGTAGGCGGCCAAGAGGGTGACAGACGCTCAGGCCCCTGTCTGGCCTCAGTCTTGTTCAGGTTCTGCTGCAGGACCCCTCAGCGGGGCTGCCCCGTCCCCGGGTCTTCCGAAAGGTGCCTAAGGTGTGGGGCGGGGACAGTGACAGAGAGGGGCCAGGCTGGCACGGCCAGCGGGTAAGGAGGGAGGAAAGGGAGCCCGGCGCCGGGGCACAAAGGCGACAGGACCCGGGGGGTGCGGGGCGCGGCCGAGGGGGCAAGAGCCCAGCCCCCACCAGCCTCTGCGCAACATTTATTCAACCTTTTTTTTGGTACAGCACAATCAATGGGATGCAGTTTTATACCCTGTAAGTTCACTCATATAAATAAATCAGAATCACATCCATCTGACTGCCATGCTAATTTTTACGAAGGAAAACACGTGCCTAACCCCACGAGACACGAGCGAGTCCTTTTCCAAGTTGCCGTCAGAAGTCGCACCTCTCAGAAGGGGGAGATCGTCCCTTCAGCCATCGGAACAGATGGGTCACTTGAGGGGGCGGGGGAAGAGCGGGTTTTCAGCTACTTTGAGGGGGTCCTGCACCAGCTGCATCCACGAGGCAGGGCCGCGGTCAGCCTGCTGGACGGGACGCGGTCCCTTCCGGGCGGAGCATAAGGCCTTGTCCTCACCAGGCACCCCTAGTGCTCAGCAAACTTGGGGTTCATAACTGTCGTGGTGGCGCTCTTGAAAAGGGGGTTATCCTGTGAGAAAAGTCAACGCGCCGCATCAGCGCGGGCGGGCGGAGCCCCCGTGGCCGCCCTTGGCTGGGGGGCAGTGCGGCCCCGCGGGGGCCCCGGGCCACTCACGTTGTTCCACTGGGACTTGAGCTTCTCCTTCTCGAAGCGCTTGTACTCCCTGAGGTCGCTCAGGTGGGTGAGGACCTTCCAGATGGCCAGCAGGAGGATGCCGATGAGCACGACCCCCGCCACGGTGCCCCCCACGATGGCGGCGATGTTGGGGCCCTTCACGCACTCTAAGCAAGGGGGCACACAGGGGCCTCAGGCCCTCCAGACTCTCAGGCCGCGGGCCCCGCCCTGTCCCCACACAGCCGCAGGGACGGGTAGGCGAGCGAGCCAGCCCTGCCCAGCCCCCAGGCACGGGAGCTGGGCACGGGGCCAGCCTGCGGTTCCAAATGAAACGTGGAGGCCCCTTGCTACAGAGAAAGAAAGTGGGGGCCCACGATGCCAGTAACCAGGGCCAGACCCAGCCTCCCACCTGGGCAGCCAATGACCCAGTCACCCGAAGCGAAGACACTTGGGGCCACAGTTTAGGGTCCGGGACTCTCCTTGTGAAGCCGTTCCCCGGGAAACCAGTGGCCGCAGCCTTGGGGTTGAGGGTGGTGGGGTGCCAGGGCCCACGGGGGCCGCACCCAGCCTCCTTCTGAGCTTGGGGGCTCGGGGTGGCAGAACGCCCTGCCTCGGCTCCGGCAGAGGCACCGGCGGGCTCTGCGGAGGCGCTGTTGGCGGAGGCACCCTGCATGCTAGGTTGGCTCCATCCCATAGAAGGGGAAACGGGGGCTCAGAGACTGCGAGCGCCAGCGCTGCCCTCATCATCCGGGCCCTTCCAGGGCGCCTCGTGGTCCTCACAGAGGCCGAGCCACTCAGCCAGGCCTGCACAAAACTAGACCTGGCCCCAAATCTGCCGTCGAAAACCCCGTGGAGACGGGTCCGCCCTGACAGGTGGGCTCTGCAGCCCTGGGGACATACGAAGGGCCTTCCTAGGAGGTCCCACGGTGGGTGGGGGGAGCTGGGAGCAGGTCCCGGTCCTACAAGGCCTGCCGGGTAGACTGCTGTCACCCCTCTGGTACTGTCGCCCAAGGGGCCGGCCGTGATGTCCCGTCCACTCAGCGCCCGAGCGGGGAAGGGCGGGGGCGGGCGCTGAGACCGGTGTGTTCAGACTTCTTTAACCCTTAACCCATCCTCTCGTGGCGCTGTACCCCAAGTCCCAGTGTCTTTGTCATTGTCACCCAACGTACTTCCTCAAAACTGACTTACCCTGCACCCGCACCATCCACCATCCCCCGGAATCCTGCAGAGCCTTGGATCCAAAGTCAGGCTCTGTCCACGCCACCCTCAGGACCCCAACCCAGCCCTGCTGGTGCCCGGACGGGGCAGTGTCCCTTCACAGGTCTGCCGCAGGCTCGTGAGAGCGCCCCTGGCAACTCTGAAAGCCACCGGCGGCCTCCTGGGACATCTGGAAAGAGACCGGAGGCCTCTCCCCAGGGACTCCCGGGACCCAGGAAACGGCCCAGCACCTCCTACCCCCCAGCCCCTGGTCTCCGAGGGGCCTTCTGACCTCTGGCCTCAGGGACAAGCCCCGCCAGCGTCTTCGCCCCTTGGAACCGGCTCGCGCGTCCCCCACCACCGGTCACCGGAACCCATGAAGGCAGCGTGGGTCCCTGGCCTCGCCCCTGCGGGCGGCCGCCGCCAGACCCGGTGCCGACCCGCCCGGCCTGCCCGGCTCACCGCGCGTGTCGTCCACGTGCAGGTCGTAGTTGTCCCGGCCGTCGCGCTGCACCAGGGTGTAGGTCATCCAGCAGCCCTGGGAGTCGCGCTCCGTGCACTTGCGGCCCTGCACGGCGCTCGGCAGCAGCCGCGTCTTCGCGCAGGCCGCGCTGCAGTTCTTGGCGAAGGGGCCCTCTTGGAACTTCAGGCACTCGGCGCAGTTGCTGCGGGGACGCGGCGGCGTGAGCGCGGGCCAGAGGGGCGCAGAGCCGGGGCGCGGGGGCGCGAGGCCGGCGGGGCGGCGGGACACTCACGTGTAGCTGGCGCAGGGCACCGGGCAGCCCGGGCAGTCGATGCACAGGGGCGGCTGGTAGCCGGCCTCGCACTGGCACGTGTTGCAGCGGCACTGGCCGCGGCCGCTGCACTCGACGCCCCGCAGGTTGAGGCAGCCCTGCGTGGACTTGACGCACTGGCAGGCGGAGCCCTCGAAGCCCTCATTGCACCTGCAGGTGCCGCAGAAGCAGAGGCCCCGCCCTGGGAGACAGGGCCCCCGGGCGCTCAGCACGCGCGCTCAGCACCGCCCCGCGCAGCCCCCCAGCCACGCCCGCCCCCCGGAGCGGGAGCGCGCGGAGACTCTGGCTGCGGCCTGTTCCCCCGGCTCACGCTCGCCGCCGCAGACTTGGCTGTCGAAGCGCTCGCAGTTGATGTTGTCGCACTCGCAGAACTGGCCGTAAATCTTCTTGTTGGGCACGTCGCTCGCGTGGCACACGCACTGCCCGCAGATGCAGTCGCCCAGCCCGGAGCAGATGATGGAGCTGTTGTCCTTCCGGCAGCTTCCTTCCAGCTCCTGGCTGCTCCGGCCCTGCGTCTGGCACTCGCAGTTCTTCCCGATGTAGCCGGCGTCGCACCTGCAGCGGGACGCGAGGGACGCGAGGTCAGGGTCCGCCGCCGGGGCGCCGGCGCCGAGGGCGGGGCCCCCGGGCCTCACCTGCAGACGCCGCACTCCATGGAGCCCTTGTCGCCGCAGAGGCTGCGGTCCCCGCTCCTATCGCGGCAGCGGCACTCACACTGGGGAAGGACCCGCACCGTCACTGTGTCCGTGAAGCCCAGGGCCCGGATGACGAACGACTGCTCCTGGATGCACTCGGAGGCGGTGACCTTCACCTGGAAGGTGATCTGTGTGGGAACACAGGGCTCAGGTGACCCCCGGAGGTCACGACCCTGCTCGGATCTCCTTCCTGGGCAGCGTGGTCAATGCACGGCCTGGCAGGGTGAGGGTCAGCATCCTGCGCTCCTAGGCCTGGGGGGTACTGACTCCGCGGGGTGGGGGAGAAGGACACGGACACTCCGGGTGGCTCCAGGACTTGGGAGCAGAGAGGAGGTGGGAGAGGAAGAGACTTGGAAACTCAGGGTCTGCGATGCTGGAGCGTGCCCTCCCCCGCCCCGCCCCAGCGCCTGCACCCATCACCCTCTGGTGGCTTAGACTTGGGTTTGCGTGTCTTTACAATACTTTTAATCACACACTCCTTAGAAGGGTCTTCAAAGTGACTCTGTAAAGGGTGTATATTTTCTCCATATATTTCGTCCTGAAGCCCAGTAGACTAAGATGCCAGAATCCCACGAGAAGTCCTAGGTTTTGCATGTGGGGTTGTATTCTGACCCTGAATGCCCGAGGGAGACTGACTGCGACAGGGCAGATCCCGCGCCACACACACTGCACCCTGGAGCAGAAGCCGGCATGAGCACCAGCGTGTCCACAGCAAGCCTCCCTGTAAGTCAGTTTAAGCGCATTTCCGCCTGCACATCGGGACAGAGCCGAAACGGAAGCAGTCAGCCAATCACGAGATTGAGGAAATTCCTATGGATCACCCAGGACGAGGGAGAGATGTTTCAGTAAGAGTTCACACAGCACATTTAGTAAGTCTCATATCTGAGGGAATCCCAGTGTCATTTAGAAATGCAGGAAATGCAAGTGTTTTGCTGAATATGAATTCACAGCTAGAGAAGGGAAAAGTTTAATCATCCTGGTCATGATTAATTTAAAACATTAGGGCAATAACTCAGTGCCTGTTTCTAATCATCTGTGTGGCCCCTGATTTAACGTCTTTGTCAACAAACAAAACAGAAACACAAAAAATAGGAGAATCAAACCAAAGCAGGTGCGCCGTGCGGCCGGAGTGCCCATCTCTGGCGGGCGGTGCTGTGCCCAGCATCTGCCACCAGGTGGCGCTGCCACCCCGGCAGTGGCCGGGTCACAGACAGATTCTGGCCCACTCGGGGGTTTCCAAGGGAGGGGACTGGACCCGGGAGAACCCGGCCTGTCCCTTGCTGGTGCCCCCTTCCTCGCTGTCCCCTGGGAGCCCCTTCCAGAGGCCGGGGCGGGGAGGGGAGCCTCACCGGGACATTGATCTGGACGCCATCGCAGTCGCCCCGGGGCTGGTTCACCTGCGACACGCCGTTACTGCAGAAGGAGTCGTAGGTGACCTTCAGGGTGTCGGGGAGGGCGTTGTGATCCAAAAAGACCCTGGAGGACAGTTTCTGTGGGCAAAAGAGCAGCACCGTCGGGACGGTCCCCTGCCCCGGCCCTCTGGGTCCGCAGCTCACTCACCCCAGATTCCCTCCCTCCACCTGCTTGCACCCCGAGAGCTGGGCGGCGGCCGGGTCCTGCACCCCACGCTCCCCAAGACAGGCCGTAGAGGCGACGGACATGGAGACAGGGGACAGCCCCTCGAGAACGGGGCCTCGACCGTCCGCTCAGCACTGAAGCCGCAGCGCCTGGTCCAGGCATGAGAAAGATGGAGACAGACAGGCAGAGGAGAGAGGGACGGAGAGGTGAGACTAGCCACCAAAGGAGGCGGAAACTCCAGAGGCAGCAGCTGGAGTTTGGGGGTTCAGGGCTCCAACAGGGTCCGAGCAGCAAACAGAGCTTCCTTAACTGGGGTCAGAGGCCCTGCTGGCATCGTGAGCACAGCCCTTATCAGAGACTTCCAGCGACCTCTGGCTGGAGGAGGGCCTGACGCCCGGGTTCCAGGCAGGGCCCAGGAGGGCCTGGTGGGGCACCCGCCACGCCTGGGGGCAGTGCCAGGGCGAGTCCGTCCGGGAAGCCTGCGGGGACCCATCAAAGGCAGGGGCTCTCCTCTGCCGACGCCCTTGTCGACCTGCCCCAGGGCCCCCAGCCGGGCAGCCCGGGACTCACGTTGTAGGCGTTCTTAATGAGCTGGACCACGTTGCTGGAATCGTCCGACAGCTCCCCGACTGCGGACTTGGGGATGATCTCTGTGAGCTTCTGCCAGGGAAGAAGACAGGTGGTCGTGGCCAGAACCCCGGGCCAAGGGAGCCTGGGCAGCCGGCCAGTCCCGTAACGGCCCAGGGGCCTCCCTGCCTGCCTGAGGAGCGGCTCAGACAGCCCCCGACCCGACTTCCCGTCGCATTTAGTCAAGACAGCAGTGGCATGCCGGCCAAGCTCTAACAACTGGCTCTCCAGAAGAAAAAAGCCCTGAATTCATGGTTGCTGATTTCCTCGGCAGAAATACCCCGCCCTGGCTGATTTCAAGCTCTGCCCTTAGCTGGAGTCATTAAGGGCGGATCTGGGAAGAGGGTTAGGTGGCAACCGCACGACACCGACGTGAGAGGCGCGAGCAACCCAGGCACAGGTCATCCGTGAAACGCGGCCTAAAGGCAGGAGGGTTGGCGAGCTGGTATAACTGAATTCTAACAACGACCATGTTAAACAGCGGTGTGGCGCTTGGCTCCGGCAGGCTGGGGCCGGCTGGTCCAGCGTGCGGCACCTCTGGGGGCGGGCGGGCCGGACGCTCTGTCGCGCAGGCGAGCCTGGGGCCGGTCCCCAGGGGACGTGGCGCTCCCCCCTCCCCCGCCTCAGCTCAGCTCAAGGGCCACACCCTCCTTCACAGGAAGTTGCACCGTGACTTTCTCTCGCAGAACCGAGGGCTGGGTGGCGTCCCTGTCCCCAGGCCCTGCTGGGTGCCCCAGGATGGAGACCAGCGCCCTCCGCAAAGCTCACAAGGACCGCCACGGGCTGGCCAACCCCCAGCCTGGGCCGCCGTCTCCCCTCCACCCCGGCCTCCAGACCCCCACGTGGTTCAGGAAGCCCAGCTCTCCCACTCTCCCGGCCACCTGCGCTCCACACGGTGCAGAAACACGTGCCAAGGACATAAGCGTACAGACCAGGGTCCCCTCGACCCCCGCCCTCAGGAGCCCTGGGAATGGCGGTCAGGAAGCTAAGGCTCAGAAGGGCCGGTGACCCGCCCAGGGCCTCGCCCTTATTGTCGGAGGTCAGGGAGCGGCCTGGGCTCCGCGTCTCCTGGCTCCAGCTTCTAGCCCATCGCCACACTGTCTTCTGCAAAAGCAAGCCTGCCCTTAGGGCAAATTACTGGGGCCCACGACCAGCAGCGAGGAGCGTACTGTCAGGTCCCACAGAAAGGTGGGGCACCGGTCCCGGCCTGCCGGCGCTCTGGCGGCTCCTGCGGGGGTGCGGTGGGGGGGTCTCTAGCGGCGCCGGTCTCCAGCCCCGCACTGGCCCTGTGGCTTGGCCGGCTGCCACCATCCACCATCCTTAGGGGTCTCCTGGACACCTGCCCCTCTCCCTTGGTGTCTGCTTTCTGTCCCCGGATCTGGGGCCCGGAAAGCTGCTGGTCCCACAGGCAGCCCTGCGGGGCCGTGGCGGGCCGCTGGCCGCAGCAGGAATTGGAAGGGAACTTAGCGAAGGGGCCGGAGGCCGCCCACGCGGACCCCACCAAAGAAAACACAAAACAGCAGGTAAAACAGCCCCTCCGTGACTGAGAGGGAGGAGGAACGAAAAAGATTCCAGAAGAGAAGAAAATCCACCACGAGGGTTCCAGGAGAGACCCAGGGCTCCCGAGGCCAGGGGGACATGAAGTCCCAGCCCCTGGAGGGCCCGGGGGCTGCCGGTTTGGGGTGCACTGCCTCTCGGCCCTGAGCTGTGCGCTGGGGGTTCCAGAAAGCTGCCGTGCACACCTTACACTGCGTAAGTGACGCTTTTGCGCAAACACACGTGGACACAGAGCAGGAACTTTCCCTGACATGGGGCCTAAGGTCTGCCTGCCCCAAGCGTTTGCTGTGTTGGCGCAAAACCCGATTACCGAACTTCAGGGACGGTCAGTGTCACGCGGCCTAAAGAGGCCTCCGCTCCCCCGTGGCAACACCCACTCCCGAGGCGTGTGGCTGCCTTGCGGCCGCAGCCCGCACATCCAGCGGGAAGCCAAACTCGCGCTGCGGTCACCCCGGGCGTCGCCATCACTCAGCTCTGACGCCTCCTGCCGCAGGGCCGCTCCACTCCGCTCACCTCATACGTTTTCACCATTTTCTTGGTCACGGCGAAGATAGGCTGGATGTTGCTTTCGGCCAGTTTGTGTGCCAGCTGTCCCACCGACGGGTAGTCCTAGGCAGGAGAGCCCAGTCAGCCGGTCCTGAGGCTGAGGACAAGCCGTCCACACCCGCTGGCGGAAATGACTGCCTAGGGCACGGAGGCTCAGCCCGGCCTCGTGCTGTAATGGGGCCGTCCCCAGGGATGTTTGCAAACGTGTAAGATGATGGGATTGGAGGGAAACTGAAGATACCGAAATACGCTCAAGAAAATATGAAAAATTCCCATGTGCTTCTTGATCAATGCGCTAAAAAAGAAATCCAGGAGCTCTTGCCGTGGCCAGCAGGATCTGTGGCGTCTTGGGAGCGCTGGGCCGCAGGTTTGATCCCCAGCCCGGCACAGTGGGTTACGGATTGGATGCTGGTGCAGCTGCAGCTTAGGCAGCAACACTGCTCGGATCTGATCACTGGCCTGGGAACTCCATACGCCACGGGGCGGCCAAGAAAGGAAAAGAAATGGAGACGAAGAAAGACATCCAGCGGCAGTGTCCACTCGCAGACGCTCAGAGTGGAGAGTGAACAGCGTTTGGCGGCGTCAGCGCTGTGGGGCTCGCTTCTAACTTCTCCTGGGGGTGGAAGCTCAGACGCCGACGCCCCCCCACCCCCGCATGGTGGTGCCTGTTTTCCCAAGGCCAGAACTTGTGCAATTTCAGGCAGAGGCTCCCAGGAACCTCAGATGTCACATTTTTCCTGTCCCTGTCGGGGGGGCCCCTGAGACCCGCCAGTGTCCACCCTGAGCCTGCAGGCTGCAGGTGGATGACACCCGAAGGGCCTGTCTCTAAAGTGCTCTGCTCGGCCTCGGGTTCACGATGCCAGGGTGCCAGGCATCATTTCACAGTGGCTGGGGCACCCCCAGACCAGAGATTTCTGACCTCTCTGTACCGTGAAAGTACCTCCCCCAGCGAGGGCCCCTCGCCGGCCCCGGACCCCCGGCTGGGAGCGCCCCTGTCCAGCGCTGCCCGCAGCGGCCGCCTCCTCCCGGGTCCCTTTGCCAGCTGCCTCCAGGGGGCGCTGCACTCACGAATTCGTTGCTGCGTTTGTACACGTTGTCCTCCAGGTGGCAGTGGCCGTCGTTGGGGGTCAGGATGGCGCCCAGCTTCCCGTCGCCGGCAAAGTGGAAGCCGTCGTCCGTGGCGAACACCAGCAGCCTCGTGACGTTGCGCCAGCCGATTTCCTCCTGATTGGGAGGCGGCGGGGGGGGGGCGGGGGTGAGCAGCCTGGGTTTGTTTCCCCAGGGACCCCGCAGCTGGAGGGGCCGAGGCCGAGCTCGGGGTGGCGGCCTGGGCTGGGTGCCCACGACTTCTGCGGTTTCCCGGGAGCAGGGGACCAGAGACAGGACCCAGCTGTTCCATCCAAGGTCCCATGTGTGGCCTAGATCTCAGCGCCCAGGGGCGCTGAGAAGTGTCTGAAGACAAGAGTCTCCCAAAGGCACCAAAGGGTGTGTGGGCCCCTGATGGGACTGGAACACCCGTTAAGTTTGAGAACGACATCCTCCGTGGTCCAGCACCTCGGACCCGGGACCGTCTCCTAAAGGGGTGCTCCCAAAGAAGAAAAAGAAATGTTTATTTCAGCGGAGAGGCGCTGCAAACCCAGACGGAAGAACCCATGGACACCGCGATGGGCGGAGGGGGCGGGCTGGCGGTGTGCGGGAGGGTGCATGAGCCAGGGCCCGGCGACAACTCAGCTCCTGAACCGTGAGGTCCCTTGACATGGAAGTGCCCAGGGCCCACAGGAGGGCCGGAGGAGGGAGACCCAGGCTGCAAGGTGGAAGCACTGCTAGCTAGACACCGGGTGCACGGATGGAAGCTTCGCCACAAATACAGCGGCCGGAAAGGACCACGTGGTGAGGGGGTCGGTAAATGCACTGCCACTTAAGCCTTGTAACTGTGGCGGGGAGGGGGGCCTGGCCAGGACACCCCCTCTTCCTTGAGGGACGCAAGAAGTAGGGGTGATTCTGCTGCAGGAACCGCCAGCATCGGGCAGTTGCAGCACTCCTGTTTTACAGGGTCATTTGCTTATTATATTTTGGTTTCCAGAGATTTGCGTGGGGTCACAAGCTAAGAGTGGAATCTGTGGGTGTCAGGACAGGCCCCCCCCGCCCCTTGCCGGTCTGGAGAAGTCAGGGACGCGGGGCTCACCGGGCACGCGGCCACCTGCATCATGGCGTCCAGGCCACCCTCGGGGGCGTCCAGGTTCCCCGAGATGAGCTGCTTCCCGACCTCCGTCTGGAACTGGTTGGAGTTGTCAGTGAGCTTCAGCACGTGCCTGAAGGCGAACGGGGCCTGGCACTCCTTCTCTTTGTTGGGGCACGGGTTCCGCAGCTTCTCGGGGTGCGTGTTGACGAAGGGCAGCACCGTCTTGTCCACGAAGGACCCGAAGCCTGGGGGGGGTGGGGGGCGTGAGCCTTGGCCTCCCGGACTCGTGCCAGAGTTGGCCTTGGCAGGGCGGGCCCGGGGACACGGGGCCTGGAGCCGGGCGCCCTGCCCTCGGCCGCAGGGGCTGGAGGGCTGGAGGGGTGCGGGGGAGCGAGGGGCTGGGGCGGCCTCACCGATCCGGCCGGACTCGGTGATCTCGTTGAGAGCCCTGAGCAGGTCGCCGCCCAGCTTCTTCACGTTGATGAGGTCGTCCAGCATGGAGTACGAGAGGTCCATCAGGTAGTACAGGTCGATGGGGTAACCCTTGGCCCGCCGGAAGGTCACGTTGAAGGCCGCCGCCTGTCCTGCGGGACCGAGCCCTAAAGAGTGAGGGCGTGGGCCGTCTCGGGGCCCCGACGCCCCTGCAGCCCTCAGGACCCTGGGGACTTCGCCACCCCCGAGGCCCGCGGACGACACGGGGCGCCCACGCGGACCGGACTTTCAGACGAAGAGCGCACGGTTTGTAGGAGACCGCTTGGGACGCCTGGACACTGAGACGGGCAGCTTGCTTATCTGGCCTCGATGAAGTTCAGACGAAGTTCAGATCTACTGGGTCTCCCCGGCAAGGCCTTCTGCACCACCGGCCATCCAGCAAACCCTCCCCTCCCAGAAGGGCGTCCCCAGCCGTCCTGGGGACACCCCTTCCTCAGCCACAGCCCCTCAGATTCTGCTCTTTGTTGCCCTTTCTTTTTTCTGTCGTGCCTGCGGCAAGCAGAAATTCCTGGGCCAGGGATCCAACCCGCACCACAGCGGCCACCCGAGCGCCTCGGTGACAACACTGGATGGCTAATCAACTGTGCCACCGGAGAACACCTCCTCATTGTCTTAACTGCAACCTGTACATGTAACTGCTCGCCGATGTCTCAAAACAAACAGCCGGTGTCCCCAGCTCCCAGGACACTGCCTGGCACACAGCAGGTGCCCAACGAAGCCGAGAGGAGGGAGTGTCCGCATCGAGTCCCCTCTGCCCCGCCCACTTTCCAGTACCAACTCCTCACTGGGTGGCCCTCCATGGGACTGTGTCAGCTGCTCCTCCACGCCGCCTTCCTGAAGGGTGTCTCTCAGAGCGCTGACAGGGATCTGGGTCCTGCGACTGGGTCTGGGGTCGGGCCAGTCTGGGCAATACTGATTTAAGTGGCTCCTCCGGGGCCTTGGCTACAGGACTTATCAGAGCCTTTACTCTGTCAAGAGTACCTGGCCTTCTGAGAGTGAGATGAATGAGTGTTTCCCGGACGGTTTGTTCTCCCTTGTAAACAGGACACAGAGCTCAGGGCTGAAAGACAGCGGGTCCTGGGGGCCCCTCCCGGGGGCAGAGAGGAGAGCTGAAGACTTTGGTTCCAGCAGTCCCAGGTTCCACCCAGCCCCCCTCGCTGTCTGACCTGGACACCCGGATACACACGCCGTCAGGGCCTTGCTTGCCCCAGCCAAGGCCTAGCCTACCTGGTCTCAGGTACAGCGTCACTTTCTGTGGGGACAGCTGCTTCTGGCTCCCCGCCTGGTTCTCCTGGGTCTCGGCCAGGCTCCTGGGGTCCATGATGTCATCCGCCGCACAGCCCTTTGTTAGCAGCTCTTCCCGCGTGTCGCAGCGGACGGAGTCGGGCTCCCCTTGCCCAGAGAAGTTCTGGGGGAAGCAGCAGTCAGGGGCAGGCAGCGGGACACGGGGCCCACGCTGCCCTTCCTCGCCTGCACTGGACTCGGTCCCTGCGGGGGCGGGGACTGTGGGGGCCGCTCCGAGCTTGCGGGTGTTTCCCCCCTCCCTCCAGCGGCAGCACTGACCCCAGAACGGAGGTCTCCAGCCCCAGGCTGACCCGCGGGGTCCCTGCAGGCCCAGCGAGCGTCTGGCCCGCTTTTCAGCAGCGCCTTCCTCACAGGAGCAGATCTCTCCCCAAGGAACTCCTGTGTCCCGTGGCAGTCCCAGGGGACCTCGAATACAGGTCAGGGCCCTGGGCCAAGTGGGTCGGAGGGAGCAGGCCTGAGGGGAGGGTGGGGGTCCTGGGTCCGCGGCGCTTATCTCCTGCCCCCCACCCCCCGCAAAGGCCCCTGGATTCTGACAGAGCGGGAAGACAGAAGGGGCCGCGCGGGTGCAGCTCTGCTTCTTCCACGAAGGGAGAATAACTCGGGGGTGGGGGGGCAGAAGGCAGCTAGGTGCAGGGGCGGGGCCAGCAGAGGGGGCGGGCCCAGTAGGGCGGGGCGGGCGAGGCGCGGGGGGCGGGGCCACCAGAGGGGTGGAGCCTGGGCAGTCTCTCTACTGTCTTCAATTTTGGAACCCTACGAACGCTGTGAGTGCTGGAGAAATAAAAAACTCAGCAGGAACGGAGACGGAAGAAACCTTTAAAACGGAATCCCCGTGGAAACAAGTGAACCTCGCTGTATTTGAAGTGAGTATCATAACACCGTGAAAGGAAAGGGACCGTGAAAGATCCACTCTGAGGAGAGGGCGGGACGGTGACCACACCCTTTAAGAGCAGAGAACTCGGACCGCAGCAGACTTCCCCTGTGCAGCGGTGAGAACCCTGCAACCACTTTCTGAGAATCGTGGGGTTAAGAAAATGGGGAAAAGCATTGCGGATGTAGGGAGCCAGGCCTCTCATGAAGGAGAATCAGGAACCCTCAGAAAAATGTTTGTTCCCCCCTCGGGCGGGGCCAGGAGAGCGCAGAGGGCCCGGGGTGTGGGCTGAGCCCAGAGAGTGAGCGAGCTCAAGACCGGATGATGGGGTGCCGACAGGACGCAGAGCGGGCCTGGGGGCTCTAAAGGCCAAACCGGAACCATCTGAGCATCAATATGATAAAATGAAAGTGATAAATCTGATGGATCTGGAAGTGAATATGTTCGTAAGAAAAGGCCCCAGTGGGAGTTCCCTGGTGGCCTAGAGGTTAAGGGCCTGGAGTTGTCACTGCTGCGACTCTGGTTACAGCTGTGGCATGGGTTTGATTACTGGCTTGGGAACTTCTGCACACTGTGGGCACAGCCAAAAAAAAAAAAAAGAGTCCCTGCAACTGTTAAGGGACAAAGGGGTTTGTCTGCAGCCTGCTCTCAAATGACTGAGGAATAATAATAGCGTGTGGGCGTGTGTGTTTCCTAACAGACCTGCGGCGGCCAGAGAGGGCCCCCCCCCCCGGGGGGGAGGCCTTTGCCTTTCTTCGCAGAGGGCCTCACAGGAAAAACTTGAAATAACGCAGGACAGCAGAGAGCTGAGTGCCCAACAGTGAGCGTCCCGGCTCCCGCCTGGGGCAGCCGCGGCTGCAGCCGCCCTCCCCCCGCCAGCCTCTCTCCCTGGGTCTCGGGTGGGTGCTGCAGCCGGCCCCACCCGGGTCCCACCCTGACATCGCCTCTCCCGGGCTGCCTGGGCACCTGCTGGCTCTGCCGTCTGTCGCCCCTTTGGCAACTCAGTGCCCCACTCACACGAGGAGTGGTCAGGCTGCTGGGACCAGCCGTCCCAGAGGCCGGGAAGGGGGTCGGGCGGAGGAGGTGGGGGTGGGGGGACCGGCTGGGTGGCGGCTGCTGCTCCCCACGGCTCTTACCAGCTTCTGGCACCAGGCGCAGCCGGGCCCCGACTCGATGCAGTCCCGGCAGGTGCTGACCTTGTACTTGGTGCACTCCTGGGAGAGGGCTGGTGGGGACGGACAGGCCGGTGAGTGTGGCAGCCACCCCGCCCACAGAGACAGCAGGTCCTGGGGGTGAGAGTGATGACCAAGCCGTGGTGGGGGTCGGGGCGGAGAACACCAGGCCCCCGGGGAGCGGCCCTGGGGACCCCATCAGCCCTACGCAGAGGGGCAGGACCGGGTCCACCCAAGCCACTGGGGACTTCCGTCCAGGAGGACCCAAGGGTGCAACTCACCGGGCCGGAGGGTGAGCAGGCCCGCCAGGAGGAGGAGGATCAGCGGGGAGCACCGGCGCAGCATGTCCTGTGGAGGCGAGGGGCTCGGTGACGGGGCCTCGGACCCCAGATTCGGGGCCAAGAGACGCAGAGCTAGGAGGGTGCTTGGTGCTGCGGTGGGGCCGACCGGGGTCGGTGCCCCCACCTGCCCTGCCGCAGAGCTGTGCTGCCCGCAGGAGAGGAGGCCCAAGCCGGGCCGTGTGGGCTCCACACCGCTGAGCCCCCCAGGCCCCCATGACGAGTCCCTGCCAGTAGACACACACGCTCGTGCCCGCACATACCATACGCATCACACGCACCCACGTCCATGACACATGCGTGCACACACACCCTCGAGGGGCTGCCCGCTCCGGGCCGGGGCCGTGTGTGGTCCCCACGGACAGGCCTTCTGGCGGAGGCAGAACCAGGACTGGGAAGAGAAGTGAGCTCTGAGCGCCTCCGGCACCAGGACTCCACGACTCCTCGCTGGGCTCCCTGCGGGCAGGGCGGGGAAGCGTAACTGAGTCCCGCCAGCGGGGCCTTCTGGGGACAGACCTCGTCATGCCATGTGCTCTGCCCACGAACAAGAGAACATAGGAAAGCCCTAGTCTCCCGGGCCTCCCCGGAGTCACAAAGCCCTGGCTCAAGAATTAATGATTAAAAAAAAAGAATTAATGACTAAAATGATGTGAACCCGTAGAGACAAAATTCAGCTGGGCCAGGAGAACTGTTAACATTTAAACAGGAGTTCCCGTGGTGACTCAGCAGTAACAAACCCAACTAGGATCCTTGAGGATTCAGATTTGGTCCCTGGATTCGCTCAGTGGGTTAAGGATCCGGCGTTGTCGTGAGCTGTGGTGTAGGTCGCAGACACGGCTCAGATCCCACGTTACAGTGGCTGTGGTGTAGACCAGCAGCTGCAGCTCCAATTCAGCCCCTAGTCTGGGAACCTCCGTATGCCGCGGGTGCGGCCCTAAAAAGACAAAAAGAAAAAAAAAATTTAAACAATAAATCAGCCCCATGACAGTCACAGAATCCTTAGCTCCTTCCTGAAGTACCTACATTAGAGCATCTAACGCACGTTTCCTGACTTGTGTCACACGTTGTAAAAGCTCCACCAAGTGGAAGGAATGAACTGCGGGTCGACCATGAGCACATGGCCCCCAGACCGGCTGGAGCCTCTGGACGTCGAGCCCCGCGACAGCGCCCCGTTACCCACACCGACCAGGGCTGTGCCCAGGCTGATCACAGCGCTGGGACGCCCCTCCCTCGCCGGCTCCTCACAAACGCTTTCTGGGGCGTTCCGTCAGGGTGCGCCAGACTAGGGATCTGGCGTTTCATGGCAGTTTGGGTTCCTGCTGCAGCGCAGTTTTGATCCCCGGTCCTGGAACTTCCATATATTTTGGGTGTGACCCAAAAAACGCCTTGCCGAGACTCTCCAGGAAGTTCAGGTCATCCTGAGCACAAGCCCTTGTCCTCCCTGCTTGGCTCTGCGATGAACCTTTCTTGGCTCCAAACTCTGACATTTCAGTGTGTCTGGCCTCACAGTGCGCCTGGCACGTGAACTTGGGCTCAACAATAAACCTGCCGTGCCCGAGGCCACCAGCTCTAGGCCGTCATTTTGTTTTTCTTATTTGGTACCTGCTGTCTGAAACACCCAGCGCCTGAGGCATCCAGCCATCGCCCACTGGTCCTGATCCTCCCAGAGGCAAGGTCGCGGGGGTGGGGTGGGAGGCCTGGCATTCTGGTTCTTGGAAGCGCCTTCGAACTTGTTGCCCGCCATGCGGGGCTCAGCAAGACGGCGCTGCCCTCGCCGGGTTGCAGCCCGCCCTCCGCAGGAAGGGCCCAAGGGACCCAGGCCGGGCCCAGAGCAGCAGGTCGACTCTGGGAGGGGTGACAGGGCTTCCTGGGCACGTGGCCCCCAGCCTGAGAACCCGTAGGGCTGTGGCCTTTGATCTGACACCGAGGGCACGGAGAGGGTGCTGAGAAGCCCGCAAAGCGGAGGCGGCAGGCAGGAAAGGGTGTGTTTTATCAGAAAGCAAGATCAACAGGCTCAGCCCGAGTACTTCTGACCCTCTGCCTACAGGTGCCAGGCGGCAGGGGGCCTCAGGGTCCCCGATTTGGGCCGGCAGAAGCTCCAACCCAGGGCCTGTCTGGGCGGAGGGCCTCGCGGTCCCTGCCGTGGCCTGTGGGCTCGGGGTGAGCCTGCAGGCGGGTCCTGCCCTCACCTCTGATCCCCCAGAACCCCAGCATCCGTACCGGGGCTCTGGGGTGGGGGAGGATCCCAGGAAATCCCAAAGGGGGTCCCAGTGCTTAGAGGGCCCCCCCAGCCCCACCTTCCTGTGGTTTTGGAGGTGACCCCGCTGCCTGGTCCCCACCGAGGTTATGATCAGGAGCTAGAGGTGCCAAAACAGAATCTTGGGTCCTTCCTGTTTGGGTCAAAAGCAGAACTTCGGCCCTGTCCCAGCTTCCCGGTCGCAGAGTGCAAGCAGGGCGAGGGTTTCGGTTCACTCAGGGCCCCCGTTTGTGAAAAATCCCCGTTTGCCCCAGAGCGGGGCAGGGCTCAGGCCTGCTCTCCACGCGGGTCCCCGAAAGCTCTGAGGCTGGCCCGCCCTGGGGCCAGAGTGAGCCTGCCGGGCCCCTCGGCTGGACTGGGCACTGCCAGGTCCAGCCGGCCTCGGGGTGACGCCCCCGCTTCTGAGGAGAGGCTGCTCCACGTAGCGGGCGGGGACCCCCACCGGGCGGGGACCCCCACCCCAAGCGCCCCGACTGTGCGTGTGGCACGGAGCGGGTGCCGTCCTGCGGGCTCTGGAGGAAGCCCTACGGGCGAGCTGGACGCTCTCTCCCGTGACCACAGACTGGGCCCAAAACATCCATGAAGACCAGCTTTTAAACGCGGGTCCTGACACGGAGAAAGCGAGGCCCTGGCGGGAGCCGAGTGTGGTCCTGGCAGCGTTATCCCTGGAGCACCTCCCACACCTGGGAGCGGGCACCCTGGTTACAGCAGGGGACCCACAGGCCGCAGGTCCTGACCTTGACCGCAGCAAGTCAGGAGGGAGGGGGCGCCACCCCAGCACCGCTCCCTCCTGGCTTCTCACTTAGGCGCTGGGCGGGCCAGGCCAACAGCTCCGCCCCGGGCCGGTGCCCACGGCCCCCTGGGGGCGTGACGCCCAGACACGGGGTAGATGGGAGCTCAGAAGCGGGCAGGCGAAGCAGGCAGCCCGCCCTCCTCTCGGCCACCATTAGGCGGGGCCCCAGCGGGAAGCGAGCACAAGGGACCTGCCGAGCAGCCAGGTCTGGCCGTCGGAGGTTCAGGGTCTGGCTTGAAACCAGCCTCTCGAAGCCTCACAGACCGAGACCCCTTCTGGGTGTCCTCCTGGGCCCCGACTCGGCCAGGACAGCTGGTCCTAGAGCAGGTGGCAGCGTGTGGGCCCCAGCTGGGCCAGCGGAGCCCAGGCCCGTGGCGCCCTCTCTGCGGCCCTGCAGCCCCTAGGCTGCAAGCTCCCCAGCACAACTCAAGGTGTGAAACCCCAAGTGGAGGCAGCTTGAGAAAGCCCAGGTCCCACTGTCCCATGAGAACTATGAGTCAGAGCTGCCCTTGAGCTTGACCCTGCCCAGCAGGGTGTTGCTGGTGCAACGAGAGCCACGACAGATCTCAGGAAGTGGCACGTCCCCAAGTCCCCAGCACCACCGGCCTCCCCGAGACCCCAGGCACCACGGGCACCTCGCCTTCATCACGGCTGGAGTCTCGATGTCAAGGCCAAGACACAGAAAGAACATCGGAGAAAAACAGGGCGTGTTCCTTCCACACATCTCAGCCACCCCACGGAACCCACGATCCTTGTTTGGCAAGAGACCGCAGAAAAAGAGGAAACACCAGAAAAGAAAGACAAGTTTAGCAAGCGGCAGGGGAGGCCTGGCGTCCGAGCCGGGGTGGGCTGGTGGCAGATCAGGCTTCCTGTCAAAGACAAATCCTCCGCGGGCCCCCAGGCCCCACCGACCATTACGGCATGGCACCAGGGCCTGGCCTAGGCCATCTGGGGTCTGGCCGAGAGCCCACCTGGCTCACCAGAGGCACGGCCAGCAAGAGACAGGAACAGAGGCTCTCTGGGGAAAAGGTTAAAAGCTGGAGGACAGGGAGCTGTGGACCCAAGGCTGCTTGGTATAGAAACGAGGCGATTACAATGGATCTAAAAAAGGCACCACCTTCTTAAACCCAGACAGAGCGGCCAGGCTGCTCTGTTCCGCTTTACACAGAAGAGCTGGAAGAAAGCCGGTTCCAGTGTGGGCGGCAACAGGCCACCCCCAGATCATGGGGTTTCCAGATTGCGAGGCCGCCACCCACGGGTTCTCTGAACCTACACACCCTCGGCCCCGCAAAAACCCATCTCCACGTCCACGGCCGCTCAGCCTGCCCTCTGGGCAGAAACGCCAGGGGCCACAGTTTCTGACAAATGGAATAAAATGAGACCCCCCCCCCCGCACCTGTTAATTAGAGCTTTTAAATGGCGCTGCTCAATAGCCCTTAAGTTCAGGGGGAATGAAGCTACCTTTCTAGTCACGTGGGAAGGGAGACGGCACGAACCTTCTCAACGTGGGGGCGCCCTCCCTCCCGGTGGAGACGGAAGCTGAGGCCCCGAGCGCCTTCGTGCTGCATGGAAAGCAATGGCATTGAATGTGCAGGGTGGAAAATCCAGATTGGGGGGTGTGAAGCTAAATAAATACGCAGGCGGCGAGAGAAGTCCATGAATCAGAAAACAAAGAAAGGGAAGTTCCCTTTGTGGCTCAGTGGTTAATGAATCCAACTAAGAACCATGAGGTTGCGGGTTCGATCCCTGGCCTTGCTCAGTGGGTTAAGGATCCGGCGTTGCCGTGAGCTGTGGTGTAGGTTGCAGATGCGGCTGGGATCCCGTGTTGCTGTGGCTGTGGCAAAGGCCGGCGGCTACAGTTCCTGTTAGACCCCTAGCCTGGAAACTTCCATATGCCACGGGTGCGGCTCTACATAAAGGCAAAAAGACAAAAAAAAAAAAAGAAAACAAAGAAAGAAGCTAAAGTTGATAAGTACATCGAAACCCCTTTCTCAGAGTTCCTGTTGTGGCTCGGTGGCCGTGAACCCAACTAGTCCTCATGAGGATTCAGGTTGGGTCCCTGGCCTTGCTCGGTGTGTTAAGGATCTGGCGTGGCTGTGGCTGTGGCTGTGGCTGTGGCCGGCAGCTGCAGCTCGGATTCAGCCTCTAGCCCAGGAACTTCCATATACCATGGGTGCAGCCCTTAAAAAAAAAAAAAAAGCCCTTTCTTTGGAAAAAGCAATAAAGTTGGTCGTCTGGATGAGAACGCGCGCGGCAATGGGCAGACAGCTTTGGAAAGGAAGAGGCAAACTGGCCTGCAAAATGCATCATGAAGCTTCCGGGACGGAGTTTGCATGACCCTCGGGTCAGCGGCTGGTGAGAGAAACGCGCGGCGGGACGCCCGCGTGGGAGGTGCCGGGCGGCGCGAGCTCCGGGAAGCCAGGTGCCAGCGCAGCGGCCTCTTCGTCCGTGCGCTGTGTAAGTCGGCTTTAGGAAACAAAACGATCAAAGGAACAGAAGAATGTGTCGGGAATCCCAGAGTAAGGAACGCTGTGCGTAAAAACTAAGGGAGAAAACGTCAAGAGGAGACTCTAAGATGGACACTCGCACTCAAAAAGATCCACGCACCCCTGGGTTCACTGCAGTTCTCTTCGCAAGAGCAAAGGTGTGGAAAGAACCTGGATGCCCGTCGACAGCGGAGTGGATAAAGAAGACGGGGCACACACACGACGGAATATTACACCGGCATAAAAAGCATGACATAATGCCATCTGCAGCAACATGGGTGGACCTGGAGATTCTCATACTAAGGGAAGTAAACCAGAGAAAGACAAGTTTCCTGTGATACCACTCAAATGTGGAACCTAAAATATGACATAAATGAACTTACGAAACAGAGACAGACTCACAGACACAGAAAACAGACTTATGGTCACCAAAGGTGACAGGAGGGCGGATAAACTAGGAATTTGGGATTAGCAGACATGCACTACGACACATATAGTAGATAAACAGCAAGGGGTCCTGTACAGCACAGAGAACTGTATTTAGTATCTTGTAATAAGTTACAACGGAAAAGAATATGGAAAAGAATATATAGAATTTCCCATCGTGGCTCAGCAGAAATGAATCCGGCTAGCATCCCTGAGTGTGTAGGTTCAGTCCCTGGCCTTGCTCAGTGGGTTAAGGATCCAGCGTTGCCCTGAGCTGTGGGGTAGGTTGCAGACACAGCTCGGGTCCGGTGTGGCTGTGGCTGTGGCAAAGGCCGGCAGCTACAGCTCCGATTCGACCCCTAGCCTGGGAACCTCCATATGCCGTGAGTGAGGTGCTAAAAAGACCAAAAAGAAAGAAAACAAACACAAACAAACAAAAAACCTAGATTCCTGGTCTAGCTATCAAACTGGACATTGTTTTTTATTTTGTTTTATTTTTGGCCACACTCGAGGCGTAAGGAAGTTCCTGGGCCAGGGATCAAATGTGCACCTCAGCTGCAGCAACGCCAGATCTTTGACCCACTGTGCCTGCCTGGGGATCAAACCCACACCTCAGCAGCGGCCTGAGCTGCTGCGGAGACAACACCGGATCCTTTAAGATGCTGTGCCACAGCAGGAACTCCCTGCACACAGTTTTCAACATTTATGATGCTCATCCAGGGGAAACTTATACAGCAATGAAAAATGTGTGAACAGCTGCTCAGGGCAGCTCAATTTTTACAATGAAAAGTCCTTTGTGGGAAAACAGGAAACGTAAATAAACCAAAATAGGTCATGTTTCTTCTGGGAGGCAGTATTATAAGTAGTTTCAATTTTCTTCATTATTCCTGTTTGTATTTTCCAAATCTCCTATAGTAAACACACACAATGATTTAAAAAAAATTCACACATTTAAGGAAATCTGAATTCCTCGGTGGTTGATGAACTGCTTTGAAATTTCTCTAGATTCCCAAGGTGGCAGCGTTTCTGTCCTTCCTGCCGACCCGTCTGAGGACCGTCACTCACGCTGGGAATCTGCTCCCAGCGCTGGCTCCTTCGGTCATTCCCGAGCCAGCACTTGCCTGTCTTATCCGTGGGCACTGCCCTCCCAGACGCCAGGGTCAGGACCTCTGCCAAGAACGTGTGGCACCCTTGCACCCCCATGCCCCCCCACCGAATTTCCATCACACTCGGAAGCCCCCCCACCGCAAACACCAATGTGCAACCAAATCCACACTATTTTAAACATGACTCTGGGGGACTTCCTATTGTGGCACAGCGGAAACAAATCTGACTAGGAACCATGAGGTTGCAAGTTCGATCCCTGGCCCTGCTCAGTGGGTTAAGGATCCGGTGTTGCCATGAGCTGTGGTGTAGGTCACAGATGCGGCTCAGATCCTGCGTTGCTGTGGTTGTGGTGTAGGCCGGCGGCTACAGCTCCAATTTGACCCCTGGCTTGGACACGTCCATATGCTGCAGGTGCCGCCCGAAAAAAGATAAAGGGAAAAAAGAAAAAAACCAAACTGGTGGAGCACTGCTGCCTCGGCGCTGCCACTCCGTGCACCCAGCCCGGAAGCACTGGGGGGGAAGCGAGCCCCGTGTGCCGGGAGCCTGGCAGGCAGGAGCCCTGGCTTGGTGAGGTCGCGCCCAGCAAGGAGACTGGCTTCGGCCCCTGGCCTCGGCTCCTCAGCCGGTCGGGGAATCATGCGGCCCAGGCCGCAAACCCCCGAGCAGTGGGACCAGGCCACATGAGTGCGGAGCCTCTGCTCTCAGACTGGCTGGATCTGAGCCTCCAAGAGGCCCGACCCCACCTTGATGGGACAGGGGCCGGCACGCCCTCGTGACGCCTCCTGGGCAGAGGGCAGTGGCCGTGGAAGGCACAGCCACAGCCACGGGGTCACAGCAGACACGGCCAGTCTTCAGATGGAGCCTCGGCTGGGGACACTGGTCCCCGCCGGGACATCCACTCAGGACTCCAATCGCGAGGACCAGTTGGCCTCAGCAGCCAATCTGCTGACCCGGCCGCACTCTGCTTGCCCGGCTTTGATTTGCTGGCAGCTGCCCTGAGGCTGGACCAGACCCGCTCCCTCTCCCTAAGGATGGGTGATGAGCAGTCCCCGGGCCAAGCCTTAGAGCCAGGACAGACCCGGACCGGGGCCCACATCAGCCTGACCCCAGGCCTGACGCTCTCAGGTCTCCACTCAGCTGCCGTGTGACCGTGGACAGGTCACTTCGCCCTCTGGACCTCAGATTCCTCATTTGTCCCCAGGGAGCCCCATGCCTTGGTGGTGAGTCTCACATGCCAGCTCCGCTGGGCCACAGTACCCAGGTATCTGCTCACACCCTGATCTGATGTCACCGCAAAGGCATTTTGTAGATGAGATCAGCATTCAGTTAGTGACTCTGAGCAAAGCAGACTGCCCTCCATGATGCGGGTGGGCCTCGTCTAATCAGTCAAAGGCTGTAAAGAAAGACTGATGTCCCCCAGGGAGGGGACCTCTGTCTCCAGGAGGCCTTTGGATTTGAGCAGCTACGTCCGCTCTTCTTGAGTCTCCAGCCTGCAGATTTCAGACTTGCCAGCCTCCATGAGCACACGAGCCAGCTCCTCAGAGCAAATCTCTGTCCCTACGCACGGGTGCACACTTGTGCTGTCGGTTCTGTCTCTCTGAAGAGCCCACAAAACCCAGGGCGAGCACCCCAGGCCGGGGGGGCTGCCGGAGACGCTTTCTGACGCCCCCTCGGGGGCGGGGTGGGGGCGGAGCCGCGCCTTCCGGCTCCGTGTGCTGTGGAGGCGGCGAGGGTGTTCGTCTCGCCCCGTCAGAGCTGCGGGGCCGTGGCACCCCACGCCCGAGCCCACGTGCCAGCTCAGACCCGGGCCCCCCGGGGGACTTTGCAGAGCAGGGATGGGTCAGCGCTCAAGCAGAAGCTGGGGTCTCCTGGCTCCATCCCCTGGGCCCTGCTGCTGGGAGGGTGAGGGGCCCATACACCCTCGGTTTTGGGGGGAACCTGGGCCAAGCAGGAAGGCCTGCCTGGGCCACAGGCTGGGCGGCCTGGGGACTTACTGTGCCTGCCACACCTCCAGAACGCCCACTTGCCAGGAGTGGGAGCGACTGGGAGCCCCAGGCCCGCCGAGGACTCCTCTCCGTCAGCGGCCCACCCTGCCTGGGAGGGAGAAGCCTGGGGTGGGGCTGGGGGGCTCTTTCTGCGCAGGGCCCGGCAGCCGGCGTCGGCGGGGCGTTCCACGGCGCCCCGGCTGCCCGCTGCTGTGCACACACTCTGCCAACCTGACCGTGACCCCACGTGCAGGGACGAGACAGCCGGGACAGGCCGGTCTCGCCATCCCCAGGCCCCTGGGCCTGACACCTGCTCCGTTGGGCCTCAGCTCCCCGCGCAGGCAGGTCTGGGGCGAGCTGACCGTAGAACCAACACCCATTTCAGGCCCGGTTTGTGCAAAGGCATGCGGACACCGACTGCCGTGCGCAGCCCAACCCTGCTGCCGGCGGGTGTCACCCGGACGCCACCGCGAGGCTGCCTGGCACAGGGACAGGGGCGGGTCTCAGCTGGCCTGGCCGACCCCTTGGGGATACTGATCTCTAACCCCCAGCAGCTGCCCCACGACATCGGCTGAGGCGGGGCCTTGGGGCGCGCGCGGTGACAGGTGTGCAGAACGGCTGGGCCCCCGACAGGGCGCCTCCCGGAGCTGGAGGGGCCCGTCACACGGGGCCACCATGGGCTCTGAGCTGCCCCATCTGCAGAGAAAACCCCTCCCCACGGCCTGCTCGCTGCTGACCACGCCTGGGGCTGAGCCGAAGCTGCAGGGCCCCTTACCGGGCCCACGCCTCCGCTCCCCGGGGAAGCGAGTTTTGAATGATCATTTGCGGAGCCAGCTGAGTGTAAACTACTGGCGCTTCTCGGATGGGAGGCCAGCCCCGTCACACCCTCCAGGCAGAGCAGACAGGGCTCCCCAGCCCCTCCCTGCACAGCGGAACTTCCCCAAGGCACCGGGCTGCCTGGGCCTCTCCCCTCCTGCACTCTGCAGGTAAAAATGTCCCTTGTCCCCAGCCTACAGCCGACACCAACTGGAGGCAGCGGATCCACCCAGATTTTAGCTGAGAACCTGGGCTGGTGGGGAGGGGGCTGGTGGCCTGGCTGAGCCCCCCGGGAAATGCCTCAGTTTTCTTCCCGCGGGGCAAAGCCCAGGGCAGGCGTGAGCCCCTCCCCGGCACCTGTCCAGGTTCTCCGGATCGGCTCCCCACCCCGGGCGCCTGGGCGTGCGGGGTTTAGGTCACAGACCCAGTGTCTGTCCCCTTAAGACTCGACGGTCACCCAGCGTTTTCACATCCTTAGGCCAGAGCTAGTGACCCCTCAGCAATCTGAGAGAAGCAGGGGACCCTCCACCAAGACAGCGCGTGATGCACGTGCGCTCACACACACACACACACACACACTCACACTCACACCCACACACACGCAAACACACTCACACACACACACACACTAACTGGAGGCGTGAAAGCAGGGGACCGGCTGAGGCAGGAAGAGGAAGGTGCCGCTGGGGTGGCCCAGGCGCCCTCCTGCACGGCCGGCTGCGGACCCACCCCAAACCCCAAACCCACGGGGAGGTCTGGCCGGCCCCCCGCCCCCCGGCCTCCTCTGGGCTCTGCCAGGCCCTGCGGCTCCCGCGTCGGGGGCTCAGCGCATGCCGGGAGAGACCCCAGCCCAGGCCTGGGTCGCCGCTCGTCCCCCCGCTGGGCCCAACTCCCGGGTCCCAGCCGCCTCCCTCCAGAGCTGCTCAGCCCACAGGGGACTCAGCACTTCCCCCGCCGGGTCAGCCCAGGGGGCTGGAGCGGGCGATGCGGCACGGGGGACAGGGACCAGGGCCGCCAGAGCCCCTGCAGGCCGGGCCCCTTGGAGGGGCTCCCCTGGGGGTCGGCGGCAACCACAGCCTGGGGGCCAGCTGCTGCCTGGGGACCGGCCTCAGGGCAGAGCTCCCTCCAGAAAAAGCAGCCTGCCTCAGGCAGGCCTCTGTCCACTCACCCGCTCGATGCCCTGGAGACCTCGGCAGGGTGTCCCGGCTGGGCTGGGGGGCTTCGGCTCCGCTCTTAACCAGGCCGGGTCTGCGGTGCGTCTGGGAAGACACCGCCGGCGAGGGACCCTGCTGGGGAAGGCGCGGTGCTTCCTGTTCTGCGTCAGCCCTCGGAGGAAGTGGCTGCATGTGGCTGATTGCACCACATACGCCCCATCAAACCCCGGCTGACAGGGACAGCCACCTGTGTGGGCCTGCGACACACGTCCCCTCCGCGGGGAGCTGGGGCAGGGCTGCTGGCCCTGCGGGAGCCCCCACCTGCCGAGGGCGCGGCTGTGCCCCGTAGGGGACGGAGACCTTGCAAGGCAGAGCCGGGGGTGACGCCGTCTGAGCACGAGGGAGGGGAGCGCGTGAAAGAAGCCACAGGCCTGGGGAGTCGAACTCGGTCCAGGGAGAAGAAAGCCTCCCGCGGGCGAGCGGGATGAGGGCGTGGGCTCGTGAGGACAGGGGGACGGGCAGGGCCAGTGGGAAGTGGGCACCCAGACGCCGAGCTCCGTGGGCACAGGCTCAGGAGAGAAGGTGAACAGAGAGCGAGGTGCTCACAGCGCCCGCGGGTCCTGCTCCCAGCGGGGGAGCCCGCGTGCGGAGCCGCCAGGGGGAGGCGATCCGATGCTATCACAGGGCCCTTGCCCGCGCGCGGAAGGAGCGCTAGAGATTCAGAGCAGAAGGAAGGGGAAGGGCACGGCCGCCCTGGGCCCACAGAGACACAGCAGGCGGCCGCCTCCAGGGGAACTGCGGGTCGAGGCGTGAGCACCCTAAACCCTGCTGGCAGGTGCGCTCGGAAGTCCCCACGGACCATTAAATCCCAGCGGAACCCTGGCGCAGGGGAGGCGAAGGTGGCCGAAGAAATAAGTGAAAATGGTTTGGCCTAAGTCACTGTTGATGTAAACGTACCGGTAAAAACGTTAACAAATCTGAAACAAAATCAGCTGTGCAGATGCTCCGGGGAGTCCGCTGTCTCCGAGGCTCATCGTGGACATTTAATAGGAAAGACTGAATTTTGTATGTGACCACAATTAATGGAAATAGAGCCTACCTTTGGAAAAGGAGAAAATGTGAGAAGTCTTTTTTGCAAAGGCAAGGCTAATAGAGTAAGCAAGAAAGAACGCGGGTTAAGGCCACATAGTTAGGTGTCGGGAGTGGTCTCGAGTGTTCCAGGGAATCCAGCTTTCTCGTGTCACAGCGCTGTGAACAGGTCACCCTCTCCCTCTTCTGCAGACAGAATGATGACTTCCCCTGTGGTGCAGCAGGTTGAAGATCCAGCATCACTGCAGGGGTTCAGGTGACCGCTGTGGTGCGGGTTCAGCCCCCGGCCCGGGAACTTCAGCACGCCAGAGGAAAAAAAACTAGAGCAAGTTCTTTTTTTTTTTTTTTTGTCTTTTTGCCTTTACGTAGAGCCACACCCGCGGCATATGGAGGTTCCCAGGCTAGGGGTCTAACAGGAGCTGTAGCTGCCAGTCTACACCACAGCCACAGCAACGCGGGATTCGAGCCACTTCTGCAACCTACACCACAGCTCACGGCAACACCGGATCCTCAACCCACTGAGCAAGGCCAGGGACCGAACCCGCAACCTCATGGTTCTTAGTCGGATTCGTTAACCACTGAGCCACGAAGGGAACTCCTAGAGCAAGTTCTAATTAAATGTTCTCTATCGGGGGAACTTCCTCTTTACAGAGCTATTCCAGAAAATGCGACGCAGAGGGAAGGATCGGCCGAGAATGTGCCGGTGTCACGCCCCCTGGGGACTCAAGATGGAGCAGTGACCGTCACAGGCTGTGACCCCAGACACACCACTGCAGAGACACACCACGCACAGAGACACACTCGCTGCTCACAGATGTGCATTGCTTACTGCCCTTGGCCTTGGAGGAAACAGCGATAGAAATGAAGATAAGAAAATCAGAAAGGAGATAAAAATAAAAATAACAGTGTTTACTCATGAACCTAACTCAGGTCAACACTTGACCTCCTAGTGGAGCTGTGAGCACAGAGGGGTGCAGTGAGCAAGATCCAGGCTGGAGAGACCCCCCCACAGACAAACAACAGATGGCAAGACAGTGGACCTGGCGCGGGGACCCGTAAATGAGAGATTCACCAGAATGTCGACCACTCACAAGACGGACCGTATATTAACAAGTTCCTGTTAATGCTTTCAGCTACGTTAAAGATTTTGTGATTACATTAAAAAATTGCCACTTTTTAGAGTTTCGTGTTAAAATATTGACACCTGACACGGTACAAGGAGGTTTCAGATTTGCTTCTGAGTAATCAGGAGCTTCTGTTGTGGCGCAAATGGGATCAGCAGAGTCTCTGCAGCACCGGGACGCGGGTTCGATCCCGGCCCGGCACCGGGGGTAAAAGGGTCCAGTGCGGCCGCACCTGCCGTGTAGGTCACGACTGTGGCTCGGATCCGGTCCAGGGAACTCCATATGCTGCAGGGCAGCCAAAAAGGAAAAAAAAATTAAAAGCAAACAAAACACCCCAAATAACCAGAGGACGGGAGCAGGGAAGTGAGTGGGTAAGGATATAATAGAATAAGATTGGCCATGAATTGGTGATGGTTGAGGCAAGTGGGTTCACGAAACTGTTTAGCCTACTTTTGCACCTGTATGGAAGCTTTTCTTAATTTTAAAAAGGAATGTAAAGTTGGGTAATGAGGATATAGCTTGAGTTTTGCGAGATGCAAGTTCAAGAGGTCAGCCACACAGCGGTGTGAACATACGTAACGATACTGAACTTTACACTTAGGAATGGTAAGGGTGGTGAAATGGTTAAATTTATGTTATAGGTATTTCAGCACAGTTAAAAAGGGAAAACAAGATGTCTACCAGATAAGAGACACTGAAGGCTGAAAATTAAGTATTGAAAAACCTACATATCACGTGCTAGAAAATATTAACAAATATAGAGATAACATCCAAAACTATAACTCAAGGCAAAAAGCATTAAATGAATAAAAGATGTACATGATGCAAGTTACAATCCATAAAGAAAGTTTAGCAGTCATAAATAGTTATATACTGGGAGTTCCTGTCATGGCTCAGCAGAAATCAATCCGACTAGGAACCATGAGGTTGAGGGTTCAATCCCTGGCCTTGTTCAGTGGGGTAACGATCCGGCGTTGCTGTGAGCTGTGGTGTAGGTCACAGATGTGGCTTGGATCCTGTGTTGCTGTGGCTGTGGCGTGGGCCAGTGGCTACAGCTCCGATTAGACCCCTAGCCTGGGAACCTCCACATGCTGCCGGTGCGGCCCTAAAATGACAAAAGGCAAAAAAAAAAAAAAGTTATATACTGAACAAAATCACTATAAATATATAAAACAAAAATTGTCAAGGAATTCCCGTTGTGGCTCCGTGAGTTAAGGACCCACGCTGTCTCAGTGAGGATGCAGGTTTGATCCCCGGCTTTGCTCAGTGGGTTAAGAACCCAGCGCTGCTACGAGCCGCCGTGCAGGGCCTGGATCAGGCGTTGCCGTGGCTGTGAGGCAGGCCAACAGCTGCAGCTCGGATTTGACTCCTAGCCTGGGAACTGCCACATGCCACAGGGGTGGCAGTAAAAAGAAAAAAACAAAAGAAAAACCTGACAAATACGTAAGCAAACAGACGCAGCCACGAACATGGGACACATTTTTAACGTATCCCTCTCAGAAATGAACGGATTGAGTAGAAAATTAGGCGTATGGAGAATCTGAGGAATATAACACTTTCTCTTTACCTTGTACTCAACAAAATTAAAACATGAGGGACAGTAATGAGCAAAGCATTTATCTAGCCTCAAAGGAAATCTTACCATGTTCTAGAGCACAAAAATCATAAGGAGGCCCAATTTACAGACACAGCACAAGTAGATGCTGACCAAAGTACAGCATTCGAGAAAAACCCAGCACTCTGAAAACCTGGGAACAAACCCAGCAGGGAATGAATAGGTACCTTGTGGCCGTTCGCGGGACAAGAAGCAGCAATTAAAATATCTATCCGTGTGACACACCCCAAACCATACAGACACTGAGGTCATTTTTATTTTACGTATTTATTTATGTATTTATTTATTTTTTTTGTCTTTTTGCCTTATCTAGGGCCGCACCCGCAGCATATGGAGGTTCCCAGGCTAGGGGTCTAACAGGAGCTGTAGCCGCTGGCCTTTGCCACAGCCACAGCAGCGCCAGATCCGAGCCGCGTCTGTAACCTACACCACAGCTCACAGCAATGCCGGATCCTTAACCCACTTAGTGATGCCGGGGATTGAACCCGCAGCCTCATGGTTCCTTGTCGGATTCATTAACCACTGCACCACAACGGGAACCCCCACTGAGGTTATTTTTAAAAGCAAGTTTCAAAAGGAAGCTTTGTGTAACACTGGCACGTCCACTGGGACCACAGGAAAGTGGCCCACGTGCTCATGAGCCCACAGTGAGGACAGTGGCTGCCTCCGAAGGCAGAGAACACTGGGGTCCTGGGACACGCGTGCGGAGAGCTTCACTTTTCTGTCTTTAAGTTTTATTATGAAGAAAGAAGAAGACATTCTGGGCAAAGTGCAGCAAAATATTAAGATTTGATGAACTTTGGGGAGTTCCCGTCGTGGTTCAATGGTTAACGAATTTGACTAGTATCCATGAGGACATGGGTTTGATCCCTGGCCTCGTTTGGTGGGTTAAAGATCTGGCGTTGCCGTGAGCTGTGGTGAAGGTTGCAGATGGCCTGGATCCTGTGTTGCTGTGGCTGTGGCGTCGGCTGGCGGCTACAGCTCCGGTTGGACCCCTAGCCTGGGAACCTCCATGTATCACACCACACTCCACCTCTGCCCTGACCACAGCTGAAACCATCACACAGAGTAAAACAAGGCATCTTCCCAGACAGGCTGGGGTGAGAAATCAAAACAAAAGGATGGCATCACAGCAAATGTCTTGTCCCCCTATGTCACCCGGGTTAGATTCAAGGTAGCCTGAACACCAGAACAGCACAGTGGGCGTGGCCAAGAGAACCCCTCCTTTCTGCTCAGTGGGCTGGGAGGAGCAATGGCCTGAAAGACAGAGAGAGTGGCGGACATGCCCTACTTCATTTTCTTTTTCCTGGTCTTGCTGCAGAGGCAGATTCGTGTCCCAAGATGATGGTAGCAGCAGCTATAGCAGCAGAGCTACTGTAATTGTCACATTGACCTAGAGGTGGATCCAGTCACAGGAAGTACGTGGCTGTGCAGAAGCTGAAGGCTTCTTCATGGCCAGGGGACCGGGAGGAGAAGCCTAGGGAAGCCAGAGAGTACGGGAGGAATTAATAAGAAGGAGATCAAGAAAGAGAACTTAGAAAGATTTACACAAAGTTCCAGACTCACCTCTGGGCTAGACCTGTGTGGAAATGACCCAAAAAACATGCCGAAGGATTTGAGAATTGAATGATCGTGTAGACCACCGCCAAGATTGAAAACTGAACCGAGGGAATCTGGCCCACAATGATGTGGACCCAAACAGCACTGCAGAGACTTTGAAACTAAACTCACATGGAACCATAGCCCACAGGAAGCAGGTCTGAACTTGTGGTGTGACCCCAACCAGGATGCTGGCCAGAAAAAAAAAAGATAGTGAGAGAGAGAGAGCAATGTTTGAGAACTCTGGAGAAGATTTTGATAGGATCCAGAGACTTCTTAAATAATATCCGAAATGTCTGAAATGCAATCCAAAAGTACTCCAACAACAGTAACAGCAAAGAAAATCTCAAGAACCTGTAGGAGGAAGAATAATGGATGCTGACTCTGAGATGATCCAAATGCGGTGAAGGCAGAAGAGGGAGCAAGGGAACTTGAAGACCAGCAGAAGTGATCCACTATGAATAAGGAGAAAAAAGATGGAAAAAAGACTGGAGCCTGGGAGCCTGCGGAATGGCACCAAGAAGTCCAGCATTTGTGGCGCTGGAGCCCGGAACGAGAAGAGTAAGAGATTAACGCAGAAAGGCCTCTGAGGCGGTAATAGCTGAACTTCCCAAATTTGGTGAAAAATGTAAACTTAAAGATTCAAGAAGCTCAGTGAATCTGGAACAAGAGAAGGCAGAAGGAAATCAAGCCTGTACACACCATACACAGACTGTCGAAAACCAAAGATAAGTGTCTTGAAATCAACATTACCTGTGGAGAAACAGGACGGGTTACATACAGAGGATCAAGCACTTGAGTAACTGCTGATGTCCCACCAGAACCGTAGAGGCCGGGAGACGATGGAACAACTCACAGAAGGGGGTCGTGGAAAGGACGTCAGCTCCGTGTTCTGTTTCAGCAAGATTATTTCTCCAGTGAAGGGGAAATAAAGACGTTCTCAGACAAAGGGGAGGCAGGAAAGTTAATCCCCAGTGGGCGAGCTCTAGAAGCAGTCTTAAGATTTCAGAAGGGCAGAGTTCCCGTCGTGGCGCAGCGGTTAACGAATCCGACTAGGAACCATGAGGATGCGGGTTCGATCCCTGGCCTTGCTCAGTGGGTTAACGATCCGGCGTTGCCGTGAGCTGTGGTGTAGGTTGCAGACGCGGCTCGGATCCTGCATTGCTGTGGCTGTGGCGCAGGCCAGTGGCCACAGCTCCGATTAGACCCCTAGCCTGGGAACCTCCACATGCCGCAGGTGCAGCCATAAAATGACAAAAGGCAAAAATAAAATAAAAATAAATAAATAAATAAATAAGATTTCAGAAGGGCAGTAACACCACAGGGAGACGGGAAACTTAGACATGAAGGGAAAACAACGGAAATGGAAAGTAGCTGGTAAACGTACAGGCTATTTTCCTTCTGGAGCTCTTTACGCTGTGTTGCTGGTAAAAACCATAAAATTGTCTGGTGGTGTTTTCAGGGTTTGTCGATGTCCAGTATGTGGCAGCTACAACATAAAGGGAGAAGGAACTGAAGGGACAGACACAGTTTTAAATGCTGCTTCATTTCACTTGATGTAGTGAAGTGTTGACTTCAAGTAAACGAGGTGTTTAGTATATGCACATTGTAATTCCTAGAGCAACCACTGAATAACCTATGGAAATACAGATGGTTAAAAAAAAAAAAAAAAGCCAACCCATAACTTAAAATGCAATACTAAAAATACTGATACAATCCCAAAGAATGCAGGACATGGGAACAGAAAAGTGAAAAACAAAGGCAACAGAAAACAAAAATGTGAACAATAGATATAAATCCAATTTCTTCTTTCTTTCTTTCTTTCTTTCTTTTCTTTCTCTCTCTCTTTCCTTCCTTCCTTCTTTCCTTCCTTCCATCTGTCTTTCCATCTTTCTTTCCTTCTTCCTCTCTTTTTTTTCTTTGGCTTTTTAAGGCTGCACCCACGGCATATGGACGTTCCCAGGCCAGGGGTCCAATCAGAGCTGTAGCTGCAGGCCTACACCACAGCCACAGCAATGCAGGATCTGAGCCTCGTCTACGACCTACACCACAAGTCATGGCAACGTGGATGCTTAACCCACTGAGCGAGGCCAGGGATCAAACCCAAGTCCTCATGGATACCAGTCAGGTTCGTTAACCACTGAGCCATGATGGGAACTCCCAACAATTTCAATAATTATATTGTGTAAATGATCTAAAGACACCAACTGCAAGGCAGATATTGGCATGTGAATTTTCTAAAAAAATTCCCCAAGTATATGCTGCCTATAAGAAACATTTTAGGGAGTTCCCATTGTGGCTCAGAGAAAACAGATCTGACTAGCATCCATGAGAACGTGGGTTTGATCCTTGGCCTCGCTCAGTGGGTTAAGGATCTGGCTTTGCTGTGAGCTGTGGTGTAGGTGCAGATGTGGCTCAGATCTGGCATTGCTGTTGCTGTGGCTGTGATGTAGGCTGGCGGCTACAGCTCCAATTGAACCTCTAGCCTGGGAACCTCCATATGTTGCAGGTGCTGCCCTAAAAAGACAAAGAAAGAAGGAAGGAAGGAAGGAAGGAAGGAAGGAAGGAAGGAAGGAAGGAAGGAAGGAAAATAAATGAAACACTTTAGGAGTTCCTGCTGTGGAGCAGTAAATTAAGAATCTGACTGTGGCAGCTCAGGTCACTGTGGGGGTGCAGTTCAATCCCCAGCCTGGTGCAGTGGGTTAAAGGATGCAGTGTTGCTGAAGCCTGGATTCAATTCCTGATCCAGGAACTTCCACAGATACAGCCAAAAAAAAAAAGGGGGGGGGGAACACTTTAATATGAAATGCAGGTAGATTAAAAGAGGAAGGAGGGGAAAGATACACCACACAAATACTAATAAAAAAAAATTAGGAGTTCCCACTTTGGAGCAGCAGTTACAGATCTGGCCACAGCTGTGGGGTCACCAAGGAAGGCTGTGTCCCAGGCCATAAAATAAACCAGAACACATTTAAGAGAACTGAAACCACACACAATATGTTCTCTAGCCATATCAGAGTTAAGTGGAATTAAACCAGGAAATAAGCAACAGGAAGACATGGGGAAATATCCAAAGAACCAACATAATTGTAAATAATCCATGGGCCAAACAGAAACCTCAGGGGAAATTAGAAAACATTTTGGACAGAATGAAATGAAGTACAACATGTATTTATAGAATGTAACTAAAGCAACACGTAGAGGGAAATTCATAGCATTCAAATGCGTGCATTAGAAACCCAACATGAATGGATCCCAAGCATTGGGGGAGACCAACGGGAATCCTTCTCCCAAGCTTCACAGGCACAAAATCTGAAAAACAAAGACTGTGAGGAGATGGCAGGGATGGGGGAGGGTGGAATCCTTTAAGTGAAAAACATGTCATCGGCTTCCTGGTATCTACCAAGACCACTGAAGCCTTGGAGTCTCCACGGGGCATTGCTTGTGGGAAATGCAATTAAGTCGGGTTGAGTACCGGGGAGACGGCCTCGTAAGCCTCAGTGCTTCCGAGTAGGTGGGGCGCAGGCCGGGGCTGGGGTTTCTCCAGCTCGATTCGGGAGTAAGAACGTGAAACTGAAGGCACCACAGGCCTTTGTGGGGAGTGACCCAGAGGGACAGGGCTTTGCGTCTCAAAGAAAAGTGAAGCCTGGGGTGAGGGGGGCCTTTGGAGCCAGATTCTGGGCATAATCCTTTCCCGGAAGTCAGCCAAGAAGTTCCATGTGCAGTCGCTTTCACCTTCTAGAAAACTGACTTTATCTCATCACGTGTTCATTGAGCATTTCGGTGCCTGGGCAGGACCCTGGGCTGGAGGCCCGGAGGCACAGCTGTCCCCTCTGGGACATGGTGGCCTGACTCAGAAGCAGGAACATCATGGTGACATCAGGCAGAATAAGCTGGGGGATCCCCAGCGTTCGGGGCGTCGGGGTGTCAGGGTGGGGCGGGGAGGAGGCAGCCGAGGGCGTGTAGAAAAGCGGAAGAGACGCAAGAGGCATCCATGGGCCCTGGCTGCCCCCGGGCCCCTTGCCACCCAGCCATGTCCCCACAAGACACACCCCCGAGAGCACCGAGACCAACGCTGCTTTGTGACAGTGTGAAGAGTAAGAGGGGTTCCAGGCTCGCTGTGCAGAAGGTCCCGGGTGGGGGCAGTATCGTAGCCAGTGCTGGAGGGAGGCGGGGGCCGGACACCGCCACCCCGGATGGGACAGTGAAGCACAGGAACCAGAGGAAGAACAGCCCGGCACCCGGCAGGCAGAACGCGGTCCCTTGAGAACTCCTCCCACTTGACGTGAGGGCGTCAGGGGAGCAGCGCGGCTGCTGGCGGCTCTGTCCCCACTCCCAGCCGCTCCGCCCGCCCTCTGCCCACCGCCCTGCCAGCCGGCCTGCAGACCCCGCGCCCACCCGGCTCTTGTCTTCTCCTGACCTTCTCCCACCTGCGCTTTGTCTTGCTTTTTAGTCTCTTCCTACCAGTGCCTTCCTTCTGCAGTGTTGATTCAGCTGCTGCTCTTTGTGGGGAGACCGGGGTGGGGGGGGGTGCTGGCAGACGCAGCTGCAGAGGGGGAGGCGGGCACGCTCCAGTGACGGTGGGGGGACAGAGCAGGAAATTGCGCTCGAAGTGGCAAGCACTCAGAGCAGTTCTTGCTCATTTGGTCCCCACAAATCCACATCGACAGGCGGAAAGTCAGCAGCCAGGGCAGTGGAGCCCCTTGCTGTTACCCGGGCCGAGCGGGCGCCACGGGCCGAGCATGCAGAGGACAGAAGAGATCCGAGAGGCCAGGGGCTGCTTTGAGCTACGACTGTCCTGAACCCTGGCCTGGGAACCCCCAGCCCCACTTCCCAGGTCAAGCAGGGGCCCTTTTCTCCTTAGCCTTCCTCTTTGTGGTTTTTGTCCCTTCACGAGAGGAAGCTGAAGAGGTGGCATTGTGATTTCCGTGACTTACCGGGAGGGGAAGTTGTCAGAGCACCCGCGGGAGGCAGGGATGGGGGGCTGGCCCTGGCCCTGCAGGAGCTGCTCAGGCCTCATTAAAGTATAGAGATGAACTGATACAGTTGACCTTGGGGAAGGTCACACGGGAAGGTTCCTGCAGGAAGGAGGGAGACTTGGTTCTACATTCAGAGGCGACTGAGCCAGGAGAAAAGTTAAGCCCTTATCAACTCTAGGGGCAAAATCAGAAAGCTACACCCGAAAGAAAATGTAATTATAGGACATCCACCTGACTTAGCAGTGCACATTTACAGTTAGAGTTAGGAAGGCAGGGAGCCCAGGGTAAAAATAAAACTGTGATAACAGCTCAGCAGAGGCGAGGGCTGGGCGGGGTGGGAGGGCTGACGCCTTTCTCCACCAGAACAGGAACATAACGCCTTCCCAGACACCTCCCTTCACCGCAAGGCCAGGCTGGCCTGTGGGGCACCGGGAGTGTGGGGGCATCTAATGCCAGCCCGGGCCCAGGCTCACCCCTCCCCTTTCTGGTACTTGTCAAACTGCCATTTCCTGTTCCTTTCGTGGTTTCCGCCAGTGCCGTCTGAGGACATCTTTGGGGACACCTGTCCACGGCGGTTCTGGGCTGCTGTTGTCAAAACAGCTGGTACTGTCCAAGCCTGGATTAAGCAGCTCAGTTTCCACAGGTGCTTTCTAACCTCCTCTTGCCCAGGGGGCCTGGCTGGGGGCCTGGAGTGGAAGCTCGATTCAGTGTTTGCGTGTGGGGTCCAACAGCCAGGCCCCCTAGCAGTGCTGGAGCCCCGGGACCCTCGGGCTTGTTTTTCCTCTGGGCCTCAGTTTCCCACAGTCTCTCCCCAACCCCCAGTTGTGAGGACAGATGAGAGCACAGGAGGGGAGCCCGCAGTGGGCCTGGTACGCGGCAGCTGCCCCACAGACATAGAGGCGTACATCACACAAAGAAGAACCAGACGAGGTCCCACTGCTCATGGAGCTAGTGCTAAAATTATAGACTTTTTTTTTTGAGGGGACGGTCTGTACTTGAATTTACCGAAACTTCTTCTCATGATGTTTTCCGCTTCTACCTTTTAACTTTTGAATCTGGGGGAACAACTTAACTTTTCTGCACTGGTTTGTTTTCCTGTAATAGATTGGGAATCAGACCCTCCCCGACGCCATCCGAGAAACGCGGTGCGGACGTGAACCTGGCTTCCGGGAGCGAGTGCCGAGGAAAGCGAGGGGTCCTCGGCCTCGGGGAGCAGGGAGCACTGGCCTCTGCCCGCGCCCGGGAGGAGGTGGCCTTGGGGCACGCTGACACTCCTAGGGACAGAACGTCTGAGAAACTCTCACGGCCCCTCGCCCTGGCCAGGACCCCTGGCAAAGCCCACTTTCAGCCTCCCCTCCTCCCCACCTCTGGGACCCCAGGCTTCAGCCACATCTAACTACCTGGCTCATCTCTGAACTCGGCGGGGTCCGGTCCACACGGGTGGCTCTGAAGCTCACCCGCCGCCCACACGTCTCCTGGCCTGGAGGGTCTGACCTAAATGCTGCCGCCCCACGGAACCCCCAGCCCCGCTGTAACCCTAACTGGTAGGAGCTGTCCCTTCCTCTGGCCCCAGGGTGACGCTACAAGAAATGGGTCACATCACATGTGGAGGTGAAGGGTAAGGGCCTAGGTGTGTGGTCTTGGACTTGCAGCCTCATTGGGCCTCAGTCCCCTCGCCCGCCCACGAGGATGATGACCATCCTGTCGCCGGGCGTGGGGTTGGGAGCCACGCGGACACAGAACAGCACCTGGCAGAGCAGCGTGATGGGCTGCAGGTGGGGGCATTCCCGGAGGGGAGGCGGATCCACTGGGCCACACCCCACCTCTGGATCAGATCCCAGGGCAAGCGCAGGTGTCTGTTTAACACATTCCGGCGGCAGGCCATCAGAGTGGGACACGCTCTGATGGGGTCCCAGATGGGACCCCGAGCCCAGTGCCAAGTGGGGCCTGACCGCGAAGGCTGGGTGGGGGCGGGGGAAGGAGACAGGACGTCAGAGGCGGGAACTGAGCCTGAGACCACCCAGCACTGACTCGGACCCCAAGCGCCGTTTCCCTGTCTCGGAAGCCTCTCCTGGCCTCTCCCGCCGTCTCAAGATCCCTCCTCCACCGCACGCCTCCCGGGTTCCCACTGCAGCCCGAGGGCGGGTGACGCAGGGCCTGGCCTCCTGGCCCCCTGGCGCCCTTGCAGGCACCCCGCTGGGGCCAGGGGGTCGCCTCTGCACACCTGCCCCTCCCGCCCACCCCGCCCTCTCCTCTGCTGCTGTATCCCGCCCCAGAGGCGGCCTCTCAGCCCAGAAGCTCCTCTCCAGAAGGCTCTTGCCCCCCAGCTGGGAGGCCAGGTGCGGTGGGGACGGGCTTCCGTCTTCCTTCTCTCACAGAAGCGGCAGCGCGGCTCCGGCATGGGCCGGGGGAGCAGCCTTGTTGCTGGCACTGCCATCCCAGCCACCCCTGGGCTGGGGGCTGCAAGGCCTTAGGCCAGTTCTTGGGGTACCTTTTTCTATCTGTAAGATGCAGGCGGGTGTCACCTCTCAGGAGGCAGAGATAAAGTGCAGGAAACTCTCAGCAGAGTCTGGAAACAAGGGGGTGGGTGGGGGTCAGGGCCCGGAGGTCAGGTCCCGGGCCGGCAGCTGAAGAACAAGCCTGGCTGGGGGAGGGGGCATGGCACCCAGAGGCTGGCTCTGTTGCGGTGAGGCTGAGGTCGAGGGGGGAAGGGAGCAGCCGCCCTAATCTGGGTGTGACACCGTCCAGTCCACGCAGGGAGCGAGCTGCTCGCTGCAAGTCATGGCGGTGGGAGCCCAGGCTGGGCTGACAGCTGAGCCCGGAATCTGCCAACCCTGGGCTGTGTGCTGGGTGGGTGCCAGGAAGACCTGACCTGTTGCATGCTTTCGCAGCACTCAAAATTCCTAGTTAGAAAAGCCGCACCACCCGGGGAGGCAGAGAAAAGAGTCTGGAGGGGCCTAGACCCTGTGCACTTCGTGGCATCTCTGGGCACCAGGATCAAAAGTTGCCAGAAGAACGAATTTCTGTGTTTTCCAAATTGCCTGTGATAGCCGTGTATTAATTTTGTAATCATGAAAAGATGTCACTGTGAACCCAGTTACTGAGACCAGAAAACCAAACCCAAGGGACCCAATCCCCAGCAGGGGGCGCTCTCCCTCCAGACGGGGGAGCGCTGAGAGCCGAGGAGAAGGCGCAGAGCTGGAAGCAGCGCGCGGGGCTGTGGGCTCCGGACCGAGCGCGGGCCAGGGCCCCCCATCTCCCATCCAAGCAGTAAAGTGGACGTTGCGACCCGGGAGCTCTCCCCACGCCCCCTGGTCCCTCACAGCTCCCTCCCGATCACCCCTGGCGATCATATTTAGGTGCGTTACTTTACCCCAAGTTTCCCAGCGCCGGAAGTCCGCAACCCCAAGCGGTTTGCATCAGACCTTCCTGTCGAATTGCCGGTGGTGGACAGGGCGGGACCCGCCAACCGCGCAGAAGCGCACCGGCAGGGCGCCGGCGCGCGGTCCCAGAGCCAAGAGGGAGGCACGCGTGCCCGAGTCCCGGGAACGTGTCCTGTCCGGGATGCGCAGGCGACAGACGGCCCCGCAGAGGCCCAAGCGGATCTGTTTTAACCCCGAAGTCCCTGGACCAAAGCCAAGGGCCGGAGTTTATGGGGGAGGAGCTGCCCAGGAGCGCAGCGCGCCACGTCCCCCCACGGGCCCGGGGACTCCGGGTCCGAGTCGCCTCCGTTGGGCAGCGTGACTGAGAGGCAGCCGCTCCCGGTGCCCACGCGTGCACGCGCCCCCCTTCTCCGGCCCGCAGCTGCTCACCCACCCTGCCCACGGGGTATCTGCCCCGGAGTGGCCTGCGCCCGCCTCCCGGCACCAGGCCTGGGGGCGGCGGCGGGGCTTCGCTTGGGCCTCTGCCTCCCAGTCCGCAGCGGGTGGACGGAGCCCACTCTCGGGGCGTGGCGCTGCCCTCCCGGAGCCCCTTCCTTAGGCGCCCGGAAGAAGCGCGGGGTGGGAGAGAACCGCCTCCCTCCCCATCGGCGCGGGCAGCGGGGCGGGAAGGTCTGGGGTCAGTCTGGGGACTTTATTTATCGCTGACCCTGCAAACGACCCAAGGCCCGCGCGCCAGCCTCCGCCTGCCGCCAGGCGCTGTGCCGGGTGCCGACGGTGACACCCAGACGGCCCGACCCTGAGCCCTGAACTCCACGCGCTGGCTCCCTGCCGACTCTCGGCCACTGGGATCTGAGCACGGGCTCCCTGCAGGTGCTTCCCGGTGCTTCACCTGTCGGTCCTCAAAGAACCCCCATCCCACCTAGTGTAGAGGTGGGGGAACTGGGGCTCAGAAATTCCTCTCTCGCCTGAGTCACCGTCAAGCTTGGCCACCTCCCCGGGAGCGGGAGAACCGGCCTCCTGCGGAGAGATTGGGGGGGGGGGGGGGGGGGGAGGTGCTTCAGACACCTGAACTCAGGCGAGGGAGGGTCTGAGGGGAGAGGAGTGTGGCGGGGGAGAGGGGCCGGTAGGACCCATTGCCGGGCTGAGGGGGCTAAGGAAGGCGTGTCTGGAGCCAGATTCGAAGGGCTGGGCGCAGCACCGGGGAGGCAGGTGCAGCGCCCATGACCGCCCCAGGAAGGAGGTCCTGACACTGGGCACATGGAGACGCATGGGGTCAGGGCATTGGCCCAGGGCCAGGCAGGGTGGGACGCAGTAGGCCTGGGGCTCCACGTCCCAGCACAGTCACAGGAGCAGCAGGTGAGAGCCGGGCATCCGCAGCGCCGCTGCGCGCAGGTCGCCGTCGGCTCCAGCGCGCACCGGGGGTGGGAAACCCGAGGGCAGAGGAAGTCCTTGCGGAGGGCCGGGAAGGCCGGGGCAGACAGGGATGACCCGCGGGAGTGTTTGCCCCCGAGGCTTTCCCGGAAGCCACCCTTCCGCGACCGCGTGGGAACCCCACACCCGCTTGAAGCCTTCGTATGGATCCTGCGTGGCCCGCGTTCGGCGGAGGCTGCGGGTGCTCGGGGTCGCGGGAAGCGCCCGCGCTGGGCTTTTCCCCCCCGTACGCGGCGTCTGTGCCCGCGGCGCCCCCGCTCCACGACAAACCCCGGAGGGCCGCGAGCGCCCTCGCGCGACGGAAGAATTAACTCGCGCCGCCCGCGCGGGGCGCCGGGCCTCTCCAGGGAGGCCGTCGGCACAGGGAACAGAGGACACGCGGCTGAGCTCTGGGAAAGGCAGAGCTGCCGAGGGGGCGGGGCCACCCGGGAGACCGCAGCCAAGGGCAGGCCTTCCAGATCGCGAACGCGGCCCCTCGGGGGAGGCAGGGGCCGCTGTGAGCAGAAGGGGCTCCATTCCGGCCAAGGGGGGGAGGGAGAGGGCAAGGGGCTCCAGCGAGGAGGCCAGGGCTGGAGCCCGGGGTGGGGTGAGGTGGGGTGGTGGAATTTGGGGGGATGGGTGAGGGGCTGTTGGGGGGATGTGATAGGGAGAGGAGGAGCTAGCCAAGAAGACACTTCCGTTTTGGGCACCGGCAGCTTTGTGAGTGCCGCTGCCATTTCTTCCCAAGGGGAATATACCGCTGGGGCCGGGGTGGGGGTCAGGGTCAGACTGGGGCAGGAATCAAGGATTCCACTTTAGGATTCCCGCAACAGCTGCAGGTGGAGACCCAGACGCACATGTCGGAGTGGCGGGCTGTGGCCTGGTCACTGAGGGAGACAGGAAGGGGCAGCCCCAAAGAGAGGGGCCCAAGGGTTTAGAGAAAGTCATAACTGATGCATTTTGCAGAAGCTGGACATTCTTCTCCTTTTATTTAGAAAGCGTGGGCTGCCGGGAGGAGGCAAGAGGCAATTCTGAAGTCCAGGCTGTCCTGCAGGCCTCTGGAGGTGGCCAGGCTCAGAGGTCAATGGGGTGGGGGTGGGGTCAGGCAAGGGAGCCAAGCCAGGGTCTCCTTGCCCCAGATGGCTCAGGAAATGATGCCGGACGGAGGAGAGGGTACCTGTGTGTTGAAGATCAGCTTCAGTGATGCAGGGGCCCTTAGAGCAGAGCGGCTCTGGGACACAGCCCAGTGTTTCTGCGCCAGATGCCAGGAGATCATTCCTCCAACCGGCTGAGTTAGCCCTCTGCCTACGTGTGCTCTGGCATGACTGTACCCGGCAGTCACTACCTCTGCGTTCCCCTTAGTTCTCCTCACAGCAATAGAACAAGAGAACGTCGCCTGACATCCCCTTAAAGAAGTTGTAGGGTGGGGACACGACTAGGTGGTGGGCTGGGCCCTCTCCACGCTCCTGAAAGCCTCCCAAAAGTTCTCTAGTCTTGCTCACAGCTGGGTAAGAAGTTCTAGCCAAAGGAACCTGATCTGCAGGTGCTGGTCAGACCCCCATCCTGGCCACTGGGCAAGGTGGTGACAGCAGGGCCGTTGACAGAGTTGGGCTGCTGAGCTTTAGAGCTGGCTTCTGGGGTTTCTTCCAGGGACGTTTCCTTAAAGTCGCCCCTGTAAGTCCTGGCCTGATGTCTCTGAGGTGCCCCCAGCCCCCAGTTTTCCCCCTGTCCCCGGGCATCTTTGACAGGCAGAAGCAAACCCAAGTTTGTTGTGTATTTCCACAAGCGTGGACTCCTCCAGCGCTGTATCCAACATTCCCCAGATATCAAGGCTGCATCGATTCCGGCAATTAGCCACTCCTGCCGGGGGAAACTGGGCGGGGTCGGAGGCGGGACTAGGAGGGCGACCCCGCCCTTCAGACCGCGCCCCTAGGTCCTGCCTGTCCAGTTGCAGCCCCGCCCTTCTGCGGCTCCGTCCCGCCCTTCCAGTGGCCTGCGCGTCGGGCGCGGGCAGAAGAGCGGATCCCGGCCGCAGAGGCTCCTGTTTCCGCCGAGCCCCTAGAACGCAGGACCGACTTCCGGCAGCTTGTGGCGCGTGTGCCCGCGGCTTCCGGCTGGCTCGGGATCTCCGCCGGGGAGATGGGGAAAGTGCGGGGCTTGCGGGCCCGGGTGCACCAGGCCGCAGTGAGGCCCGCGGGGGAGGCCGCGCCCAGCCCCGCGCCCCCCGCCCGGGAGGCGGCCCCTCCGCAGGCCTCGGCCGGCGGCGTCAGGGGGAAGGTAAGCTGGGGACGCCGCAGGCGGTGGGCGCGGGCGCAGACGTGCCGCGGGCCGGGCTCCGGGCGCCACGCCGTGCGGCCTCGGGGGTCCCGGGCTGGCTCCGGCCTCGCGTGCCCTGTGGGCGCCCCTCACCTCGGCGCCGCCGAAGCGTCCCCGCGACTCGGGACCTCGACCCGGGCGGTGTTGGCTGCGCGGCCTGCGGGCCTTCCTGGTCCGCGAAGGGTCGTGGCCTCCGTGGGCCCCGAGGCTCGGCTCACGTGCGCGACGGCCCGGGAGGGGTTGGCTTGCTCCGCGTCTGGCGCTGTGCGAGGAAGGACCAGAAGGCAACCACCGCCACGCGTAGAAATGCCGCTCGAATGCGGCAAAAACAGCTCCCGGGAAAGGAAAGGGAGTTCCCAGGGTCAGCGGGAAACGAGGCGCAAACTGAAGAGCCCCTGCAGCCCCTCCGCGTCCCTCCCAGCCCTAGGCAGCCGCCCGTCTTTCTGCCTCTGGTCTGTGCATTTCCCATGGATGGAGGCGTGGAGGTTGTGGCTTTCGCGTTTGGCTTCTCGCAGTTAAGCGTGGTGTTTCAGCGTTCCCGCAGGTTATACGACGTATCACCCTTCACTCCTTTCTGTGGTGGAATATGTTCCACTGTGTGGTTAGACCGTGTTGTGTTTATCAGGGGCTGACCCCGGAGCTGCCTGGAAGCATTTACTGGTGTCTGTAACCAAGGGGCTGGTACGGGGACTCTGGACCAGTCTTGGTTTGTGGGGCCCATGGTTTTGGGCCAGTAGTGCTAAAGAGAACAGCCATGCTGTGTGCCAGGCGGTTTACGTCTTCATAACCGCGCCGACTCATTTTTCAGGGAAAATCTGAGAATTTAAATAAGTTACCAAGGACACTCAGCTGCTGCTGTTTGAATCCAGGATCTGGCACCAGTGCCCAGGTTTTCATAACAACGTTTTTACACCCTAATATAATTCTCTTAATTTCTTGCATTTTATCTTGTGTAACTGATTAAAGAGTTAGGTTTTCATATATGCATTATAAACTTTTTGGGTGTATTTTCCATAGATATGTAAGTTTTAATTTTTTTTTTTTTTTTGTCTTTTTTAGGGCTGCACCCAGAACATATGGAATTTCCCAGGCTAAGGGTTGAATCGGAGCTGCAGCTGCCAGCCTACACCACAGCCACAGCAACGCTGGATCTGAGCCGCGTCTGAGACCCACACCACAGCTCACGGACATGCCGGATCCTTAACCCACTGAGTGAGGCCAGGGATTGAACCTGAAACCTCATGGTTCCTAGTGGAATTTGTTTCCACTGTGCCACAGTGGGAACTCCTGATTCTTAGTTTTTAATTAATGTGTATTGATTTACAGTGTCGTGCCAGTTCCTGTTGGCCAGGTCACAGCGGAGTGACTCAGTCATACACATGTATTCATTCTTTTTCACATTCTGATCTGTCAGGCCTACCCCAGGACACTGGACATAGCTCCCTGAGCTGTACGGTAGGACCTTGTTCTAAGCGTAGTAGTTGTGTCTCCTAACCTCAGACCCCCAGCCTGTCCCCCTCCCTCACGCCTCCTCCTTGGCAAGCACAGCTCTGCTCTCCATGTCCGTGAGTCTGTTTCTGTTTTGTAAATGGTTCATTTGTGCCTTATTTAATTTTAATTTTTTCTTTTTAGGGTCACACCCCTGGCATATGGAGGTTCCCAGACTAGGGGTCAAATTGGAGCTGCAGCTGTCGGCCTACACCACAGCCACAGCAACACAGGATCCGAGCCGAATCTGACCTACACGACAGTTCACGGCCACACCGGATTCTTAACCCACTGAGTGAGGCCAGGGATCAAACCTGTGTCCTCATGGATGCTAGTCAGGTTCATTACTGCTGAGCCATGATGGAAATTCCCATTTGTGCCATATTTTAGATTCCACATTTAAGTGTTACCATATGGTATTTTTTTCTAACTTGCTTCACTTAGTATGATAATCTCTGGTTGCATCCATGTTGCTGTGAATGGCATTATTTTGTGCTTTTTAATGGCTGGGGAGTATTCCATTGCGTATATGTACCACGTCTTAATCCACTCATCTTTCGGTGGACATTTAGGTTGTTTCTTTGTCTTGGCTATTGTGAATAGTGCTGCAGTGAACATAGGGGTACATGTATCTTTTTCAGTGAAAGTTTTGTCAGGATATATACCCAGAAGTGGGATTGCTGGATCAAAGGGAAATTCTGTTTTTTAGTTTTCTGAGGAACCTCCACAGAAAAGCCACAGTAGTCACCCACTGTTTTCCATAGTGGGTGTATCAGTTTACATTCCCACCAACAGTGTAGGAGGGTTCCCTTTTCTCCACACCCTCCCCAGCATTTGCTAGTTTGTAAACTTACTAATGACAGCCGCGCTGACCAGTGTGAGGTGGTACCTTGTTGTGGTTTGGATTTGCAGTCCTCTAATACTTAGCAGTTTGAGCATCTTTTCATGTGGCTGTTGGCCATCTGTATGTCTTCTTTGGAGAAATGTCTATTTAGGTCTCCTGCCCATTTGTTTTTTTTTTTTTTTTTTTTTTTTTTTTTTTGGCTGTTGAGTTGCTTGTGTTGTTTGTATATTTTGGAGATTAAGTCCTTGTTGGTTGCATTGTGTGCAGTTACTTTTTCCCATTCTGTAGGTTGTCTTTTTATTTTGTTTATGGTTTCCTTTGCTGTGCAAATGCTTGTAAGTTTGATTAGGTCCCATTGGTTTATTTTTGTTTTTATTTCTGTTGCCTAAGAAAACATTTGTAAGGTTGATGTCAGCGAATGTTTTGACTGTGTTGTCTTCTAGGAGTTTGATGGTGCCTTGTCATATGTTTAAGTCTTTAAGCCATTTTGAGTTTATTTTTGGGCATGGTGTGAGGGTGTGTTCCAGTTTCATTGGCCTCCATGCAGCTGCCCGGTTTTCCCAGCAGCACTTGCTAAAGAGACTTTCTTTCTCCCATTTTACATTCTTATCTCCTTTGTCAGAGCTTAATTGACCTTTGGTGTCTGGATTTGTTTCTGGGTTCTCTGTTATGTTCCATTGGTCTGTATGTCTGTTTTGGTGTCGGTGCCACACTGTTTTGACTACTGTGGCTTTGTAGTATTGTCCAAAGTCTGGGAGAGTTACACCTCCTGCTTGCTTTTTTTTTTTCTCCTCAGGATCACTTTGGCAATTCTGGGTCTTTTATGGTTTCATATAAATTTTGGATTATTTGTTCTAGTTCTATGAAAACTGTCACGGGTAATTTGATAGGGATGATATTCAATCTGTAGATTGCTTTGGGTGGTGTGGCCACGGTAGCAGTGTTGATTCTCCCAGTCCCAGAGCATTGGGCATCTTTCCCCTTTAAGTCCTCTTTAATTTCCTTTACTAATGTTTTCTAGTTCTCAGCGTATTAGTCTTTCACCTCCTTGTTCAGGTTTATTCCTAGCGTTCCCCCCACGCTTTGTGCGATTTTAAAAGGTTTTCATGCTTTTTTTTTCTTTTTTTTACATTCCTTTTCTGATATTTCATTGTTAGTATACAAAAATGCATCTAATTTCTGAATGTTGAAATGCTACTTTGCTGAATTTGTTTATCAGGTCAAGCAGTTTTTGTGTAGAGTCCTTAGGGTTTCCTGTATGTGGTAGCGTGCCCATCTGCTTGTAGTGACAATTTTACCTTTTCTCTTCCAGTTTGGATACCTTTCATTTCTTTCTTTTTTTTTTTTTTTTTTTTTTTTTTTTTTTTTTTTTGGTCTGACTGCTGTGGCTGGGACCTCCAGTGTTACGTTAAGCTGGGAGTGGGCATCTTCCTGTTGTTCCAGATTTTAGTGGGAAGGCTTTCGGCTTTTCTCCATTGAGTGTTATGTTGGCTGTGGCTTTGTCATAAATGGCTTTTATTCTATTGAGATATGTTCCTTCTGTACCCAGTTTGGTAAGAATTTTTATCATGAACGGATGTTGAAATTTGTCAAATGTTCTTTCTGCATCTGCTGAGATGATCATGTGGTTTTTGACTTTTCTTTTGTTAATGTTATGGTGTTGACTGATTTGCACATGTTGCCCCAGCCTTGTGAAACTGGAATTTGAACTTTTTTTCTCTTTTTATGCCTGCATCATGTAGAAGTTCCCGGGCTAGGGGCACAACCTGCCCCACAGCAGCGACTCAGGCCACTGCAGCGACACCAGATCCTTAACCCACTGAGCTGCCAGATAACTCCTCATCCTTGTGAGGTTGGAACAAGTCCCACTTGGTCATGATGTGCGGTCTTTTTATGTGTCGGATTTGCTTTGCTAAAATCTTGTTAAGAATTTTTGCGTCTATATTCACCGAAGATATTGGCCTATAATTTTCTTTTTTGGCGGTCACTTTGTCTGGTTTTGGTGCTAGGGTGATGGCGGCTTCATCGACTGTGGACAGTCTGTTGGAAGTTTAAGGAGGATCAGCGATTTCTCGGTGTGTTCGGTAGAATTTGCCTGTGACGCCATCTGGTCCTGGGCTTTTATTTGTAGGGAGGGCTTTTTATTATTACATGTTCAGTTTCATTTCTAGTGATGATGGGTCTATTCAGATGATTTATTTCTTCTTGATTCGGTTTTGGTGGGCTATGTATTTCTAGAAAGTTGTCCATTTCTTTTATGTTGTCAGCTTTGTTGGCATAATTGTTCATAGTATTCTGAAACTTTTTTGTATTTCTGCACTATCAGTGGAGATTTCTTCTTTTTCACTTCTTATTTGGGTTCTCTCTGTTTTCATGGTGAGCCAGGCCAGAGGTTTGTCAATTTTGTTTACCCTTTCAAACCAGCTTTTGCTTTTATTGATTTTTTTCTGTTGTTCTTTTAATATGTTTTATTTATTTTCTCTCTGATCTTTGTTATTTCTTTCCTTCTGCTGACTTTAGATTGTTTGTTCTTTCTCTAATGCAAATAAACATTTGCATTATTTCAGGTTTTTTGTTTGTTTGTTTTTTGAGGAACGTCTGTATCGCTATGAACTTCCCTCTAAGGACAGCTTTTGCGTCATCCCATAGATTTTGTATCGTGGTGTTTGTCCCAAGATATTTTTTAATTTTCTTTTTGATTTCTTTGTTGACTCATTGGGTTTTTAGTAGCATGTTTGGTCTCCATGTGGTTGGTTTTTCTCATTTCCTTTCCTGTGGTTGATTTCTAGTTTCATGCCGTTGTAGTCAGAGAAGATGCCTGAAATAATTCTGTACTCTTAAATTTGTTGAGGTTAGTTTTGTGCCCTTACTAGGTGGTCAGTGTTCCATGTGGACTTGAAAAGAATGTATATTCTGGGTATTTTTTTTTTTTTTGGATAATGTCCTGAAAATGTCAATTAATTAGTCTGACTGTTCTGTTGTGTCCTTTAGGATCTCTCTTGGCTTTTTTTTTTTTTGAGGGCCACACCTGCGGCATATGAAAGTTCCCAGGCTAGGGTTGAATTTGAGCTGCAGCTGCCAGTCTGCACTACAGCCACAGCAACAACAGATCCAAGCTTTGTCTGTGACCTGAACTGCAGCTCACGGCAATGCTGGATCCTTAATCCCCTGAGCGGGACCAGGGATCGAACTCACATCCTCGTGCATACTAGTTGGGTTCTTGAGCACTGAGCCACAGTGGGAACTCCCTCTGTTGCCTTATTGATCTTCTGTCCAGAGGGTCTGTCCATTGATGTGAGTGGGGTGTTAAAGTCGCCTACCATTACTGTGTTCTGACCAGATTCTCCTTTTATGTCTCTTAGTATTTGTTGTATGGATGTGGTGCTCCTGCATTAGGGGCATAGATGCTGATGTGTGTAATGTCCTCTTCTTGAACTGATCCTTTTATCATTAAATAGTGTCCTTTGTCCTTCTCTATGGCCTTTGCTTTAAAGTCTGTTTTGTCTGATGCGAGTATTGCAGCTTCCACTTTCCTGTCATTTCATTCACGTGAAATATCTTTCCATCCCCTGGTTTTCAGTCTGTATGTGTTCTTTGCCCTGAGGCGGCCTCTCGTAGGTGGCATATTGTAGGCGCTTGTTTTTTCATCCAATCTGCCACTGTGTCTTTTGATTGGAGCATTCAGTCCATTGATATGTAAGGTAATTATCATTATTATTTTGGAATATAGTTGACTTACAGCGTTGTGTTAATTTCAGATACACAACAAGGTAAGTCAGTTATACGTATAGACATATCTCTTCCTTTTAAGATTCTTTTCCTTTACAGGTTATTACACAGTATTGAGTGAATTTCCCTGTGCCATGCAGTAGGTCCTTGTTACACATCTATTCTGTATGTAGTAGTGTGTGTGTGAGTGTGTGTGCGTGAGTGAGTGTGTGTATCAGTTATCCTTCCCCCACAGGTAGTCCGGTCAATTCTTTCTTTTCTGTTCCTTTCTGTTTCTTTTTGCGGTTTGATGATTTCCTCTTATTTTATGCTTGTGTCCTTTTCCTTTTGGTTTTTGTGAATCTTTTGTTTGTTTTTGATTTGCGATCGCCCTGTTTTTCAAGTGTTTTAACCCCTTCCTGTATCTGCTTGCTTTAGACTGGTAGTCGTGTCGGCTCAAACACAGTCTCAAAAAAGAGTGTACATTTCTTACTCTCTTTACCCACATTCCCTGACTCTTGATGTCCCTTCGGCATTTTCCTGTTTATAGCTTGTGTTTGCCATCACTTTCACAAGTGGGGCTTTTTTCCTCTTTGATCTGTAGTCTGGTGTATTTATTTATGTCTGTGAGTCTCTTTCTGTTTTGTAGATCGTTCATTTGTGCCATATTTTAGAGTCCACGTAGGAGTGGTATCCTAGGGTATTTATCCTTCTCTTTCTGACTTACCTGGTGTGATAATCTCTCGTATCTATGTTACTGTGAATGGCATTATTTTGTTCTTTTTTAAGGCCAGGTTGTATTTCATTGTAAATATGTACCACATCTTTTTAATCCATTTCTTGATGGACATTTAGGCTGTTTCCACGTCTTGTCTGTTCTTCTATTTTAAATGGTAATCTTGGAGTTCCCGTCGTGGCTCAGTGGTTAACAAATCCGACTAGGAACCCTGAGGTTGCGGGTTCAGTCCCTGGCCTTGCTCAGTGGGTTAAGGATCCGGCATTGCCGTGAGCTGTGGTGAAGTTTGCAGACGCGGCTCAGATCCCGCGTGGCTGTGGCTGTGGTGAAGGCCGGCAGCTACAGCTCCTGTTAGACCTCTAGGCTGCGGGTGCAGCCCTAGATAAGGCAAAAAGACAAAATAAATAAATAAATAAATAAATAAATAAACAAACGGTAATCTTGTGGGTAGAGAATTCTAAGCTGCATGTTTTTCCCGTTTAGAACTTTGACTATCTCTCGCCATTCCCTTCTGGCAGCAGCATTTCTGCAGAGAAATTAGCTGATAGCCTTATGGGGGTTCCCTTATAATTAACTCTCTGTTTTTCTCTTGCGGCCTTTGTTTAAAAAAAAATTTTTTTTTTTGCCTTCTTTTTTTACGGCCACATCTGCATCATATAGAAGTTTCCAGGCTAGGTGTTGAATTGGAGCTGTAGCTGCCAGCCTACGTCACAGCCACAGCCAAGTGGGATCTGAGCCACGTCTGCCACCTGCACTGCAGCTCATGACAAACTGGGTCCTTATCCCACTGAGCAAGGCCAGGGCTCAAACCTGAATCCTATTGGATACGAGTTGGGCCCATTACCACTGAGCCACAATGGGAACGCCTCTTGCTGCCTTTAGAGTCCTGTCCTTATCTTTAATTTTTGCTATTTGTATTATGATATGTCCTGGTGGGCGTCTCTTTGGGCTCATCCTGTTTGGGACGCTGTGCTTCCTGTGTCTGAATCCTTTAGATTTGGGAAGTTTTCAGCCACAATTTCTTCAGATACATCTTCATTCCCCTTTTCTCTTCCTTATCCTTTCTGGATCCCTCTTAGGCATAGATCGACACTCTGTATGTTACTCCATGGATATGTTAGATTGCTTTAATTTCCCCTCTGGCTTTCCGTTTGCTGTCCTGATTGAGTGATTTTCCATTAATCGGTCTTTCAGGTCACTTATTCGTTCCTCTGCATTATTCAAATGCGCTGTTCGATGTCTGTAGCTCAGCTTTTATCTTTGCAAATGAGTTTTCTAATTTTACTTGGCTCCTCGTAGTTTCTAGTTCCTTTTTACAGTAAGCCACGTTTCCGGCGGCGCTGGCCATTCTCACCTCCTGTGGTATTTCCATTGCCTCCTTTTTGGACGCAGTGTCTGCTGGGCTGCCGTCTGAGTCACTGTTTACTCCTTCACGGGGATGCCCTGTTCCCTTGTGTTTCTTCATTTTGCCTGTATTTTTCTTACTCTGCGTTTAAGGGAAATAACTCTCTCCTGTCCCTGTGGAGGGCTGTTTGTACACAGGCTCATCCCTGCGGGGCTTGTGCGGTGTCCCAGTGTTTGCTCTGAGGGCTGCTCTTGGTTTGGATGCCTGCTGTCTTTCCTCGGTGCGTGCAGGCGCGTGCAGGCCGCCATCCCCTTGCTGGGCGTGTGCAGGTGCGCAGCCCCCATGTGCGTAGAAGGAGGCGGGGGCAGTGGGTGGTGCCTGCAGCCATGCCGGGTTGCTGGGCCCTTGGCAGTGCCTGTGACCCACAGGAAGGTGGAGGCGGTACCAAGTTACGGAGCCCTTGGCAGCTGCAGTGGGGGGCGTGTACTTTCCTGGGGGCTGGGGGCAAAGCCTTGGAGGTAAGGGTGGCAGCAGG
>PVHT021183663.1:174397-232211 GCA_004024745.2 Catagonus wagneri
TCAGGGCCTCGGGCTCAGGGCCTCGGGCTCAGGGCCTGGGCCGGAGCGGAGGGGAGCGAAGTAGCACGCGGGGCTGGGCTCCTGGAGCACAGGCATGGCCCGGGGCGTCTCTGGTGTGTGCTCCCCGGGGTTCTTAGAACCTGCAAACAGGGCAGAAGGCCATTGTCACACCCGGGCAGGGCAGGCAGTTCCTTCCTCCAGGTGATGAGCGCTCAGGTCGACTGTTGCCCCGCAGTGTCCTCGTTGCCGCCCCGCCCCTTCCCTCTCGTCACCGCGGGAGGGCTTTTGCCCACTGTGCTGCCCCCGTCCGGGGCTCTGCTGGTGCCTCTCCCCGGCTCCATGCTTCTCTGTTGTAGCCGGAGCGTCCTGTCCGGGCGGCCCTGGCGCGGGAGCGGCTCTCTGCTGCGGGCACGGCAGCCCGTTCTCGGGGCCGGCCTTCGTGCCGCGTGTGCCCGCCAGGCAGCGGGAAAGAAAGGCGCTCGCGCCCCAGGGCAGGGCTGTTGTAAGCGGTGTGCGGGTTCCTGGTGTCATCTTATCCGCTTTCCGCCTGTGCTTGTCGTGTAAGTTGCAGCTTTCACAGCTGTGACTCCCACGGGGTGCTTTCCTTGAGGTCGTGGCGTTTGCATCACTGCTTTGGATTTTGTTTAGCTGCTCTGGCCTCTGTGTCCTTTGCGGTTGTAGGGCAGGAAGCCGGGGCACAGAAGCCCCCATCTCCTCTGGTCCCGAGCTGGGATGGGCCGTCACTTGGCTCTTCCATGGTGGGCCCCAGGTGGCAGTGCCCTGGCATGTGCCCGTGAGCCTGGGAACCTGCGCTCGCGGGGTGCCTCCATCTGCAGCGGGCAGGACTCAGTTACCCCTGTGCTTTCAGACTGAGCCTGAGGGCTTTTAGAAGATTCCGGGCTACCCAGAGAGCATGGCCACCCAGAAGGAGCGTCTGTCCTGGCTGGTGGGGGACACGTCAGGTCTGGGTGTCGTGGCCTGAAAACCGCGGGTGAGAAGGGGGCGAGGGAAGGAAGCGTTGCTGTCCTCCGCGGGGGCCCGCGGCCTGGCCACAGGGTGGAAGACGCAGCGGAGGCAGCTGACAGCGTGGGCCAGTGCCCCAGACGGCAGTGCCTCCCCCAGAAGAGCTTTTTTTAAGATGTTAAATTGTCGTAATCTAGAGAAATTAGAGAATCTTAGCAGAGAGAGAGGCCGGGGCTGTGGGCCCAGAGCTCAGAGCACCGGCGTGGGGCGGGTGGTTGCTGTGGCCCGCAGTTGGCGGAGCCCGAGCGCTCGGGGCCCGGGGGGTGGGGGGACCCGGTGGGGGCGCCTGCGAGCCTCCCCAGCTGGTGGTGTGGCGGCGGCTCCTCGCCTCGGGTGCTGCCTGTTACGGGCTTCGGACGAGTCAGTAAACATGCACCTTGGGGACAGTGCTGGCTGTAGCCATAGCCGGCCGTGTGTCCCTTGGAGCGAGGCCCCTCCTTCAGGTGGCCCGTGGTTCCCGTGGCAGATGTCCGTCACCACGGCCACGCCTCTGTCTCCAGCAGCTCCTGCACCCCAGTGTTTATCAGGCTTCCCTCCCGACTGGCCAGTGCCCTTGGGGCTCCCCTGGGTTTGAGCTGGGCCGGTGGCCTGGGGCGGACGCTGGCCGTGTAGAAGGTGGCCCCCGGCGAGTCCACTGCTGCTCTGCCACCTGCTGGCCGCAGGGCTCCTCTGTGTGTGGGTCAGCTCGGACGCCCTTCAGTGTCCTTGCGCTGGGCCGGCGGCGAGAGCACCCCAGCCCCGAGCCACTGCCTCACGCCCTGTGGGCCGAGGGGAGCCTGGCTGGGGTCCCTCCCCCCGGGGCAGACACCTGTCCCCGCCGCCCCGCACGCAGCTGTGCGCTCACACCCTCCCCGCAGCCTGGAGGCCGTGGCGCCTCGGGAGCCCCACGGTCTAGGAGCCGGCTCTGTCTCATTTCTGATTCCCGGCGGGGCCTCTGCGCTTCCGGTGGGGGCGCCCCAGGCTCTGCAGGGAGCCCCGGCCCGTCAGCAGCACGCAGCCTCCCCTGAGGGCCTGTGGGTTCGGGGACCCGCACCCGCGGGGGCTGCGAGCGGCCTGTCTGCTCCTCTGCGTCCGCTCCCGGCGAGGGGCTCGAGGCGAGCGACAGGTCCGGGGCCTGCACCCCGGCTCCTGTGTCCCGCCCTGCACGAGGTGCCAGCTGCCGGTTCTGTGTCCTTCGCCCTGGATGATGCAGTACACGAGCCCACCTGTTCGTGTCAGGGCCTGGGGTGGCCGCCGGGACTCAGTACAGTGGTCCGCCTGTACCCTGGGCCGGGCAGCCCCGGCCTCGGGCTCAGCGGGTCAGCGGGCGGAGCGGGTCTGCAGGGGCTCTGGGCGCAGAGGCTGGGCAAGGCCGCTGCTGAGCGGACCGCCTGGTCTCCAGGCCTCAGCGGGGGCCTTCGCCTCGGGGGCCCTGTCTTCGCCTCGGGGCGGTGCTCCTGAGGCGGCCCCCTCGCCCACCCAGGCAGGGCTCTGGGCCGCGACATCGCCCTGCCCGCCCGTGTCCCTGCGGTCCGAGCTCCCCGCTGCTGCAGACCGCTGCGGTTTGCTCTGAAGCTCCACTTCCTCCGAAACAGGTGTCGCAGGCTGGGCTCGGCAGGGGGCAGCAGAGCTGCGGCTCCCGGCGTCGTCGGGCTCACAGACTGGGGGCGCCTCCCGCGGTGCCTGGGCGCCCTTGCCTCCTGGCCTGGGGGAGGCCCTGGGGAGGGGTGCCCGCGGCCTCCAGGGCTTCTGACTAGCGGGGCCTGAGCTCTGCGTGCTTGACCAGAGGACCGGAAGATGCAGGCCTCTGCCCTGGGCCCGACGCGGGTGGCACGCGTTCCCGCTGTCACAGGGCTGGAGGGCAGGAAGGGGCCCCGCTGCGGGGCGGGGGGGGGGGCAGGCCCTCGGGGGGCTTCCTCCTTGCAGCCCGTCGATGGGCTCTTGCTGGTGGGCCGTGCAGGGTGGTTGGCTGCAGCCTGGCTGTGTGAGGAGGTGTGTCCCTCACAGCTCACAGCCCCCAGCCTCCCGGTGCCCACAGCATGGTAAGGTCAACCCCCGGGACACCGCCCTGTCACCACACCCTCGGCCAGAGGTCTGCGTGTGAGCTGGCCGCCTACCCCGCGCCCCACCCCTCACCTGGCCTTTACTTTGTAATTTTGGACTCCCCGTGGCCAGTGGAGTTCCGTCAGATCCGGCTGCAGTTGCCGTGCTGTACCGGGGGTCGGACCTGTGTCCCAGCGCTCCCAGGACGCGCTGATCCCCTTGCGCCAAAGCAGGAACTCCCCTCCCCTGGCTTTTAAAAATGTTTTGCTGGGAGAAGCCCTTGGGGGAGTTGAGGGTTTCAGGCTCTTGCTAATCCCGCAGTGAACCTTCCTCTGCCGCAGTTCCCGACCGTCCGGTTTGCTTGGCCCTCGTGCTGGGCATGCGGACCCGAGTCCTGGAGTCTGGAGGAGGGCACCAGCCCATCCAGGACCAGCCTTCTGTTCCAGGCCGGGTGGGTGACGTGGCCCCCCTCCCCCCAGGTTCTTTACAGGGCTCTCCTCTGTGTTTGAAATTCCCATTGAAGCCACCGCAGAGCCGGGCCGTCTGCCTCTGGCTGCATCCGCGTGCCTCCTTCTGCAGCCGGCCTGCCCTCACCCAGCCCCCGGGGACACGCGGGCCCTCCCGTCCCGCCCACCACTGTCTCATTTAAGGCCGAGGCTTCCGCATGGAGGGAGGGCTGGCAGGTCTTTGGGGGCTGGGCTCCTGGGACTTCTGGATGCCCTCAGGGTGCCTGGCCCCTGCCTGCTCTGGCTGCGCCCTGGGGCAGCATCCGGGTGCCGCCCTGGCCAGGACGACCCCACGTCGCAGGCCGCAGCCTCTGGGGACCCCAGGACCTTGTGCCGGGTGGTTCCCGGGAGGGTCCCCACCCGCCCCTCGGTCTCCACGGTTGAAGACTTTCTTCCTCCGAGATGATTTCATAGCGAATGTAGGAGGGTGGGGGGGGCCGGTCCCCGGGCGCCCCGCCTTCCCTGTCCCCCGGCCTGCTCAGCCCAGCCCCAGACAGATGCCCCCCCCCCGTCCCCCCCAGCAGCCACTGACTCAGCCCCGGGAACGCAGGTCCTGGCCCCCCTTCCAGAGGGGGTGAGAAGTCAGGGCGCATTGGGGGCGCAGCCTGTAGGGTCTGACCCTCGGGGAGGGGGTTGGGTTCCCAGGGCTTTGCACGAGGTCGCGACCTGGTACGCCAGCCGAACAGGGGCCCATCTCTGTTTCCTCTGAGCCGCCCTGCGTCTGTCGCGGCAGCCCAGGAACCTTGCGTGACACGCGGGTCTTGTCCCGAGTGTGACCTGGATGGAGCGTGTCCTGGACTGAAGCCGCTTTATCTCCTGGGAAACCAGTGACGGCCAAGCTAGCGGGCAGCCTGAGGCAGATGCTGTCGCCAAGGCCGGTGTCGCCCGGCCAGCGCCCTCCACCTGTCGCGCTTGCACCGCGCTGCCGAGGGCCAGGCCCACCTGAGTCTTCGCGCTCTGCCTGGCAGCACTTGCCCGCGCGGCCCTGGGCTGGGCGCGGGGACGAGCGGAGGGGCCCTGCGCGTTCCGAGGCCGCTCTCTGCCGGGGCGGTGGGGGGTGGGGCAGGATGCCACGGGGGTGACCGCAGCCTCAGGTTCACAGCGCACGTCCGAGGTCTCGTGCACCGTGTCCCCAAGGAAGCGGAGGCTCGGGCGGAGGGCGCTGGGGCCCCTGGCTGCTCCCGCCTGTCCTGAGGGAAGGGACGCTGGTGTGCACACTGCGTTTGCGGTTTGTCTCGGGGGAGGGGCCCCCACACGGTGTCGCTAGGACCCCTCCGGCAGCGTGGGTCCAGGCTCCCTCCTGGCCGTGCGGACGGCTGTCTCCTCCCCGTGTCCCCCGTTGTCGCCCTCCGTGTACGTCTGTGTCCTGATCTCATCTCATAAGGACCTGGTCAGATGAGGTCAGGACCCACCCGTGACCCTGTGTAACTTAGTTGCCTCCGTCAGGCCTCTCCAGGGCCTGCACGCTTGGAGGTGTGGGGGTCAGGGGCACAGTGGCGCTTTGTGGAGATGTGAGGACAGGCTTCCGGGGAGGGGAGGCCGCAGAGCTGGGCTGGAGGAGGTCACCAGCGTGGAAGGCAGGCCCACGGGGCAGGCTTGGGGAAGCAGGTGGGCAGAGGCAGGGGCAGCCCAAGCTGTGATGGCAGAGGTGTCGGGACCGTGCTGGGGGTGCAGCGAGGGGGCAGGACACGTGCCCACGCTGGCTGGGGAGGGGCCAGCGGCTCGCAGAGAGGGGACCGGGAGAGACGGGGCCCCGCTCGGCTCTCTGGGGGGTAGTTGGGTGTGGGGCCAGCTCAGCTGCAGGAAGGTCCCCACCCGGGCTCCGGGGACCAGCCCACATCCTGCCCGGCCCCATTCGCGGGCTCTGGGCTTCGTCCACAGGAAGGGACGCTCGCTCACCCTGTGTTCTCTGTCCCCAGGTGCTGAGGCCAAGGCAGTTTTGCCCAAGAAGGAGAAGCTGAAGCTGAGGCGCGAGAGGTGGCTGCAGAGTAAGTGCTCGGGCTGGCCGCTGGGTGCCTGGGGGTGCCCGGAGGACCTGGCTGCGTCGGGGAGGGGTGGCCTGTCCCCCCTCCCCGGGGGTCTGCATGGCCCTGCTTCTCCCCCACCCCCCTGAAGCGTCCGGGACGCTGCCCCTGCTGCTGGAGTGTGACACGCCCCACCCGGTGTCTGCCGGGCTCACGACGCCAAACCCCCGGTCACTTTCCCGGGCCTCCTCCCGGTGCACGGTCCGGGACCCCAGGCCTCCGCCCTGCAGGGCCCGGCGGTCCCTCCTTTCTCAGCCCCTGTCGGAGTGGGTTCCTTCTTGTTTTGTTTTGGAAAATATACTTATTTTTCATGATGTTGAATATTTGCCGATGTTTTTCCAAATATTGTGGTGATTGTTTTGAAAACTTTTCCTTACAGTTATTTTTACGTGTGACTTTTCTATGTTCTCACGCAGTTAAAATATGATCTGTGTTATTTTTTCCTTGAGGGTTTTAAAGAAATTGTGTGCTTTTAATTTTTTAGAGAAATTTGTCTGTTTCTTCCCCGATTATCAGTTCTATGTTTTGTCACTTGTTGGATGTTTCTTGTGGAAATCCGTTTTCCTTTTCTTGGTCCCTTGCGTGGAGTTTCTTGGTGAGTGGGTTTGGAGAAGTTGAGAGACCAGTGACCTGGGGCCTGAGCAGTTCTAGGCTTATAATTCTTCGATGACACTTAGATGTTCTCCCATGATGGTCTTTTTTTTCTCCCCTATTCGAGTTCATCTTTGTCATTCACTTTCTTGTAGAATCATCTAATCTAGTCAGAGCTCTTTATTAGCAAAGAGTTGTTGGTTGGTTTTTCATTATTAAATATCCTGTTTAGGAGTTCCCATTGTGGCTCAGAGATAACCAACCCAACTAGTGTCCATGAGGATGCAAGTTCGATCCCTGACCTTGCTCGGTGGGTTAAGGATCTGGTATTGCACAAGCTGCAGCATAGGTCATGGATGTGGCTTGGATCTGGCGTTGCTGTGGCTGTGATATAGGCTGGCAGCTGCAACTCCTGTTTGACCCCCTACCCCGGGAACTTCCGTATGCTGCAGGTGCAGCCCAAAAAGGAAAAAAAAAATCCCGTTTATCATTATTTGTATCCCCTTCTCTAATTTCCGACTAGTTTTGTCTCTTCCATTCCAAGAATTCTTGTGTGTAGCTGTCAGTTCTACCGTTTTGTTTTCTAAATTGGTTTCTGCTTTGGTGTCCTGACCTTGGTGTGTTCAGATTTGTTTTAGTGACTTAGTCATTTCTGTCTCTGCGCTTCGTCTAGGCACGAAGGGCTGTGAATTAGCCTCTGAGTCTTGGCTTTTCTTCACGTGTTATTGGGGGCGCCCTCGTGCCCACTGTCCGGATCGCGGGGACACCACACGTCTTTATCACCTCCCTGTTCACACCGCCTGTCCGTCTGTCCAGCCGCCAACCCGTGTCTCAGCCGCACCCTCCAGAGGAAACACAGACCTCAACACGCTCTCTCCCAGATACTTCTGCTCGAGTCCAGCATTTGTTTATGGCCCTTTTTTATTTTGAGGCGAGATTTACATGCGGTGAAACGCAGAGCCTAAGCGAGCCAGTCAGTGCTTTATGACAGACGCGCAGGCCTGAGCACCAGAGTCCCTTTCAAGGTGGAGAGTGTCGCCGTAGCCCGGAAACGCCCAGACCCCCCGGAGGTGGCCACTGTCTGATCGTTTCCTGGTCAGAGCCGGGGGTCTTCCTGCTCTGGACGGCGTATAAGAGGCATCACGTGAGCTCTGCCCGCTCCGCGTCCGGGCGCTGCTGCTCAGCGTGGCCCTGGGCCCCCCGCGCTTCCTGTGGCCCGGCCGTGCCCTTCCTCCGCCGAGAAGCATCCCTTGCGTGGACGCAGCGCTTGGCGCCCGCTTGGCCGTGGATGGACAGCTGGTCTGTTTTCTCTTTCTAGCTGCCGTCGCCACGCCTGCTGTGAGCGTTCCTCACGAGTCTTTCTGTGGACACGTGTCTCCTTTCTCTTGGGTAAATGCTTGCAATGGAACGCCAGGTCACAGGGCGGGTGTGTGTTTAGTTTTATAAGCAGCTCCCAGACGTTGCTCCACTGCGCTGGACGTTGGTCCCAGCAGCGTGGGAGAGCTGTGGCCGCGCCGTGGCCGGGCCCCCAGTCCTGGCTCTTCTGCCGAGCGTGAGGTGCCCGGCGTCGTGGTCTGAGTTTGCACTGCCGCCCGCGGGCGTCGGGGCTTCCTCGGGGCTGATCCGCGAAGCCCGTGCCGAACTCCTTAGCCCTGAGCTGCAGGGCGCCTCTGTGCTGGGCGCCCCTCCCGGTCTCTGTGTCTTGCAGGTTTTCTTCTCCCAGACTGTGACTTGCCTGTGGGTTTTCTTAACGATCGTTTTTGATGAGTAGAAGTTTAATTTTGAGGAAACTGATGTGTCTTTTTTCCTTAAGTGGTGTGTGTGTGTCTTTAAGAAAATCGCCCAGCCCCGCGTCGGGCGGTGCCCCTTACTCGCCCGCAAACGTGACGGCGGGGCTTTTATATTTAGGTTTCCCACCCGTCTTGAGTGCGAAGTCTGTGGTGCGAAGTACTGGTCGGGGGCCTTATTTTTCAGTTGTTCAGCACTGCGTGTTGTAAGGAATTTTCTTTCCTCCTGCAGTTGTCTTGGTGTCTGTGAAAAATCAGACGGCCCCTCGGGAAGGTTCTGTTTGTCGTCCTTTCTCAGTACAGGCTGTCCCGATCACTCCAGCTGTGATGCAGTCTTGGGCTCAGATCCAGGGAGTCCTGCACCCCATTTTCTCTGTCCCAAGACTGCTTTCAATGGCCCAGGTCCTTAGCATTTCCATACCGATTTTTTTTTTTTTTTGGTCTTTTTGCCTTTTCTAGGGCCGCACCCGCGGCATATGGAGGTTCCCAGGCTAGGGGTCTAACAGGAGCTGTAGCTGCCGGCCTTCACCACAGCCACAGCAACGCCAGATCTGAACCACGTCTGTGACCTACACCACAGCTCACGGCAACGCTGGATCCTTAACCCACTGAGCAAGGCCAGGGATCGAACCCGCAACCTCATGGTTCCTAGTCTGATTTTTTAACCGCTGCGACATGACAGGAACTCCTATTATCATTAATTATTATCATTTTGTTATTTTGTATTGTCCGGTCTTGCTGAAGTTGTGTGTTGGTCCTGGCGGTCATCCTGTAGATTTAACAGCCGTGCTGCTTGTTAAAATAGATACAGTTTGACATGCTTTCCAAGCTGTGTTCACGTCTTGTGCTCATCCTGCTGCAGGGGCTGGAGCCTTGGCAGTGGTGACAGAGGGGGTGGGAATTTTCCTGATCTCCGGGGCCAAGGACTGGGCCACGGTCCGTGTCCTGTGAGCCTGGTCTGTTCAGGGTCAGTAACCCCAGGCCGTGATGCTGCGCGAAGCTCCTGGTCCTCACGGCAGCTGTGTTGTGTGTAGGTGGGCGGACGTGGGCAGGGCAGTGGCGAGGGCACGGCTGGGTGGAGGGGCCTTCAGGGAGCGGGGCCGGCCCTCCTGGCACCACACGGGAGCACAGGCTTCGCCTCGTAAGACCTGCCCACGTTGGCACACCTCACAGCCAGGGCAGTTGACTGTGGAGGCCTGGTTTGCACGCGGAGGGCTTTCTTTTTGGTCTATGTTTTTATGGCGCGTGGGGTTTCCTATGCCACAGCTGCCTCAACGCTGGACCCTAAATCTGCTGTTCTGGGCTGGAGTTCGAACCCAAGCCAAGGCAGAGACAAGGAAGATCCTTAACCTACTGCACCATGGTGGGAACTCCAGGGGGTGCTTTCTTGATTGTACAGAAGCTGGTTTTAGATTACTTAGCAGGAAAGGGGTGTCAGCCTCTAGGAACCCCCCCGCCAAGCGGGTCTCTGAGATGCAGCTCACTGACTCGCCGTGGTGTGGCGTTTGGAAGCACGTGCCTGCGCTGTGCGTGTGCGCGCCCGTCCCACTTCCCTGGCCGCGTGCTGTCCGCCGCGGGCCCTGCCAGCCCCTGTCCTGTGCCCCGCACTCAGGGCCACTCCCGGGTCCACCTGCCCCCCGGTGGCCGGCACATCTGCTGTTCTGAGGGGTTACGTCTGCTGTCTGCCAGGTGGAGACGGCCGCTCTTTACTGGGTGCTTAATTCTTACGTGAGTGGTTTTGGGGAGTAGCGAGCGGGCGGGCGAGATTCAGCTTTTCCCAGGGTGGCGGGTCGCAAAGCCTGCTCTTCGAGGTGCCACCTCCCTGACCCCTCACCGTACGAGTCTCTGTCGTCTCATAATTGCTCTGATGTCCAGCAGACCAGCTCTGTTTCTTGTTCGTTTGCAGAAGTGGTCTGGGTGTCCTACACGTTTAGTCTTTTTGTAGATGAGGTTTGGAGGTGGCGCGGGTTCAGGTCTAGGCGCTGCCGAGGCCTGAGCGGCCTCAGCCTTGGGCGGGGGCGGGGGCCGCCCGAGCGCGTGCGTGGCTGCCAGGACGCCACTGCTGGTGGGTGACCTCAGGTTAAGGAAGCCCCTTCTTTCTGTTCTGGGATTTGTTGTCATTTTTGTCCCGAGTGGAGAGTGAATGCCGTCACCCTCCGGCCCTTCTCGTGACCATGGCCTGTCCCATGAAGCGGCCCCTGCAGTGACCACCTGGCACGTGTCCCCATGTCGTGCCGGCTTGGCCTCAGATGCACGTGAGGTGGCCGCCCCGGCCTGGCCTGCAGCGCCTGCCGTGACTGGCCGGCCTTGCAGTAGGCGTTTGCATCTGTCCTCCGAGGGGCTGGGCCTCTGCTCTGCCCCCCTTGGTCCCCAGGTGGCTTTGGTGCCGGGCCTGCAGCTCCCGCCCTCCCTGCCTGCGCCCCCGCCCTGGGCTCTCTGGAGGCGGCCCTGGCTGGGGAGGAGCTGAGGACCGCGTTTGTCCTTGGGGGCTGGCGAGCGCTGAATGTCACCTGCTTGATCCTGACGGCCGGGCGCTGACTGGGGCCTGGGCCTGGCTCAGGAGGAGCCGGAGCTCGGCTCTGTGAGGCGGGGCGAACGGCCCTGGCCGCGCAGGCCCCTGGGCTCTCCCTGGCTGGGCGCGGCCGGCCGGCTGTGTCCCTGGTCTGGCTGCTCCGGGTGGGCCTCTCAGAGCTTCTCGGTGCTGCCCCAGGTCCCCGAGCTCGGGGAGGAGCTGCTCCTCCGGCCTCGGGAAGCCTGCCAGCCTCCCCAGTGGTTCCGGGTTCCAGAAATGACTCTCTTTGAAGGTGCCTGTCAGGGTCGCCCGTGCTTACCTCCACTCCTCCTGGGGCTCCGAGTGCGTCCCCCGGCCGTCCTGAGTCTGTGCTCGCGGGCTCCCTGTCCAGGTCCCCGTGCTCCTGGCCTGCCCTGTGCCTGCCGTCACCGCCTTCCGCCCAGGACATGCTGCCCCCTGGCCTCCCGCACCTGCGCCGAGGGCCGAGGTGCGGCCGCAGAGCCCGGAGGCCCAGGGCAGACTCGGCTCCCGGGGGGCGAGGGACCCGCCGGCCTGCCCGCCGCGGCTGATGCGCTCTGCTGGCGTCCCCTGGCCGCCGCCCGCCCTGCCCGGTCCTCTGACCGTTCGTCTGGAGGGTGCTTTTTGCTCCCTTTTTAGATGTAATTCAGGGCCTGCAGCTCAGTTATTTATAGCCCAGTAAAGCTGGCACGACGGGGGAGGCGGGCTGGTGTCTCCGGCTCCGCTCTGGTCCCGGCCTGTTTCAGGGTTTTAACAGCACAGTCTTCACCCTTTGTTTGTGTTTTAAGGGATGATGATGCAGAACGGCTAAGAAGTCAGGTGTCACAGGTTCAGGCAGGCTCCCCAGGGCACGGTCTGCACCCAAAACGTGAGCTGGTTTCCATGAGCCATGCTGTGGAAAGAACGTGTTTGAGTGCATGTTCTGTTAGCAGTTTTGGAATTATTTGGTTTAGGTTAATGTAATTTTTTTGTCTTCCTACTGCTGTACCCGCAGCACGTGGAGGTTCCCAGGTGAGGGCTAGAATCAGCTGCAGCTGCCAGCCTACACCACAGCCACAGCCACGCTGGATCCTTAACCCACTGAGCGAGGCCAGGGATCAAACCCGTGTCCTCATGGATGCTAGTCCGGTTCGTTAACGCTGCGCCACGATGGGAACTCCCTGGAGTACATGTTTTAGGAGAAAAGTCAAGTCCTGGGATGGTGCCCGTCCAGCCCTGCCTCGACCCCGCTCTGCCCTCTGCTCGGTGCTCCTGAGCCCGGCCCTGCCAGCCCGGCCCGGGGCTCTGCTCCAGCGCCCCGCCCCCATGCAGGAGGCTTCTCGGGAGCCCGCAGCTCGTGTCCCCTCTTGGCTCTGGACCGCCACCCTCACTGTGTTCAGTGTCCCCCCATCAGGTCCTCCCTTAGGACCGCCTTCCGGCTCCTGGCTGCGTCCCAGGGGCCAGGCGGGCGCAGAGGGGAGGTGCCAGCTGCTGGCTGTGCGGCTCCCCGCCCGGCCCGGCCTGGCCTTCCCGGGGGCAGGTGCTCAGGGCCTGCACCCCCAGTTCCCAGGCCGAGCGCGTGCTCTGCGGGCCGCCAGGCGGGACCCTCTGCGCTTCACTCCCCTGTCTCCCCTGACCTCGTGTCCCCTCCTCAGAAATCGAAGCCATAAAGCTGGCGGAGCAGAAGCGCCAGGCGGAGCGGAGGCGGAGGGCCACGGCGGTGGTGGGGGACCTGCAGCCCCTCAGGGATGCCCTCCCCGAGCTGCTGGAGCTGGAGGCCGGCGCCCGGCCGCCACCCGCCAGACGGTGAGTGTTGGGTCCGGCTGCCCGGGCCGCGTCCCCGGGCTCCTGTGCTCCGGGGAGCGGGTCCCTCTGCTGGCCCCGGGCCGCCGCTTCCATGGGAGGACAGGGCCGCCTGGGCTGGCCGGGAGGTGCCCGGCGCTGGTGTGACCTGGCCTTGGCGGGGGCAGATGGGAAGGGAGCAGGCGCCTTCCTCTCCGGGCGCAGCTGTCGGGCCGGCGTCCTCTACTGTGTCGTCCTGGAAACCGTTCTCCCCGCACTCGGTCCCCTGGGGAGGCGGCTCTGGGGCTCCCACCCCCTTTCACAGCCGGGCGACAGGTGACGTGCTCAGGGCCCCGGGCTGCAGAGGCGGATGGCGGCTCCCAGGCCGGCTCGGGCCGGAAGCACCCAGAACGCTGGCCCAGGTGAGTGGCCGCCAGGGCTGAGGTCTGGCGGAACCGGAGCCTGGGACGCAGATTCCGTTCCTGGATCTCGAACAGAGCCGTGGCCCGGTCAGGTATCCGAACCTGCCTGTAGTTCCCGCATCTGGAAACGCGCCCGCAGCTCCCGCAGCTCCGAGCTCGCACCCGTGCTCCAGCCCAGCCTCCTGTCAGCTGGTCACCGTCCCCAAACGACCGCGACCTACACCGCCGCTCACGGCAACGCCGGATCCTTACCCACTGGGCGAGGCCAGGGATCAAACCGCAACCTCACGGTTCCTAGTCGGATTCGTTTCCACTGCTCCACGGCGGGAACTCCTAAATAAACGGCCTTTAGTCCTGACTGTAGGCCGACGACAGCGGTGACACGGAGAGCTGTCACGGCTCAGGAGCTCGGGCAGCAGGCCTCCAGTCACAGACGGCCGAGGCTCGTGCTGCCTCACTCAGCTCCTGCCCAGGGCCCTGCCGCTTCCCCGGGCCAGCCCACCCCCGCTGTCTTCCGGGGCCTTCACGTTCTACTTATTTCATTCTGCGCGCGGGGACTGCATCGTACTCAAGGACTGCATCTCAGTGGCGACTGCGTCTTCCGGAGGTGGAAGCTGAGGCTGAGGGGCGGAGCCACTTCAGGGCAGCCAGCGGCCAGAGCCACGGCCCCGTGCGGGCGCGCCTGGGGCCTCTTCCAGCCGCAGGGCCTCGGGACACTTGGCCGCAGGCTGTGTGCTCTGAGCGGCATGTCGGTCCCGTAGGGTCCCAGGGTCTCTGCCAGGCCTGGGTGCTGTGAGTGAGCCGGGGCCCCCGCCAGGGGACCTCCGAGCAGGTGGGCAGGACCGCTGCTGGCTTGAGTGCTGGGAGGTCCTTTCTCCACCCCCTCAGCTGCCTGCCAGGCCGCGGGTGTGCCCTGAGGCTCCTCGCCTCCCGTCCTGACCCAAGCCAGGCCCTGCTGGGGCCGCCGGGCCCCCAGGGCTCCGGTGCGCGTTCCTGCCGGCAGGAGGGGCCGCGGCCCTTACCTTTTACTGGACATGAGCGGGGTGGGCGTGAGCTGCAGGGCCCCAGGCATGTGGCTGCCCCTGGGGTGCCGGCTGGAGGAAGGGTAGGCCGGGGCTCCCGGAGACCTCTGGGTGGACGTGGGAGAGGATCAGTGGAGGGGGGACGAGCCGCGGTGTCCTGGCCGAGGCTGAGCCTGGCGGGGCCACCCTGGGGTCTGGGTGGGCAGAGCCGGGGTGGGCACTGGACGAAAAACGTCTTTCATTCATAATTCAGAGGAAGCATGAATAGAGGATGAGGGCTCCTGGTTTGGAGGCTAAATTTAGGTGTCAGCCCAGAACTCGCCGATTTTCTGCACACACACCCCCCCCCAGTACGGCCGGGCCCCTTTCCTGCCTTAGGCGCTGTCTCTGCGAGGCCACGCGTGCTCCTGGTGACTGGGGAGGGAGCCCAGTGCGGGACCACGGCCTCGGCTGGCGCCCTGGCGGGAGGTCCCAGGTGGCACGCGTGCTGTGCTGACTCGCTTCTCTGTCCACAGCAGGGCGGCCAGCAAGCCCCGGCCGGCCGAGTTGAGCCGGATGAGCGCGGCCCAGAGGCTCCAGCTGCTGTGAGTACCGAGCTGGCCCCAGCGCGCCTGGAAGGTTGCCTCACCGTGCTTGCTGCAGACGGGGGCCGGCTGGGCTTGGGAACAGGCACAGAGTGACGGCGCCGTTCCGGGCCTCTGGCGGCATGAGCCCGCGTGGCAGGCCCGGCCGCACCGCGTGGAGCTCACGGCCCTGCTCCTGCTGCCCTTTGGTATCGGCCGCGCGGCGGAGGCGCTTCCGTGGCCTTTAACAGCGGCGCCCTGTCAGGGCCAGAGGTCGGGGCGGGGGCCTGTGTGACCAGGAGGAGGCGCCAGGGCAGAGCCTCAGCGCCCACCACGGCCTGACCCCGGCTAAGGTGCTCCGGGCAGAATTTCACAGCCCCCGGCTCTCCTCTCCGCCTACCCCTTGGCCTGCCCTGGACGGGCCCTCTGCGGGCAGCGCTGCAGGGTGGCCGGGCCGGGCTGGTCGTGGGGGCGTTTGGTGCTCGTCCCGGACCCCCCCGAGGCGCATGGCCTTTGCTGACCCCTGCTGTCCTTTCTTGCAGGGAGGAGGAAAGGACCCGGTTTCGGGAGCTGCTGGCCAGTCCGGCCTACAGAGCCAGCCCCCTGCTGGCTATTGGGCAGCAGCTGGCCCAGCAGATGCAGCTGGACAGTGGCGGCCGCGCCTGAGCTCCTCGGCCGCACAGAGGAGGGGCCCGGAGGGGCCCGGCCGCGCCGTGGTCGCATGGAGCCACCGGCCCCTAAGCGATGGAGGCTCTTGTCCTCGCACACATGGGCCTCCCGAAGTGTGGGAAGCGGTTGACGCAGCAGCGTTGTGACAATTATCCGTTTCTTTTTTTCCTTTAAAAAAGAAGTGCCGGAGAAATCCAGAATGCCCCTGGAGCTCAGGGCCGGGCCCCCGGGAGGTGGCCACTTCACTGGCCGTCCTCATGCTTTTCTGTGTGGTCCGAGTTCGACCATAGCAACTGCATGTTGTGTATCAAGAGAAAAACCTGGTTTCCTGGTGCTCCAGTGACTCCAGGCTGCACGTGGCCGGGCCGGACGCGCCACCTTCTCGCGGCACCCCCGTCAGGGACTCCAGCCTCTGCCCCGACACCAGGACCCCCCGCCCCGCCTGCGCGGTGATCCAGGGCACGGAGGCGGGGAGGGGGCAGGGAGGTGAGGGGCGAGCCGGGCGCTGCCGTCCTCTGTGCGGACCTCAGACCCCGCCCTGGAAAGAGGCCTCAGGAGCTGCCGATGTGTGGGGACCCCCCGCCCTCCCCCCAGCGGCAGCTGGGGGCAGAGGCAGGAGAGGACCCCCGCCTGGTGGGGGGCTTCGGAGTCTGCGTATCTGTTTTTTAATCTTTGTGGCCTAATCTTGGACTTTTTGGTAATAAATTTAGATACAAAGTTAAACAGGGGGTGGTTTTTGTGTGCATTTTAAGCCTGTTTGCTTTTCTGCCCCAAAGGGCAGGCAGAGCAGGAGCAGCCTGTGCGGGACGCGCGGGTCCCGGCTGGTGCCCGCCCTGCGGGGCCTTGGAGGTCCAGTGGCCCCGTGTGGCCTTAGCGGGGGTGGGTCGCAGAGGGGATCTTGGAGCGGGCAGCGGCCTGGGCAGTGGCGTCATGGGCTCTGCGCCCTGGAGGCGGATGGCGGGGGCCCCACTGGGTCCAGGTCCAGCTCCTCTCCGGTGCAGCCGCCGTGGGCAGGGGGCTTGGTGCAAGCAGTGGGTGCCTGTTTGCCAGGGGCTGGGGGCAGGATGTCAGCAGAGGGGACCTGAGGGCGGGGACAGCAGAGCTCTGGGAGTGAGAACGTGGGGGGGCCGGGAGGGGGGTCCAGGGAGGGAGGGTCCCTCGGGAGCCCAGCAAGTCCCTCCCGCTCTGCCGCCCCAGGACGGGGTTCAGGGGGTGTGCGTGGGGGCCGCTGGCGGGACGGAGGACTGGGCCCGCCCCAGAGGTCTGGACTGACGCGCTGAGGACTCTGCCTGTCTGCTCCTGGCTCTGTCCAGAGGGTCCCGCGTCCGGTTCCCGCGTCGCTCTCTGCCCACGTACTCCCAGCCTTCGACCGGACGGCCCTGTTGGTGCTGGCGCTGTGTCCACCGGGTCGCCTGTGGCAGGCGTCAGCGGGGTGGGAGGGGGTGGGGGCTCGGCAGACGGGACTCCCGGGCCGAGCAGCCAGGTTTGCACCAACTCCAGACGTGCTGCTTCTGGAATGTTCCTCGGGCGGCGATGCCAAGATGACGTGGCCTGGCTGAGGTCATGGTGCCAGGGGGCTCTCGGTTCCCAGGGTGCAGCCGGCGGGGCGGCGGCCTCCAGGTCCGCTGCTGGCTCTTCACAGACGTACAGTGTGGTGGTTACAGACCTGTTCCTGACGTTGGCTTATGTTTTTCGAGGCTCCCTTCAGGTTGAGAGATCGTATTTTTAAGATTCCTGGGAGAACATCTGTAATTACTTGAGCTTCTGAATCCAGATGTTTCTTCTGGTGCCACCGAGGCTCCTTGGCACCGCCTGCCGGCCCAGAGCCTTGTCCCTCCTGCCCTGGTCCCCGCCTCCCGAAGAGGAGCTGGCACCCCTGCTGGAACCTCCTCTCCAGAGGGGACACTGAGGCCCCGAGATGGGGCACCGGGCCGGCAGGTGCATTTCCTGCTGCATCCTTCCAGCTGCCCTGACCTCTGCTTCTGCCCTTGACCCCTGCCTGCAGTTCGGTCAGCGCCGGACAAGCCGTAGCACAGGGCATGGGGGCTCCCTGCCGTGGCGTCTGGTTTCTAGCACAGCGGTGGTTATCCCCGCCTCAGCGTCTCCTCGTCTGGGGAGCAAATTCTAATTACACGATGACGTTTAATTAGAGAATCCAGGCGCGGGTCGGCCCGCTGGCTGCAGGGCTTCCGTGGGGACAAGGAGGCCGGCCTTCCCTCCGCCTCCCACAGGTGCCCTGTGGCCGGACCTGGCCCGGGGGACCCAACACCTACCCCTCGCCCGCCGCCGAGCCCCGTCCCCGTCCCATCACCTGACAGCGCCCGCCTCCCACACCGTCTCATTCAGCCAGTGGTCTCTGGCCTCATCTGGGGCCAGCCCAAGCCACCCCACCATGTGGAGAAGACACCACCCATGGGAGTCTTGTCTGGCGGGAAGGCACAACTGTCCTGTAAGTCCGTCTGTGGCCTGCCCGGGGCCACGGGAGGAGGCAGGGGGAGGGGCAAGTGTGAGCGCGGAGCGGCTCAGCTCCATGCCGGCCGAACTCAACGCCCCGAGGGCGGATGGAGGCAGAGGCTCCGGGTGGGCCCCTCCTGGCCTTGTGTCTGCGGAGATGGGGCTCTGGGGGTGTCAGGGTGGGTGGCAGCGGCGAGGGCAGTTTGCACTGGCCCCAGGATTGCTGCAGAGCTGGTGGGGGTGCAGTCTAGCCGCAGCCCAGGAGGAGAGGGCTGCCCTGGTCATCAGCTAGTCCTTGCTGCAAGCTGCTTGGAACAGAAAACCCAACTCATGGTGGCTGATGGTGTCGAGAATGGGGAAGGGTCGTTCCTCACACTGAGGATCTGGGAGCGGGCAGTCCACACCTCCACTGCCCTCTACTCGTCGTCGTGCCAAAACAGCTGCCAGCGCCCCAGCCATCACATCTCATTCCAGGCAGGGAAGCGGGGAGGGGCAAAGGGCAAGAGGGATGTGAAACCTGTTAGCTCCTGTTTTAAGACTTCCTCACAGGTCATTGGCTAGGGCCGGTCTACGTGCCTTCCTAGGTCCCAGGGAGGCTGGCCGGGCAGGGACAGACTGCTGGGGGGAGCAAGGCTCCTGCCCTCTGACCCCTGGGGAGGCCACCAGTCCCTGATGACGGGACCCTGTCTCTGGCCTTAGCGCCAACCCTGCAGCCTCTCTGGGGAATTTGTCGTCAGTGTCCCTGAGGGAAGTTGCTCGTTCCAGAGCCGGGGTGGCCAGGCAGGGCTAGGACCGTCCCCAAGCGCCGGGGTCCTCAGCATGGAAGCGACGGCCCGGCAAGTGGCAGCCCTCCGGCCTCCTGGCGGTGGGAGGTGGGGACCTGGTGTGGTCAGGGGTGGGGCGCCGCGGGGAGGGAGGAGGCCCGGGTCACGGACGGCCCTGCAGGCGGGGGGCCCCATTTTCCAGAAAAGAGCGAGGCTACGGGGGAGAGCAAGGCTGTGCACGCATCCTGCAGTTACAGGCGGGCGTTTGCTCTCAGGCGCATAATTGGAATGGAAGGAAACCCGTGTTCCTGTTCTGGGCTCTTCTCCCCGGAGGAGATGCCGAGGCCTCTTGAGTCCCGTCCTGGCTCCGGTGCAGAGTCGCGTGTTTTGTTACTGCTTTTCCTGCTTCGGGGGGTGCGGGTGCTGCGGTGAGTTTTCCAAGTGCTGCGCGGCTCTGCATTCCTGGGGTCAGGGCTTGGCTTCGGGGGGTCCCTGGCCGCCCTGGCCCCTCCCGGCAGCTGAGAGGAGCGCTCTGCCCTTCAGCCCCAGCAAGCTTTCCACGGTGTCCATGGTGTCCACGAGCTTCCGCCTGCCGGGGGGGGTGGGGGGGGTCCTCCTGCCTGTGCCCTGCCTGCACCCCAGATGGGACTCCAACCTGCTCCCTCGGCCCCCAGAGGGAGGCGGTCAGGCCCGGCCCCCTTCTGCTGCTGGACCCTCTGGAGTCCCCGGGGGGCTTTGTCTGGCCCTCGGGCCCGATGGGCTGTCCATCCAGCCCCCACCCGCACTCCTCCTGGGGTGGGGTCCTGCAGAGGCCACGCGCCCCGGGGGACCCACTCTGGCCTGACCCTTGGGTGTCCTGGGAGAGACGAGCCTGGAGACGCTCCCAGGAACGCTTCCAGGAGGTGGCCAAGAACGCCCTCGGAGGAGAACTTAGCGTCGTAAGTGTTTTCATTATACACGAGAGAGAATAAAAAATACATGAACTAGGCGTTCAGTTCCAGGCCGTAGAGAAGAAGCAGGACAAAGCCCGAAGCCGGAGGAAGCAGCAGGATTATGTGGAAGGAGAGAGAGACAATGGCGGTGACAGGCGCAAGGCCTTCAAGGCCCCCGGGAGTCGCTTGTGGGGTCGCGGGGTGACATGGGCGTCTTCCTCGGGCGGCTGTCAGGAAGGCGGCGGGTCCCGGCTCGTCCTCCCGCGGCCGCAGCCCTGACGGGCACCGTTATGCACGCGCCTCTTCTACCTGTGTGTTTTCCGGGCTGGGCGGCCCTGTCGGGATCGTGTTAGCCGCCCTCACCCCCCCGAGACCCCTGTGCCAGCCAGGGGCCCCCCGCCTGTTCTCCCGGTGCTGGGCTGCGGGGACAGCCGGGCCCCCAGGACAGTGCAGAGTCATGGGCCCTGGTGGCCGCAAAGGGGTGGGGGCGTCCTGTGGCCGAATGATGGCCCAGTGCTTGGGGCGTGTCCTGGTGCCTGAGGAGCCACTGTGGGGCCTGAGGGCCAGCAAGGGCCACACGCACCACTTCCAGGGCCGGCGCCCAGCGGGACCTGCCGCAGCCAGGCCAGGGCAATTCCCGGGCCAGCTTCCTGTCCTGTCACAGATGTCAGATGTCCAGGGGCCTCGGGGATCCAGAGCCACAAGCAGCTCCCCAGACACAGGGCCCCCAACACTGAAGGGAAGGAGGCAGCCCGACCCCCGGGGAAAGCAGGGGTCTCCCCGCAGCCTCTGCAGTGTCTTGGGCGGCACCATGGCCTCCCCGCTGTGGCTCCTCTCCCGGCTGGACATGTGGCCTCCGGCGCCACTGCTTTCTCTTCTCTGCAGCTCCAGGGCCCTGAGTGGGAGACATGCGGTGGCTCAGAGCAAAGGAAGAAACAGGAACAGGGCAGCTGTGAAATATTAAAGGCAGCTGTGAAACTGGATTTAGCCTCGTACTAATATTTGGGTTCTGTTTGCACCACGCTTGTCTCGAGAGCGGAGGGTGTGATCACAGCGCCAGGGCGGCCACACGCTGAGCCCTCGCCAGCGTTTCTGCCGGGGTTCAAGAGCGTGACCCGCGGCCCCCGGTTCCAAAGGCCCTGCCGTGGCGAGAAGGGGTCGATGCCGCCAGAGTGTCGCCCACAGTGCGTCTCCACCCGCAGGTGCTGGGTGTCCATCGGCACGAGGTCAGGCGTGCGCCCTCAGCCGCGCCGGCTTCTGGAAGGCCACGAGGCTCCAGCCGGGTGGGGAGGTGGGCAGCCGTGGGCAGGTGCACGGTGAGGCCTCAGCCAACATGTGTCCTGCAAACGAGGACCCCAGTCCCAGACCCCAGGGGCTGCTGCCCAAGGGCACCGCCAGAAACCGCGGGAGATGTGGCTGCCTTGGGGAAATTTGTGACACCGCGACAGCGGGCTTGTGTGCACGCCGGGGGCGGGGTGTGATCGGGCCGCCAGAGCCCGGCGGGCCGCCCTCGCCCTGTCCTACCGCAGCCGAACCTCGGCCCACGCGGTGGAGGCTGACCTTGCCCTCCGGCGCTGCCAGGCGGCGTCCACTGCGGCTGCGGGGACCCGACTCCCTCAGGCCCAAGCCCCCCAGCCCTGGGCAGCCCCCTCCCGGCTCCTCCCCGCCCTCCCCAAGCCCACCCAGGGGCCCGGCCTATTCAGAGCATCTTCCGCACACCTGGCCCGAGGCCCCCTGTCCTCGCCGATGTCCCCTGGGACTTCACCCCTGCCTCACGCCTCACCCCCCAGCTGCCCTTCCAGAGCCTCTTCTGGGACCCAAGGGGGTTTTCCTGGATCCCATCCTGCCGAGAGGGTGCAGAACCCATGCGGGCCCGCCCACACCTCCCTGCTTTCCGACCCCTGTCCCATCTGCCCTACCTGCCCCACCCCCGCCCCGTCTCACGTCCACACCTGTCCCAGCCTGGTGAGTGTGTCAAGTGCCCCTGCTGACAGCCACCACTCAGATTACAAAACCCAGGCATCAGCCTCGAGGGGAAGGGCAGGCGGAGGGACCCAAATGCAGTGGCGTGAAGCACGCAGCGCCCGCTGGTCCTGTGCTAGGCAGAGGCGTGAGACGGCGGCTGTCACGAGGCTGAGAACTGGGCTCTACCCAGCGACGCTCCGAGGACCCCAGGGCTGGGCCGGCTTCCCCCTCAGATGGAGAGTCTGGAGGTCGCGGGCTCTGCCGGGCGGGGGCCTCGGCCGGCGGGTAGCTGACCCAGGGGAGACCAGGCCCCTCCCTAAGGGTCGCTGTCCGCCTGAGCCGGTGGCCAGCCTCGGCCTGTGTCCCCCAGGCTGTGTGGGCTGTGGGGAGGGCCTGGGGCATCTGGGGAGAGGAGGAGGGGACGTTTGGGGACGGTTGTCAAGCTGGGGGCTGGGTGACGGGGAGGCGATGGTTAGTATTTGCGCTCCAGCGAGGCGTAAACAGGATCCCATTTGACTCGTGGATGAGACATTAACGGTCACGTTGCTGTTCAGTTATTTATTAGGTGTTGAGCCGGTATTATTCCTGTAACTGCCCCTGGTGCCGAGACTGGGGCTACGTGTGTGCCTGCGTGTGTGTGTATATTTGCAAGTGTGGGTCCAACACGCGTGTTCCATGCACACGCGTGTGCGGGCTCGCGTGTGCTCCTCGTGTGTGTGCCTCTGCATGTGCTTGTTCTCGCACTTGAACTCCTGGGCCCGAGGGGATCTTTTGCTTGAGGGGCGCCTGGTGCCAGGGAAGCCGTGCCGTGAGGGCGGGTTCCCCAGCTCTCCGTCCCCCCTTTAGAGGCCGGAGGACGGAGCCGTGGCGGCCCCCCCACTGCCTCGAGGGCCCCAGATGCCCACAGTGTCTGCCTGGCAGGTCCGGACACAGCCTGTTTAATCAGATGGCGTTTCCAGGAGCCAAATAACAAACGTACTTTCTGGAAGCAGTGGGAACAGCTCATCTCCCGGGAGCAAGGAAAACGAGAAGTTGCTGGTGGTCACGCCCCAGTCAGCTGGGAGCCACTGGGTGGCCGGGCCCGGGCTTGCCGGCTGGCACGCGGGGGGCAACTCTGCGTGTGCAGGGCCGCTGTGCAATAGCCTGCAGACGGGGGCTCTGCCTGGGCACCGGGGCCCGAACCCCATGGCCACGCCCGGGCAGGTGGGGCTTGGGGCCGGGGCCGGCTCAGCTCTGGGCTCCACCAGCCCATCCCCGGGGGCCAGAGGACGGACGAGCAGGGCCCGAGATGACCCTCGGGAAGAGAGGGGCTGCTGTGACCCAGGGCCTTGGGGGCAGGGCGGGGGCCACGCTAACCGCCGGGGGTCCTGCAGGCCCGGGTGCGGACGGAGCCCCCCTGCCACGGCCTCTGCTTCTGCCTCAGGCGCCCGCTCCCCAGAGCAGCTCAGCGGGGCGCCTCTGCCCGCTCCTGCCTCCAGGCCCGGGCCCTGATGCGGGCGACGGCCCTGCCCTCCAAGGTGGGTGGCGGCCTTCCTCCGGGGACCCTGCAGGCGGCGGGGCTGCCGGGCCCCACAGAGGAAGCTCCGTGGGACCCGGCAGTTTGCCTCCTACGTCTCGGCCCGGCCAAGCGAAGCGGAAGCCTGGGCCCGCGCAGCGCTCTCCTCGTCTCGGGCGTTCTGCAGGCGAGCCGCTGGCCGGCCGGCCGGCCCCACTCAGCGCCAGGCCCTCGGGGGGCGGGTGGAAGTGGGCCGTGGGCACTCAGGGGGCCCCGATGCCCACTCACCGCACAGAGACGGCGAGGCTCAGCCGGGGGCTCTGCAAACCACGCCGAGCTCTGCACACGCCGAGCCCCCCGAGCGTCGTCACTGCGGGGCCGTCCTGGCGGGGAGGGGTGCGCGAGGGGCTGCCGGGCCTGGGGCGGGAGTGGCGCATCGGCCTGGCTCCCTGCACTCGCCGCGAGTCCAGCCTCCCGGGGAGGAGACGCCGGGCCCCGAGGTCGGGGTTCCCTGGGGCTTGGGTGGGGACGTGAAGCTGGCCCTGAACTGCTCTTGCCGGGTGAGTCCCACGTGCGGTCGGGTGTGAGCCCCTCGGTGGGGGCAGGGGAGCTCCGGGGAGGCTGGACTGTGGGCCCCGGGATGCGGGGTGAGGCCGGGGCGGGGGGCGCATGGAGGCCGGGCCTCACAGCCTCCGAGGCAGGTGGGTTCGCGGTTAGCTCTCCCCGCCGGCCCCTCCGTGGCCCGGGCGGGAGCCAGGTCGCTGCTCTGGGGAGGTCGTCACAGGCCTGGCGCTGGTGCCACCAGGAGAAACACCTGATATTTTTAGTCAGTGTTTTCAGCTCTGCTGGCGGCGGAGGACGAGGTGCTGCTGTGACCGTGGGAAGCTGGGCCCCTACCTGCGCCTCCCTCGGCGCCGGTGCCTGGAATCACCTGCCCGGCCTCGCGCTGCGGCCCGGCCGGGAGGAGCGGGCCCGGGGCGCCGTGAGCACAGGCAGACAAAGCCCCGCAGGCCTGGGAGGCCGGAGGGCCCCCCGGGGTGCGCCCACACCCTCATTCCCTGCCCGGGGGCCGCCCCCCTGATTTTGTGCAGGGGGCCCCCAGCTGCAGAGACAACCCATCTCTCAGCCCCACGCGTGGCCGAGGTCAGCTGCCCTGGCAGAGTCCGCGTCTGCCCAGTGGGTTCAGAGGCCGGGCCAGGGCCGCTGTGCCCGGCTGCTGTGGGGCCCCCAGTGTCCCAGCCCCTCAAACAGAGGCCGGGCCCCTGAACCATTCCCCCAGGGCTGCTCTGAGGTCGATGCCACGGCCGCGTGTGCCCCCGAGACTGGCTGGGCTGGCACCCGGCTCTCCCGCCACCCGCCCCTCCCGAGCTTGAGCCAGGGCCCTGAGAGGTGTCCCTCTGGGCGGCGGGGGCAGCAGCAGTGGGGGACAGCCCAGCCTCCCCCGCCCAGCTTTAGCTGGCCCCTCACCAGGAGCCGACCCTGCACTGGATCTACCGACCCGGGGCCGGGCCCGACCTGGTCCCCGCCCCCTGGGGCTCCCGGATGCGGGGCCTCTAGCCCCCTCCTGGCCCCACCAAGTGCCGCTCAGGTTCCCCGTGGCCGGAGCTGGGGGTGCAGATGGGGTTCAGTTTTCCCAGATCTGCGAGGGCCGGACCCCGCAGCCCGGGCGCCTCCCCGGCACCTGTCGGCCCTGCCCGCCCTGCTCCCCAGGGCCTCGCCGTGTCCACGCCGCCAGTGTCGCCCTCTGCCCCCGCCAGGCGGGGCCGCCTCCGCAACACAGGGGCAGCGCCAGGCTGTTTGGCACCAAGTCAGGCGCCTCTCCAGGAAAGCGGTGTTGGTTTCGCAGCCGCACAGCGCTGCTTCCCAGACAGAAGGGGTGAGCGGCCGGAGCGCGGCCGGAGAGGCAGCTGAGGGCGCGGGAGCCGGGCCGGGCCGGGGTCTGCCGCCCCCCCGCCCCCCGCGGAACCCCCCGATGGCCACACGGTGCAAGAGAGGCGACTCAGGGGTCCTTCAAATTTATCGTGTGGAGAATCAGTCCCTTGCTCCTTTCCGTCCGTCTCTTGCCCGCTGGGTTCAAGGCCATGTCAGCTCGGGCGGTGTCGACAGCTGGAATTCTTCTCTCATGGTCTGGAGGCTGGAGCTCAGAGGTCCAGGGGTCCCAGGGCGGCTGTCCTCAAGGTCCCTCTCCTGGGCGTGTGGACGGCCACCCCTCCCCTGTCCCCACGTGGTCACCTCTGGTGCACACCTGTGCCCTCGTCTCCTCACAAGGACGACAGTTCCTACTGAGGGGCTGCCACCTGGTTTTAACCTCACCGCCTCTTTGAAGCCCTGTTTCCAAATACAGCCCCATTCCGAGGCCCGGGGGTTCAGGGCTTCAGCATAGCAGTTGGGGGCACTACGAGCCTTGGGTTTGGGGGGCACTGGCTGCCCACCCGGCTGGGCTCAAGGGGTGTTTGGGGGTCACAGCTGTGCAGAGCTCTGATAGGAGGGGAGCCTTGGCTGTGGGGCCCGTCCTGGGCTGGTCCGCACCCCACCGTCCGTGAGGGGAGCTGTGTCCCCTGGCCGGCACCTCTGAGTGCCCTGCCCCGTCCAGGGAGGTCCACGCGCAGCTGGGCGGAGCCGCCAGCCCAGGACGGAGCCCAGCAGAGGCTGGCCTGTGCTGCTGTCCCCGCGCTGCGGCGTCGTCAGGGCCGCCTCCCCTGGGGCAGGGCCACGGCGTCCCGTCGCCTCCGCCGGCGGCCCCCGGCATCCTCCGGCAGCCCCGCTTCCGGCACTGCAGGGGAGTCTCTCTCTGCCCTTGACCCCATTCCCATCCTCGAGTTTCCGGGCTCAGCTTCCCGTTGTGGCTCAGCGGACACGAACCCGACTAGTATCCATGAGGATGCGGGCTGGATCCCTGGCCTCACTCAGTGGGTTAAGGATCCTGCGTTGCTGTGGCTGTGATGTAGGCCGGCAGCTGTAGTTCCGATTGGACCCCTAGCCTGGGAACCTCCATAGCCGCGGATGGGGCCCTAGAAAGACCAAAAAAAAAAAAAATCTGAGGAGAGTCTCATGAGTTCGGCCTCCTCCTTCTCTGGCGGAGAGGGTGTCGTCCAACTTGGGGCCGAGAGGAGCTGAGAGGCATGGCCATTTTACAGCCCAAGGGGGCGAGGGGGTTTCGGAGCCCTCTGTTCAGGGAGCCAGATGCTGTCCAGCTCACCCTCTGTGCTGTCACTCTGATACCACTCGCCCAAGGTCAGGTTTAGGCGTTCCGGGTCCGCATCAGCTATTACGTGAGCATGGAGTTCTGTGGCCAAAATAACTTGGGGGTTTCAGAGTCAGGCAAGGTTGAAAACAGGCCCTGCAGAAGGACTTAACAGTGCCTTTAAGGAGCTAATTTAAACTCTGACCCTTTTTGGGGTCAGCGGGATTCTCAAACTAGTTGATTTTTTTTTTTTTTTTTTTTTTGGGCCATGACCTCAGCTTGCGGAAGTTCCTGGGCCAGGGATCAAACCCGCGTCACAGCAGGGACCTGAGCCTCTGCCAGATCCTTGACCTGCTGCTCCGCGAGAGAATTCCAACTGCTGTTCTGATTTTCGTGGAAAGTCTCACAGGGTCAGTATCTCACATATTTCGAAAATGCTGCTTCAGAAAAGCCAGCAACAAAAAAACAGGGCAGAGGTTTTGAAAACTAAGCCTTAACTCTTCCTCTTTCTTACTGTTTAAAATCTGAGACGGGGAGCTTCCCGTTGTGGCTCAGCGGACACAAACCCGACTAGTATCCATGAGGATGCGGGCTGGATCCCTGGCCTCACTCAGTGGGTTAAGGATCCTGCGTTGCTGTGGCTGTGATGTAGGCCGGCAGCTGTAGTTCCGATTGGACCCCTAGCCTGGGAACCTCCATAGCCGCGGATGGGGCCCTAGAAAGACCAAAAAAAAAAAAAATCTGAGGAGAGGCTCATGAGTTCGGCCTCAGGCCTCGCCCGCCCCTCTCCTGCAGACGTGGGGCCGTCTGGGCCCGGCCCCTCCGGGGTGGGAAGAGCCCGGCTGGCTGGCCTGCAGCTCCAGGCGCTCCCCTTCTCCCGCTGGGACCTCGTCAGGTTGGGTCTCAGGCACGGAGGACGCCCTCGACGCTCCCTTGACCTCAAACCCCAAACACGCTGTTCTTTTAAAAAGTTGCAGCTGCTGTTGGATTTTAACCCGTTTCCATGCTTGTGGGAAGGTGGGTGTCAGAATTCCGGGGCGTCACCGGTTTCTCCAGCGCCCTGAGGCGGGAGACGGAGTTGGTGCGGGTGTAGACGGCCTGCCACCGTGCTTTTCTCCGGCCGCGAGGCAGAGCCGCCCTGTCTGTTTGACCCGAAGAGCCGGGCTTTCTGGGTCTCTGATTCCCGTCTTTGCGTCCTGGCGTTTCCCGGTGACCGCTGACCTCCCTAGTAGCCGTGGGGGCTCCAAGGCCGATGAAACGCTGCCCAGCGCCAGCTTCGGGGCCTGGTGGTGCCTCAAAGCTTTCAGCCCTGAGCTCACGCCGTGGGGAGCCGCTCTGACAGGGGCCCCTGGCCTCGCCGTGGGCTTGTCTCCACTTAGCACTGAGGCTGGAGACAGTGGGGGTGAAAGGACAGACAGCCCGCCCTCCGTCCACGTGACATCGCCCGTGGCCGTGGGGGTCCCGGGCCCTCTGTCCTTCCCACGGTCCCTGCATGGTTCCAGGCCCTGAAAGCCCCCGCACCCAGGGTCCACCTGGCGCTGTGCCGGGAAGGACAAGCCAGGAGGAGTTTGATGGCAAATAAACGAGACCGAGAAGCAACGGTCGGGTTCTGAGCCCTGAGCCGTGCTTCTGCAAAGCTGCACCTGCAGGGGATTTTGAGTTGATTTCCCGTTGACCTGTTGGACTTCCGGGAACGCTTTCTCCCTGTTTTGACCCCTGGTTTCGCTGTGAAGGTCCCCCCAAGTACCCCCTGAAAGGGCTGGGCTGGGATCCTGGAGCCCAGATCCTCTCGGGTCCCAGCCGCGCAGCTCCAGGATTGATCCGTGCAGCAGGGAGCCTGCGGCTCTAACCTTCGACAATCAGAGAGATGATTTTCTTTTTTGGCTGCACCAGCGGCGTGTGGAAATTCTGGGCCAGGGATCAAGCCCATGCCACAACAATGACAGCACCCAGTCCTTAACCTGATGCACCACAAGGCAATGCTCTAGAAAGACAATTTTTTTTTTTTTGTCTTTTTGCCTTTATCTAGAGCCGCACCCACGGCATATGGAGGTTCCCAGGCTAGGGGTCTAACAGCAGCTGTAGCCGCCGGCCTTCGCCACAGCCACAGCAACGCAGGATCCGAGCCGCGTCTGCGACCTACACCACAGCTCACGGCAACGCCGGATCCTTAACCCACTGAGCGAAGCCAGGTGTAGAATCCCCAACCTCATGGTTTCTAGTTGGATTCATTAACCACTGAGCCACGACGGGAACTCCTAGAAAGACGAGTTTTGACTGAGGGGACCTGCAGCCTCTCCTCGCCCGATTTCCCGTGAGCGCTTGCTGGGAGTCCAGGCCGCCTCTGCCCAGCGGCGGGAGCCTGGCCGGGTCCCCTCCTCGGGTCTCTCCCCACTCATCCCCTGGGACGGAGGTCGGGCTCCCTGGGCACAGGCCACCCCCACCGCATCCCAGGACTGGCTCCTAGAATCTCCCGCAGAAACACTCATCTCACACCTGTAAAGACGACATCCTTAGAACTGGAAATCAGTGGCGGATGTGAGCAGACTGGGGCTTGGACGGAGAGGCAGGACGGGGCTGGCGGCCGGCCAGAGCCAGAAACTGCCGCTGCTGCGACAGGGTGCCGGACACACTCGGCGCGAAGGCCTCCGAGTTAGGACAGGGCCAGGCTGCCCCTGAGAGCCACGGGGAGGGGGCTCCGTGGGCCCTGGTGCCCCGGGCAGGTGCTCCCGCGGTGGCGGACACGGGCCGCCCCCCGGACCAGGAGCGGGTGGGACACGGACGGCACTGTTGCCCCTCCTACTGCAGTCGCCGTCTTTTACAAAAATCACCTCGTACAGCAGTTTAAACATTGAGACACAACGCGCGGATCTTATAACTCTCCTTTTAGAAGTGTGATTTGGGAGTTCCCGTCGTGGCTCAGTGGTTAACGAATCCGACTAAGAACCACGAGGTTGCGGGTTCGATCCCTGGCCTTGCTCAGTGGGTTAAGGATCCGGCGTTGCCGTGAGCTGTGGTGTAGGTCGCAGACCGGCTCGGATCCCGCGTTGCTGTGGCTGTGGCGAAGGCTGGCAGCTACAGCTCCTGTTAGACCCCTAGCCTGGGAACCTCCACATGCCGTGCGTGCGGCCCTAGATAAGGCAAAAAGACAAAAAAAAAAAAGAAGTGTGGTTTGGCACCATTTAGTGCAGCACGCCTCATGCGGGCAGGACACCGTCGCCTGTCTCTGGTTCTGGAACGTTCCCATGACCCCAGGCAGAAACCCTGCGCCCGTGAGCCTCCGTCCCTGCCCCCGCCTCCCGGCCAGGCCACTGTCGCCCGGCCGTCTGTCTCCGGGCTTCCCCGCTGCGGGTGTCTCACACAAAGCAGTGACGTGGTGTGGCATCTTTTGAGTCTGGCTTCCTTCCCTGAGCATAAAGCTTCTGAAGCGCGTCCGAGCTGCAGTGTGTTGGGACACCTGCCCGCAGCTGGGTGACCGTCCACTGCAGGGACGGGCCGCACTGCGTTTACCCCTCACGCGTCGGTGGGTGTCTGGGTCGTTTTCATCTTTTGACGATGACGAACGCCGTCGCCGCCAGCACTCTTCTGCGTGGTTTTGTGCGGGTGTCTGTCTCCATCCGACGGAACCTAGAAGAGGCATTGCTGGGTTGTACGGAAACTCCGTGTTTAACCGAGGTTATGAATGGAAAAAGGCGTTTGTTCTGTCTCCTATATTTACCTCTGTGGTTGCCTTTCCTACTGTTCTTTTTTTTCTCTTGTCGGTTCAAGTCGGTTTTAGCCTGAATCCTCTCTTTAGCCTGTTTTCTAGGGCAGGCTTGCTAGTGACGGATTCGCCCTGATTTTATTTACTTCTGTTCATTTTGTGAAAAATGTTAAAAACTAACACATTTATATATGTTATATATTTATATTGTTATCACTTTATTTTGCTGTTTTGTTGATGTGTCTTGATTCCACTTTCATTTTTGCAGGACGGTTGTGCTGTACATAGAATTCTTGGCCCACAGTCTCTAACTTTCAGAACTTTGAGCACACTCTCCATGGTTTCTGATGAGAATCAGCCTTCAGTCTTACTCAGGATCCCTTGTAAGTGACAGATTACTTTTCTGTTGTTCCTTTTAAGATCTCTCTTGGTCTTTGCCTTTTTTACAGTTTGATTATGATGGGTGCCTGTGTGGGTCTCTTTGAGTTTATCCTACTTAGAATGTGTTCGGCTTCTACAGTGTGTCAATTCATGTTTTCTCTCATTAATTTTGAGAAGTTTTAAGCCATTATTTTTTGAAATATTCTCTTTGCTCTTTTCTCTCTGTCCTCTGTTTCTGGAACTCTTTATGTGTGTTTTGGTGTGTTAGCGGTGTGCCATGTGTCTCTGAGGCTTTGCTCATCTTTTTTTCCTTTCTTTCCCTATTTTTCTTTTTTCCCTGTTGTTCTGTTCCTTACAATGGATAGGATGACCTCTCTTCAAGTTTGCTGGTTCTTTCTTCTGTTGCTCAAATCTGGGGGACTAGTGAGTCCCTGCAGTGAATTTTTTAATTTCAGTCATTGTATTTTCAACTCCAGTATATCTATTCGGTTCTTTTTCTATATCTTTTTTTTTGTCTTTTGGCTTTATCTAGAGCCGCACCTGTGGCACATGGAGGTTCCCAGGCTAGGGGTCTAACAGGAGCTGTAGCTGCCGGCCTTCGCCACAGCCACAGCAACGCAGGATCCGAGCCGCGTCTGTGACCTACACCACAGCTCACGGCAACGCCGGATCCTTAACCCACTGAGTGAGGCCAGGGATCGAACCCGCAACCTCATGGTTCTTAGTCGGATTCGTTAACCACTGAGCCACGACGGGAACTCCTTTTTTCTATATCTTTGTTGATACTCCTTATCCAGAGGTGTGTTGTTCTCATACTTTCTTTGTGTTCTTTACACTTGGTTTCCCTCAGTGGAATCTCACCCCCAGCTTCTCCTTTTATGCTGGAGTGTCTCCTTTTCTTTTTTTTGGCCCCGGCTGTTATGCTCCACTTTGGGCAGCTGCAGTGTTCAATGATTGCCTCTGATTTTTTTCTTTAAATAAATGACCTTGGAGAAATGGTTGTTCCTGCTGGATGAGCTGTGGATCGAATCAGATGAAGAGAGTTTAGCAAGTGTGGCCTTCCTGAGACCACCAGACAGTTGAGATAGGACCTTTCTCTGGGACCGGGGCATCAGGGGGCACCACCTCCATCCTGCCCTCTCCAGAGGCCACCAGCCTCTTGGTTCCCAAGGCTGCTGTGGAGATTGGGGCACAGAGAGAGGGGAGCAAGGCAAGTTAAAATGCCACAGAGTTGGAGTTGCCATTGTGATGCACTGGAAACGAATCTGACTAGGAACCATGAGGTTGCAGGTTCGACCCCTGGCCTCAGTGGGTTAAGGATATGGCATTACCGTAAGCTGTGGTATAGGTCGCAGATGCAGCTCAGATCCTGTGTTGCTGTGGCTGAGGTGCAGGCCAGCAGCTGTAGCTCCAATTCGACCCCTAGCTTGGGAACCTCTGTATGCCGCGGGTATGGCCCTAAAAAGCAAAAAAAAAAAAAAAAAAAAAAAAAAAAGGAAGCCACAGAGCTCGCTGCTCTTCCAAGCTTCAGCTGTTTTTCTTGAATAAACATTCCTCATTGCAAGTCTTTGGTTAATTTCCAGAGGTCTGAAAAAGTTGATTCCGATCATTTCTGCCAATGTTCTTGTTGCTTTTACGGATAAGAGGCTTTTTGGATGTCCTCATTCTGCCATTTCACTGAGGTCAGTACTCGGGATTTTAGAAACAGCCTTGAGAGGTGAAGCGGACGTATATTCAACTCGCACACTGAAGGCACGATCTGGCGAGTTTTGACGTAGGTGCACACCTATGAAACCATCGTCGCCATCGAGGTAATGGGCTATCCAGCTCCCCAGCCCCGCCCGCCCGCCCCCTCTGGGTCCCTCCCCACTGGCCTCTGCACCTCTGTCGCCAGGCAACCACTGCTCTGCTTTCTGTCTCTGTAGATTAGCCTGTATTTTCTGCAGTCTTACATAAGTGGAACCATTCTGTCACTCAGCATCAATATTTTGAGATCCGTCTATGTTGCTGCGTGAACCAGAGTCTCGTTCTGACCTAATACAGAGCAGAATTCCACTGTCTGGAAACGCTGCAGTGTGCACGTCCCTTCCCCTGCTGATGGACACGTGGGCGGCTTCTTGGTTATGGTGGTCACAAATAAAACTGCTGTGGACATTCGTGTCCAAGTCTTTGCATGCACACGTGCTCTCATTTCTCCTGGGGAGTGAAATGGCTGGATCCTGTGGGAGGTATATTGTTAACTTTTAAAGAAACTGCCCACTGTCTTTAAAAGTATTTGTGCCATTTTCCACGCCCACTAACAGTGTACAAATTGACGCACCTCCTCATCAACACTTGGTGTTCTTGGTCCTTTTATTTTTAGCCATTCTAACAGGTGCCTAGCGGCACCTCATGGCGGTCTTAATTTCCCAGATGGCCAATGGTACTGAGCTTTGTTTTGTGTTAATTTACTGTCCTATATCTTCGGAGAATTGTCTGTTCAAGCCCTTTGCCCATCTTTAAGAAGGGTTATTAGTTTCTCATTATGGAGTTTTGAAAGTTCTTTATATAATCCAGATTCTTATCAGACATATCGTCTGTAAATATTTTCTCCCATTTTGCAGCCGGTCTTTTCACTCTCTTAACAGTGTTTTTGAAGAGCAGATATTTTAAATTTTAGTGAAATCTAGTTTATCAATTTGTTCTTTTATGGGTCATGCTTTTGGTGTTGCATCTAAGAAATCTTTTCCTGGTGCAAAGTCACAAAGCTTTTCTCTTATGTGTACTTCCAGAAGTGTTAATTGTTTTCAGTTTTACATTTCCGTCTATGAGGGGTGTGAGCTAATCTCTGTGTGTCGTGCAGGGTCTAGATAATGCTCATCCCCCCATAGCTAGCCAGTTGTTCCCACCCCATTTGTGAAAAAGACACGCCTTTCTCCACTGAACTGCCTCTGCATTTTTGTCAAAAGTCATGTGTTCACATGAGCGGACCTATTTCTGGCCTTTGTATAAACACCCCATCTTGGCTGCCATCTTTGTAAAGCCTTGAACTCGGAGAGCATGTTTTCCAGCTTTGTTCCCTTTCAAAATTATTCTGGTTGCTATAGTCCTTTGCCCTTCCTTACGGATGTTGGAGTGTGTCAAATTCTACCAGAAAAAGAGAGCCTTCTGGGACACTGGTTGGGAGTTTGCTGAACTCGTGGGTCAGTTTGGGGACTGATATCTTGGGAATGTCAAGGCTTCCAACCACAGCAGCAAAGTAATGTCTCTGTCCTTTTCTTTCCTTTTCTTTTTAGGGCTGCTCCCATGGCACATGGGGGCTCCCAGGCTAGGGGTTCGATCAGAGCTGCAGGGGCCGGCCTGCACCACAGCCACAGCGACACCAGATCCCAGCCGCGCCTGCTCAGGGCAACACCGGACCCTTAACCCACTGAGCGGTGCCAGGGATCCAGCCTGCATCCTCATGGATACTAGTTGGGTTTGTTTTTGCTGAGCCACAACAGAAGTTCCAACTTCCGTTTCTTTAGGTCCTCTGTGCTTTTCTCAGCAACGTTTTGCTGTTTTACGTGTTCACGTCTTTCACGTCTTTGTCAGATTTCTCCTTCAATATTTTACATTCATGAGACTGTAAATGAGGTCGTTCTTCTTTTTCTTTTCTTTCTTTCTTTTGCTTTTTAGGGCCGCACCCGCGGCATATGGAGGTTCCCGGGCTAGGGGTCAAATCGGAGCTACAGCTGCCGGCCTACAGCACAGCCACAGCAACGCGGGATCCGAGCCGCGTCTGCAACCTACACCACAGCCACAGCAACGTGGGATCTGAGCCACGTCTGCAACGCCGGACCCTTAACACAGTGAGTGAGGCCAGGGGTCGAACCCGCGTCCTCACGGATGCCATTCGGGTCCGTCTCCGCTGCGCCACGGCGGGAACTCCCGGGGTGGCTCGTCTCATCTCCGTCTCTGGCTGCTCGTTGCTGGATCCGCGCGGACACACGCGCTGACCCGGGTCCCGCGGCCCGGCCGGCTCAGCTCGGCCGCTCTTCTGCAGATGCCGCAGGTTTTCTGAGCCCGTGCTCCCGTCTCTTCCTTTGCAGCCGCGACCTCCGCCTTCCGCGCGGGTCTTCCCGCCCGGGCTGCGGCGCGGCGGGACGGGCAGGTCTGCTGTGCTGACGCCGGGCGGCAGGTGGCCGGTCCCGCCCGAAGGCACGACGTCAGCTGGCGGGGTTTGTCCACGGTCTTTGTCAAGTGGAGGAAGTTCTCTGCCATGTCGAGTGTGCCGAGGGTTTTCATCAGAGCGCGTGTTGGATTTTGTCAAGGGCTTTTTCTGCGTCTGCGGAGAGAATCGCGTTTTTCTCCTGGTGTCACCGCACGCGGAAGCACATGGGTGGCGTTTTGACGCTCCGGCCCTGAGTTCTGGGGCTGAACTCTGATGTAGTTTCCATATCGCTGGATTCTCTTTAGTAAACTTGTTGAGGAATTTTCGTCTACGTTCGCGAGAGACGTTTTCTGCATTTTTCTCCACTGTAACTTCCTTTCCGGTTTTTGTGGGCAGTGCGGGCCTCACAGAATGACCTGAGGACGATTCCTTTCTTTCTCATTCCGTGCGTTTACGTGGAATTGCTGCGAGTCTGCCTCCGCTGTTGGCTGGGAGTCCCTGTGCCGCCAGCTGGGCCCAGGCGCCTCCCTGCGGGAAGACGTCCAGGCGCAGCGCAACGTGCTCGTCTGTGCCCTGCGAGCACCCGGGGCTCCGCGTCTCCCTGGCCCTGGGCCCAGCCCTCTCCCCTCTGGGACTGGGCTGCAGACGTGGCCTCAGCCTTGGCCCCCCGGGCATCCTGGGCGTAGGCCGTGGCCTGGGGCCTGCGGGCAGCTGGCCGGGCTCCCGTGCGGCCCGCTCTCCCCCCTCTCTGGCTTCTCGGTTCTTCCTGGCCTGACGTCCTGCACCGTGCAAGCCCTGGTGGCCTATGTTTTGTCTGTGTTTTGGTTGTTTCAGGTGGGAAGGTAAACCAACCCCTGTCACTCCATCTTGCTGGAAGCCGAAGTTCGCCATCTTTTCCCCTTTTATTAGAAAGTAACGTATATATATAATATATCTGTGTGTGTGAGTCTGTGTGTGTGTGTGTGTGTGTTGGGAGTTCCCGTTGTGGCTCAGTGGGTTAAGGATCCTGAGTTGCTGTGGCTGTGGTGTAGGCCAGCAGCTGTGGCTCCAGTTCACCCCAGCCTTGGAACTTTATATGCTGAGGGTGCAGCCCTAAAAAGAAAAAAAAAGGGAAAAATGGATGTTCCTGTCATGGCTCAGTGGTTAATGAATCCGACTAGGAACCATGAGGTTGTGGGTTCGATCCCTGGCCTTGCTCAGTGGGTTAAGGATCCGGCGTTGCCGTGAGCTGTGGTGAAGGCCGGCGGCTGTAGCTCTGATTCAACCCCTAACCTGGGAACCTCCACATGCTGTGGGTGCCGTCCAAAAATGACAAAAGACAAAAAAAAAGAAGGAAAGAAAAGAAAAAAAGAAAGTCATACTTGTTTGTTGCAGGGAATCTAGCAAAAGCAGAGGCGTGAGACTCACAGGTAAGCTCATCGGCAGTAACGCCACTGACGCTCCTGGTTGCTGCTTCCAAGGCCGCTGTGCCGACCCCACAGAGGGCCGCCCCATCCCCAGCCCCCGGGCACCGCCAGGCCAGCACTGGACTCCGAGAAGCCGGCTTGCGCTCGGGGCTGCAGAGCCCGGGCTCACCCCGCTGGCTGCTGCCCTCTGCCCCAGGCGTCCCAGCCCCTATCATAGGCCTCGACCCTGCCCGGGCCCAGGGGCCCCAGCATCTGGGATGTGTCCCCAGTGGTGTGGGGACCCCTGCCAGGGCTCGGATGGCGCCCCCAATGGCTCCACAGAATCTGGGAGCAGTGTCTTGAGTCCCAGATCGGCATTGAGGCTGGGCTGGGGCCTGGTCTGAGCCACTCCCAGCCCTGAGACACCTTGCAGTGGGCAGCTCGGGTCCAGGTCGGGGTGGCCCCCTCTGCATGGGGGAGTCCTCAGCTCCCTCTGCCCTGGCCTCGTCTCCCTGGGTGCCCTGTGCCCCTCTGTTCTGCGGCTCTGCTGCTGGCACCGCGAGCTGGGCTGGGTGAGCTGCCCGGAGCCTCAGGGCTTCAACAGCAGGCGGGAGAGCTGGTACCTGGGCTGCGGAGCCGGCAGAGCCCGGGGCCTGGGCCTCTGATGGGGCCCCGGGACCGCTGTTCTCAGGGGGAGTGGTGGCCGACGGGCAGCCTAGACAGGGGACCGCGGGGCAAAGCCACTGCCAACGGGCTGAGGGTGGAAGGTCGGCGCCTGGGCTGTGGGGGCCGAGCGGGGCTGCGAGGGGCTCCCGGGGCCCGAGGAGGGTGTCCCGCTGGAGAAGCAGCAGGTTCAGGACGTGGCCAGAGAGCAGGCAGGGGCTGCAGGGCCCGGGGGAGGTTTGGGTTGGACTCTGGAAGGTTCCAGCTGGGAGGGACCGATCCCACCTGGCGCCACCGTGATGAGCATTTATTAATTCCTCGTGTTTCCAGCACGTGGAGGGAAGAGGGAGGCCGGGGTGGGGGCGTCACCTGCAGGAGCCGCAAGGCAGATCGCAGCGCCCGGCGAGGGGCTGCTCCCCCAGCGCAGCGAAGGCCCCCCCGCGGCCCCTTTGCCGTCGGCGGCATGGAGGTGGCACGTCTCCTAGGGTCAGAACGCCAAGCGTGGGGCCTCGCCCGCCGCAGAGGTGGGCTCCTTCACCAACGCTCCCCCTTGAACCCGGCCCGGCCTCAGGCCCCGCGGTCCCGTGGGGAGGGCCCTGCCCGCAAGGGTCACTCCGTCCAGGAGGCACCGAAGCGGAACCAGCACGTGCTCTCTGTCGGATCAAGTCATTCTGTCCATTTGCTTGATGGATGTTTGACCAGAGGAGCTTGGAGCTTAAATGGAGCAGCGGCTGTGCTGGGCAGTGAATTATTCAGGAGGCGACCGCGTCCCAGGAGATCAATCCTCAGACTCCGCTTTTCATTTTTCTAAAAGGATCGGGGGCGCGGCGGGGAGCCCGGCGGGTGACCTGGGGGGCTCTGAGCCCGACTCCACGGCCAGCGAGGTTGTGGGGTGACCGTGCCCTCGAGCTGCGGGCTGCGGTGGGGGCAGGGTGCGCGTCTCTTCTGACGGACAGCCGTCCGGTCGGGCGGGAGGGACATCGGATGGGGCAGTGGGTCCTTCCGACCCATCTCAGCAGCTGGTGGGGGTGGGGGCCGTCACGGGAACCTGCCTTCGGTTCAGGGGGGACGGAGGGCCCGGCACGAGGCCTCGGCCCCGGCTGGGGAGACGGGGACCTACGTGAGGACCCCGGGGCTGGGCGGGGAGGACACGGGTTAGTGGCGAGCAGGGCCAGGCGTCCCCCACAGCCCACAGCTGTGACAGAGGACAGGCCTAGGGCTTCTCCCCGTTCCCCCAGCCCCCGCCAAGCCTGACATGCTGTGAATAGCTTTGCTTTTCCTTTTATTACAGAATTAATGTGTCTTCCTTTCGGAACCTTGAGAAAGTGCAGGCTGGCAGAAGAGGACAATAAAACTCACTGGTATTCCAGCCACTCCGATGAGAGCAGAGCTGGTGTTTACGGTGGGGCATTTCAGATATGTGCGGGACCGCGGTATTGCTGTCGTCTGGCCCCTGTTTCTTCGCCTCATGGTGAGTGTCCCCAGGAGCCTTGCCGCTTCCTGGCTGCCCCACGCTCTGCTGGGTGTGGACATGCGAGTCTATTGAACCCAGGGCCTCGGTCAGATGCTTGGTTATTTCCGGGCTTTCACTCGGAGTAACGCAGCAGTGAACACCTGCAGGGGCGGCCCTCTGCCTTTTATCCACCTGACGGTCTGGGGACCCCCATGCTCGGACCGCGGGTCTGGGTGGAGACGACCGCTCTTGTGGCTTCAGACGTGGGTGCGCGGGGCAGGCCTGACCGGCCGTCCCGGGCAGAGGTGGGGTCGGGGACGGTGTGCGGCCCGAGCGGAGCCATCAGAGCCCTCCAGGGAAGGGCCCTCTGCTCCCGAGCTCACTGGGATCCCTTCTGCCCCCTCCGCCCAGAGCGAGAGCTCCTGCGGGAAGAAAGAGACCCCGGGTGTGAGAGGGACAGGGGCCCGGCCGCCCGGCCGGCCTCCTGGCTGAGCTGGCCCCACATCCCGGATGCCTTGCGTGCGTCCGCTGCACCGGCCAATAGTGTTGTTTGCTTGTCTGAGTGGGAGACACAGCCGAGAACAGACCTTGGTTTGCAGCCGGGCGTCTGGACAGAAGCAAAGACGGTCCCCGGCCCGGCCGCGGCCTGTGGCAGCAGCGGGGTGGCGGGGGGGCAGGGCCCGCAGTGGCGGAGTGGGCCGTCCGCGCCCTCGCAGGGCCTGGATGCAGCCCGGGGCCGACCGCTGCCAGCGTGCACGGTGGCCCGGCTCAGCTCCCGTGATCACAGAGAGGGAAGAAAACGCCGCGTGCGGAAGGAGCCCCTTCCGGTGGCAGGGTCCTGGCAGAAGTGGGGGCTGTGGGTCCCTCAGGTGTGGGGGAAGGGACAGAGACAGCAGTGGAAACGCTAACGGGCTGTTCTTCACAGGGTCCGTGGGGACAGGACAGAAGGAAAACTGCCAGGGTGCTGGGCTGAGGGCGCTTCCCACGGCCCCAAGTCAGGCTGACCGCTGCGGGGGGGCAGACAGGGACAGAAAGCCACCGGGCAGGTGTCACTGACCCAGAGGAGCAGTGGCTGCTCAGGCCCCACACCTGGCACAAGTGCAGCTCCGACAAGACAAGGAAAAGCCGAGGCAGCCGCCCACGCTCAGCCCAGACCCGCCGAGGGCCCGGGTCCAGAGGGAGCTCCGGGGCCTGTCCTCCATCACGGCTCAGCAAAGCCTTTGTCGCCAGATAAGCGTCGGAGACAGGACGCCAGGGAGCAGGGGGCCCTGAAGCCCCTCCAGCCCCACGTCCCCCGGAAGCCGGGTCTGGGCGTGGAAGGTTCAAGCCCCCCAGCCCATCCCCTCCTGGCCCCCGGCTCCGGTGCCAAAGTCAGCATCGGGGCGGAAGGGAGCCTGGGCTTATCTGTGGCTCTGTTTTCCTTGCCGCTCACGCGCCCCCGCTGGCTGCACACTCTCAGCCCTGCCGCCGTCCGACATTCCCAGACATTCTTCAGGCCCCTGGGCTCCTGGCATCCTGGCGGCGGTGCTGGGAAGCGGCCGGGCTCCGGCTCCCACACGCCCTGCGTGGTCGCTGCTGGGGCCCCCGAGGCGGCCTTGGTCAGCGCTCTGTTTTTGTGGGCAGCACACCCGGGCTCCCAGGCTGTCCTGGGCCGCCCCCTCCAGTCGCCGCGGCTGACCCGCGAGGCCCTTGCATGGGCCACCGCCGCGGGCGGACGGGGAAGGGCTCTGAGCGGGGAGCCACTGGCCAGGGTGGCCCGGGAGGTGGCGTGGGCACCGGCGCTCGGACGGCGGGGGCGGCTACCCCCACCCTGGGCCCCCATCCCACAGGCGAAGACAGGCTTCCAGGTGGTGGCGTGGTGGCTGCACGGGCCCCTGGGTGCCTTCAGAAAAGGGCCTGAAGTCCTAGGACGACGTGGAACAGACAGCCAGGGACGTGCTCCGGACAGGAAGTCCCGGTCACAGCAGGTCCTCCTCCAACAGCGAGCAGTTCAGCCACTCACGCGGGCCGGCCCGGGTCCTCTCCACGGGGCCAGCCCAGGGCATCTGTGTCAGACACTCCATGTCACCACAGCCCCCGCCGCGGGCCCTGGCTTCTAGCCTCACATCCACACAGCAAGTGACCATCTGGGCCAGCCCAGCCCTGGACCCTCAGCCTGTGACATCTGTGTGGGGCTGACAGCGACAGAGAGCATTGCTAATCTGCGGCCACGTCTGGGGCCAGTGGCCGTGGTTTGTGAGGTCCTGAGGGCTGGGGATGGCTGCAGGTGGGCGGCACCCCCGCTCAAGACCCCCCACCGCCGGTCCCGGTCTCCGGAGCTGGTTGTCCCTGTGGCCCGGTTTGTGGGTCAGGGACAGGAAACCTAGGGGTCCGGGCCTGGGGGCCGCCTGTCCTCGCCTGGGACGCAGCTCCGGCAGGTGTGATGGGCTGGAGGGGGAGGAAGCGGGGACACAGAGCGTGGCGCCAGCGGAGGGGGCTCCTGGGCAAGAGGGGAGCCCCCAGCAGGGCCAGAGTCCCGAGAGCACAGACCGGACCCTCGGGTTTCCTGTTGCTGCTGTAACAGCAGACGGACCTCCGGGTACAGGCGGCCGGGCGGCTCGGGGGCAGAACCCGGTCCGGCCTTTCCTGCTGCCAGAACCTGCGAGGCCCCTTGACCTGCGGCCGCTCCTCCACCTCCAGACGGCTTGCGGGGGGCGAGTCCGCTCACCTCCAGCCCCCTCTTCCAGGTCAAGGGCCCTGGGGACGGCCTTGGGCCACCCTGTCGGCAAGGACACTCTCCCATCCAAGGTCAGCTGACGGCAACCTTCGCTGGCCTTTACCACGTGAGTCAAAGGGGTCCCCGCTTCCAGGGACCAGGACGCGATTGTCCTTGCAGTCACGAAACCGGGACGGAGGAGGCGACCTGGCCTGTGGGGGACCTCGCCTGCCGGCCCCCGGGCGGTGGGGAGCAGGAGGCATTAAGGAGCCCGCAGAGCCGCGCCCGCTCCCCGGGGGCCTCAAGGCCGCTCTCAGGGCCGGGCGGGCAGCAGTGCGGTGCGGGCTTCCCAGATGCGAGTCCCGGAGCTCCCGGGACATGCGGATCTGCAGCGGGGGGTCTCGGTGGCGGGACGCCGGCAGAGCTGCCTGGAAGCCTCGCTGTGTGCGCCAAGGGGCGGCCGGCACGTGCCCAGAAAGGGCGGCGGGTCGGGACCAAGGGCGCCTCCGGAGCCTACGGGCGCTTGGCCTCCAGCCCGGCCAGCACAGCCAGGTGACAGCAAGCGGACGGGCCTCGGGAAGACGAGGCCACAGGCGGGAGGACGTCAGCAGTTCCGCTCTGGGCAGCTCTCCGCGGGACGGACGGGATGTGTTCTTGGAGGCGCCCCGGGCACGAGAGGGCCTTGGGAACAACCTGACAGCAGATGAATCGGGCCCTGGCTGCACCTGCAGAAACAGACCAGGAACCTGCCCCCGCCACGAGCGCAAGGCCAGGCGGCTCCTGCTCAGCCCCCGAGACGACAGCCCCTCCCCAGGGCTCCCAGCCCCCGGAGGATCCCCGGCCCCTCACCTCCCACGTCCCCCCTGCTGCACCCACGGCCAGGCGGCCCCCGAAAGGTAACCTCAAGGGGGTCCCTCCCTGACTCCAGAGCAGAGACCCCATGCCGCCCCCGTGCCCGCTGCGTCTCTGGCCCTCGCAGCCACGCCACCGCCCTGAGCGCTCGCCCCAGTGGCCTGTCCGCTGCTCGGTCGGCTCCGGCGGCCAGCTCCCTGCGCCAGCCCTGCACGGGCGGTGCCTGGGGAAGGCAGGTGCCTGGCGGCGAGTGGGAGCAGAGCCGCGGAGACCTCCCCACGGAGCGGAGCTCTCAAGGGCCCACCGGGAGGAGCCTGCAGTCAGGACAGGGGACGGGGGCGACGCTGGCCGGCCACGACGTCTGCCCCGAGTGCTTCTCTGGACATCCGGGTCACACAGGACGAAGGCGCAGGCCCAAGGTCACGGGGACACGCGTGTGCGCAGGGGGCGGCGAGGGGCCGGCAGGGCGTGGGGACCCAGAGCTGCGCCCGGGGAAGAAGGGGCTGGAGGACCAAACTGTGCGGCCGGAGCGGGGCAGCCCCGCGGTGTAACCGGAGGTGAGAGGTCGGACCCAGGGCCTGGCCGGAACCGGAGGTGAGAGGTCGGACCCAGGACCTGGCCGGAACCGGAGGTGAGAGGTCAGACCCAGGGCCTGGCCGGAACCGGAGGTGAGAGGTCGGACCCAGAGCCTGGCCGGAACCGGAGGTGAGAGGTCGGACCCAGGGCCTGGCCAGAGCAGCCCGAGCGTCCTTGGAGACCAGGCCCCGTACCGGGCCCGCACCCCTCACCCCGTGCCGCATGGGCAGCTCCTTCCTGGAGGACCCACTGCTACTGATTTCAAGACTTGCTGCAAAGACCCAGGGGCACCGGCCCGAGGTCAGACATGTAGGCCCAGGGCTGGAGCGGGGCCAGCTGAACCCCCACGCGTCTGGCCACGTGGTCTTGACAAGGGCCTAGGGCTGTTCCAAGGGAGGGACAGTCTTTTCAACAAGTGGTGCTGGAAAAACCGGCCTTCCAGATGCGCCAAAGAGCAAAGCTGGACCCTTGCTAACACCATGTAAAAACGGATCCAGATGGATCGAAGACTTAAGTGTAAGACTGAGAACGATAAGCTCCCCAGAGAAAACGTACAACAAAAGCTTCATGACACTGACCTTGCCAGTGACCTCTTGGGTAGGACGCTAAAGGCACAGGCAACAGAAGAAAAAAATAGTCAGGCTCGCGTGGGCACCCATGTCGTGACCCGCACCTGGACGCAGGTCTCTGCCCCACCCCCTCCCATGGGAAAGTGGTTCTCACCTGCGCACAGGGAGGCCAAGGCCGTCTGGGCCCCTTGAGGTTTCCCTGCTGACCCTCGGCACCCGGGGCGCCCCGGGGTGGAAGGCGCCGGCAGGGGGCCCGCTTCGTCAAGGTGCAGAACACTGCGGGACCTCCGTGACTTCTGCCGCGTCAAGCAGGGCAAACACCCGCGGTATTTCCGCACAGACTTGAGGGTCCCGGGCAGAGCCGGCAGGGTGTCGTCTGAGCTCTCAGGGAGGGACGGGGACAGGCGCCATGCCGCCCTGCCTTTCCAGATGATCCCCGCCTTGCGGTGCCCGGGCTCCCTGTCCCTGGAAAGGAGCAGACGAGGCCCCACAGACGCCGACTCAGGTCATGGTCCTGTGACGGTCGCGTGAAACTCCAGTGTCGGTGTCCCCAGTGGCCTGGCACACAGCCACATATTCATATCCCTGTCACATGTGTACGGTCTGTGGCTGCAGTTGGGTAGTCGTGAAGCTTCAAGGGACCACGGGGCCGCACATGGTAACTTTCTGCCACTTTTAGGCAAAGTCTCCAAGCCCGAGGGAAGGGAGAGTCTGGCAGTGGACTGAGCTAGGCCCCTCGATGTCTGCAGAGTGGCTCTGGGCTGTGACGGCCGTGGGCCCGTCGGCAGCAACACCCCCAGGCGCGAGCCGGGTGGCAGCCCCAGCTGCGTCTGGGCCCTGCCCCGCAGCCAGCCGGGCAGGTGGCCGAGCTGGGCCCGGAGCCTCCCCCGACCCTGGAGGCCACCCCCTCACGTCCAGGCAGGTGGCCGGGGGGACAAAGCAGGTGGCAGGTAAATGTTTGCTATCACCTGCAAAAGGGACTCCTCTTATTTCTTTGATCTTTGTCTGGATCTATCCCGTTTTTTGATAGAGATTAAAAATCAAAATTGGGCTACCTGGGGTCCAAAATGGCCCTGCCTCACGGACCTCCGTGCAGGCCTGCCCGACTTCTCCCCAAGGCACCAGCAAAGACTCAGAGAAAGCCGGTTCCAGACGGCGGACGCCCTTTCTTTTAAAACAGTGATTAAAACACAAGGAATAAATGAGCACAATGTTTGTATTCTCTTGACGTGAAGAAATACGCCGCAAGCATATCATAGAGGCAGAAACTCTACAGATTCAGAATTATATTAAGAACTGAAGTTTTTTGCATGGCTGAAAATACCCCGGGAACAGACTAGAAAGGCGAGGACTCTGGGGCAGACGGGAGTTTCAGCCTCCAGGACCCATTACGTGGCGACGCGGTCCGCACTCCGGAGCACGCAGGGACCCGCCCGCTGGCTGCCAGCCTCCCCTGCGCGTCTTTCCAGGGGCTGCACGGTGCCAGCCTGGAGCCCTTGCCCAACCCCTCCAACAGCCTCGGCAAAGCCGGACTCAGCTTTCTCGCCTCTGGGAGGGGGCGCCCTGGCCCAGCGGGACAGCGGCAAGGGGCTTCTAGGACCCCCTCACTGGCCGCCTTCTTTTCCAGGGTCCCTCCCCGACACCCGAGGTGGGACCACCTCCCAGATAAGCCACTTGGAGGCTAATCCGGGACTCAGGGTCTGGTCCCGAGGGGCTACACCAAGCCACACCCCCATGAAAAGTGGGAGAAAAGGCCCACAAAAGGGAAACACAAACAGCCAGTAACTATGCGAAAAATGTTTAGGAATCCGGCGTTGCAGATTCTCACGGGAGACGTGGGCTCCCAGAGGGCGATAAGGCAGCCGGGACCTACAAGCCTGTGACCTGTCAGCCCCGGCCCCGTCGCGACGGTATTTGGGCAAAATTCACACACTCGATAAACACGCATGGCAGCAATTCCACTCTGTCGTTCACGCCAAGAAACTGCCCGGACACACGCGCAAGGAGACCGGGTATACGGCGGTAGGGAGAGCCCAGGCAGAGAAAGGCGGCAGACTTGAATGCCCACCACCAACACAACGTTTATTTAAAGTCTTATTGACTTCCACAGCGAGGTGCCACGTAGCCATTAAAAATGACGACGGCGTCATCTGTTTGTTGTCATGGAAAAACCTTTGTGATGCACACTGGGTGAAAAACGTGGGATTATAAAACTGTGCAGCGTAGTACCTATTTTTACACGTAGACACCGACAGGTGTAATTCTGCACAAAACAACGTCTAGGAAAAGACAGAGCAACCACTGTTCCGAGCGCTGTTACTTTGAACGGTGGGTGGCGCAGATCATTTTGTTTTTGCCTGTTTTCTCACTTTTCCATAATAAATATGCATTAGTTATGTGATTTGAAAAAATCTGGCACCTGCTTCTGCCGGAGAACAGTTGCTGATGGCTGAATGCTCTGAAAGTTTACAGGCTGCTCGCCGCCGCCCTGCTGATGTTTGGTGGGTGCCTCACCATTCTGACCAGTCAAGGCAGGAGCACGAGAGCCCTGGACGCTCACCCCGAAGTGGGCCCTGCTCCCACGGGCTAGGCCCACGTGGGGGACTCTCCCCAGGAAGAGCTGTGCTTCAGCCCGGGGGCAGGGTCGTCTGTCCACTTCTCCCCTTGGCTCTGGTGACTTCCCGTGGGCTCCTCTCCCCGTGGCCTCGGCCAGCCCGGGTCATGTTCCCCAGGGAAACCCAGCGGAGAGCCTCTTTCCTCCAAGTCCCAGGGAAGATGCTCATTGGCTAGGACGGAGTCACATGCTCATCCCGAGCCAATCATCGTGGCCAGACCAGAGGCCGAGCGCACTGACTGGCCAGCCGGGACCCTGCCCATCCCTGGAGTGGAAGAGGTGCGGCCAGCCCCAGGGCACCATGTAAGGTGAGAGCAGGGCGCTGGGACCTACAGGAGGGGCTCTTGCTGGGGGCCCCGCACGAAGGGAAGGTCCTGCGCCATGCCGACCGCGCTGGGCATGCAGAGGCCCTTGTCCTCACGCAGTCCACCAGGAGGGACGGCTGCTGCTCCCGGGGGCAGAACCCAGCCCTGGCCAGGCCAAAGGCGGGAGAGAGGGGTCCAGGAGCAGTGACTGCGACGCCCCCAGCCACGGTCAGGCCTTGGCGGGGAGCGGGGCTCGGGGGAAGGGGGGAGGGCCCTCGGCTCAGGTCTCAGGGAGCCTGGCTGGTGCCTCAGAGGTCAGGCAGTGCTGGACAGGAATGGATTTCCCACTCCCACGGGAAAAGAGCCAGGGAACACGGGGCGGTCAGGCCCGGGAGGCCCCAGAATCCTCTTCCCCATACTCCCTGCCCGGTCCTGCCCGCTCCCGAACCCAGCCAGCTCCACTGGGGGCAGCAGAAAGGTGTCCAAAATTACAAGGCCACAGCCAACAGCCGGCACCAGCCTGGACACAGTGACGCTGGACACACAGGACATGGAGACCTCGGACTGGCCCTGCGGGCAGCCAGCTGGGGGGCCGTGGGGGGCCCGCAACGGGGGCGGGATGAGCGGCGTCCTCGCAGGTGATGAGGATGAAGCCCCGGTGCTCACCGAACTGCCCTGGGAACAGCCAGCCGGTGCGGAGACGTTTCACCCGTGGTGTCCTGCCGCGCCGAGCGCCCTCTCTGCGTTTTGCGTCTGCGCCTTCCGCACCCTCGCGGGGACTGAGTCACATGCTCGTCCTGAGCCAATCCAGAGCCAGGAGGGTGCGTGAGGCCCCGCCCCGCATGGCTGGACGCCCCGCCCAGTGACCGCCCCTCTAACAACCTCCCCCACCCGACTTGGCCCAGTGCGGCCAGGCCCTTGCTCTCCGTGTCCTTGCTGATGCCGTGGGGCCATTTCATTACTCGCTGGGCTGTCTCGGGAACAGAGTGACTAGGGCCAGGCCAAGCAGGATCCCAGCAGTGGGCGTGCAGGGACCCGGGGCCTGGCCACCTGAGTGCTGTGAGGCGGGGGCGTTGGCGTAGCACCGATCCACACGGCAGATGCAGAAACAGCTGCAGGCCGTGCGTCCTACCGAGCAAAGCCGGCTGTGCGTCGCGCACGCACCATGTGACCTATGCAGCAGCAACGGGGGGGAACAGCTTTTCATCCTGACTTTGCCCGCCCTGCCCCCGGCACTGGTGCGCAGGTCGCCTGAGGGCAGCCAGGGCCGTCCCTGCCTTCTCTCACCCACGCCCCCAGTGCAGGCAGGGAGCCCTCGGCGCCAGGCTCGCACACACTCTCAGAGCTTCTATTTCTGGCGGATCTGGGGACTTGGTTCCCTGCCCGTCACTCCCACTGGAAGCAAAAGTGCTGAACAGAACGCGAACAGTGTTTTCTCAGACACTTGAGGGAGCTGGCAGGTAAGGCGTGAACTCGCCGAGGCTGGAGCTGCAGGGCGTGTGGGAGCCCGGGCAGGCTCGGGGCGGAGGCTCCGGGTGGCTGGAGCAGCGGAACCTGCGGGGGGCCCTACCCACGTACAGGCTCGCACCCTTCTCGCAAGGATGCACCAGGACAGCACCCCGAGCCCCGCCCAGGGGACCGCCAGCCCTTAATTTTGTCATTGAGTGGAAGAGAAAACCTCTCATGAGGTTGGCACCCCAAATTCACCCCACCTGAGGGGTCCAAGGCCCAGAATTTCAACTTAAGTGGTTTCAGGCTGGCGGTGACTCTGGGAGGACCCAAACTCAACGTGACCTCAAGGGGCTCCCACAGGCAAAAGTCAAAGATTCAGAAAACAATGGTGAAAAAAAATCACAGAGCACACAGGCAACAAGGTACCGCAAATGAGCCCAACCCCACAGGCAGCAGAATATGACCCACAAACACTCTTCCTGTGGGGTTGTCTGGGCAGAATATCCAGTGAGCTAGAAATGCTTGAGTAAATAAAAATAACATACAAATAAAGAGAATGTGACCATAAAAAATGACCAAGCCAAACTGAAAATGGAATTTCTAAAAATGAAAATATAACAAATGGAGATAAGACTCAATGGATAACACATGACTCACAGACTTTGGAAAACCTTGGTTTTTCAAATAAGACAATCTGGGGGGTGGGGGGATGCACTGTGGGTTTGGGACACAAAATCTAGCAAATTGACTTGTGATGATTTATGTACACCTATAATTGAAATAAAATCCATTAAGTTAAAAAAAAAGACTCAATGGATAACAAAATAAATGAAAAATAATGAGTCATCTTTATTACTGACTCAACCGCAGTTTGGTGGAGTTAAAGGAAGAGCTAGTGAAACAGGAGACAGAGCTGGAGACGTCACCTCTAACTTAGCAAAGACAAAACCAAGGAAAACGTGAAGCGTATATGGTCAAGAGCAAAGGAGCCAGCAAGTTTGCACGGTTAAAACTGAAAAGCAGACTGAAAGTCTAAGACACCACATGCTGTCCACCAAACAAGATAAAATAAAGCAGAATAATAAGACGGGGTGAGCAACCTTCCGACTGAGGGCGGTTAAGCAGGCAGATGGCACGGCTGGTGAGAGGCCAGGGGCAGAGCGCTCGCTTCTCAGCTTTTAAGGGGAAGGGGCAGCAGGGATGAGTGAGAACGAGTTAATTCAAAGACGGCAAGAGGGAGAGGGGCGCAGGGAAAGGGAGGCAGAGAGCAAGTTTAAAACCAACACGTGGCGGGGAGCTGACAGCACCGAAAGTCGATTCTTAGCAGATGGCCGATGAAAGGGACAGACCCCTGGCCATCTCGTTCAGGAGGAAGGAGGCACAAATGACTAGCGTTAGGAATGAGGGCAGAGGGCGTAACTATAGACACTCCACTGATTACAGGGGGATGTCACAAATAGTATTATGCTAAGATATCTACAAATTTGGATGGGAGTTTCTGTTGTGGCTCAGCAGAAACAAATCTGACTGGCGTCTATGAGGACACGGGTTCGATCCCTGGCCTTGCTCAGTGGATCAAGGATCCAGCGTTGCCGTGAGCTGTGGTGCAGGTCACAGATGTGGCTCGGATCGGGCGTGGCTGTGGCTGTGGTGAGGGCCGGAAACTACAGCTCCAGTTCAACTCCTAGCCCAGGAAACTCCACATACTGTGAGTGTGGCCCTAAAAAAAAAAGACAAAAAATAAAAGATAAAAATAAAATAAAATTTGGGTGAAGTAGATAGAATTCTAGAAAAATATAACTTAACAAAAGCAAAGCAAGAAGAAATAAATAACCTGAATAGTCCTATAAACACTAGTTAAATTGGGTCTCTGGATGCAAATCTTTGAAGGAAAACCAAGCCTAGATGGTATTACTGGCACATTTTACCAACATTTAGGAAAGAAATAATTGTAATCTAAAAAAATGATTTCAGAGGATATAAAAAGGATATTTGGAGTTCCTCTGTCACGCAGGGAGTTAAGAGTCTGACTGCAGTGGCTCAGTTCGTGACAGAGGTGCGGGTTTGCTCCCCAGCCTGGTGCAACGTCTTAGAGGGACTGGTGTGGCCATAGCTGCCGGCACAGGCTACAACTGCGGCTTGGATTCAGTCCCTGACCCAGGAATTTCCAGATGTCTCAGGTGCAGTCATTTGAGAAAAAGGGATATTTTTCTAAAAGCCTATATCATATACCATATCTTATCGGTAAACTCTTGAAAGCATTCCCTGTAAGGCCAAGTACACAGCAGAGGTGCCCAGTGTCACCATTCTAGTTAACATGGTCCAAGTCCTAGGAAAGGGTCAGAGAGAGGACAAGAAAAGAAGTAAAGCACAGCGTAAATAGAACATTCAATTTCTCAGGCAAATGTAGGCACCCCAGGGCTGGGATTGGGGCTCCATCCTCATTTTATCTTGCTGCACAATCTTCCTCAAACACTTGGTTGCTAACCCCATAGTCCAAGATGGCTGCCCAAGCGCCAGCCATCACGTTTGTATTCCAGCCAAGGGGAGAAAGTAAAGGAGAAGGAAGTGTGACTGCTTTCACTTCGGACCTTCTTTGAGAAGCATATCTACCACTCCAACTTCTGCTTCACCATGTCGGACTCAGCTGTCACCTTGGTTCTGGATGGCCACTGGGGGAGAACAATGGGGAGAGGGGCCGGGGGTGCAGGGGGCAAACACTCAGAACTGCAGGGAGAGCCCAGGCAGGGGCAGGAGTCATCCGCTGCAGGGAGCCGGGTCATGTCACTGCCATCTAGAGCCGCCCAGCCTCCAGCCCGTCTGGGGGCCGAGGGGAGGAACGGGGGTGGCGGCTGGCCCTCCACTGGCAGTGGAGCCCTATGGGGGGAGTCGACAGGTGTAGCCTCTGGCCGGGTTTGCAAGACGCCCCGTGACCTCGCTCGATTCAGTGCCGCTGAGAGAGAAGATGCTTCCAGCAGCTGTTCTGCTGCCTGGATCCACGTGTCGGCAGGAGGGCTTTTAGCAAATGTGCAGGGCATAGTTGCATGTGTCGTAATTGCAGCAAGCATATTTTTCACTGTGCAGCCCCAGAGCCCAAAGGTGCCGTCAGAGCCTGGGCACTGGCGGCAGGTCCCACCGGTCCAGACAGCGCCCCATCGGGGGGCCCAAGCAAAGGTCTTGGGATATTTAAAATGCCTGCCAGACAGAGCTCTGGCTGGAGCGCTGGTGCTGCGTTTAGCGGTGAGCACGCGGGGTCGCACGCGCTGCAGCAGAGAGGAGGGGGTCTGAGGTGCACCTTGGGGACCTGGGGCGCATGTGGGGGGCGGCGGGGAGAAGTCCAGGAGCCGCCCGGGCCCGGCTTTCATCACCTTGTGGCGGACCCTTCTGTCCCACTGCAGGGCTGGCAGGAAGGCCTGACAGGGGAGCCCGAGGCACAGACGCCCAGCGAGGTCATTCTTGGAGCGGAGTGGCCGGGGGGGCGGGCTGCTGTGATAAGTGGGCAGTGTGTTGAGGGGCGGCGAGTGGGCTCCGTTAGCAGCACCCCAAAGCCACCGGGTTTAAGCGTCTTCTGCAGGTTGGGTCTGAGGGGGGCCGTGAAAGCTCTAAGTCCAGACTCGGAACCCTGGGGGTGAGGTCCCACTTTCCCCCACGGGCACCGAATCCCCCGAGCTAGGGTGCCGGCTTGGGGTCTGGGCGGGGCTGTGTGTTGGCTTCGAGAGCAGCCGCCCGGCCCACCACGGGGGGGAGCAGGCCAGGGAGGGGGGTGGCCAGTGTAGCGGGGCCCAGACGGGCATAAAGGGCTGCGTGTGACAGCTCAGAAAGTGGCCCTAATGAGGGGCTGGGGACAAAGGTGGCATTCAGCACATCCCGGACGACCAGTCCTTCCCAGCCCGCTGGCAGCAGGTGGTCCCAAGTCCCTAGTTTCCTGAGCCGCCACAGCCCCCCGCCCCCCGCCAAGCCTGAGTTTAACAAACGGCCGTCTGCACGGACGGTTCTGGTCCCCTCACCAGCCTGACAAGCTCTTGGCTGGAGGAGCCCCTTCCCACGAGGCTGTCGGGACCCCCGCCTGGCTTTTCTGCCTCTTGGTCGCGTCTTCCATGTAAACTGGCAAAGTCAAAGAAATGGTAGGTTTCTGTGACTTCGGCAGCTCCTGCTCCATTTGAAAGGGTTTAAATGAGCCAAGAACAAAGAAAAGGGTAAAACTGCAATCAGCATGTGAAGACACGTTCGTTCCAGTTTAGTCCGTGCAGCGTGAGAGTGAGTGAAGGAAAGCGAGCCCGCCGCGCTTCGGGCTCAGAAACTAGCGAGGCCGCAGTGGAGGGCGAAGCGTGTGCCCAGACGCGGCCACACGCTCCCCCGGGCGACCGCCCCCCATCCTGCTGGCACTCCCGACTCCTGGAGTTTTGATATTCAGCACTTCTCGTGCTCGAGCTGGCGTGTGAGCCCCTGGGACCCCGTCAAAGCACAGGTTCCGATTCTGGCCCAGGGGCCGGGCGGGAGGCACCGCCCTTCTGAGCAGCTCCCCAGCCACCCCGAGCAGCCGGGTCTCTGACCACGGGCCTGGGAGCCCCTTCCTGTCCGACGGTGCCGGGGGTGTCATCTGAGCCAGGAGGAAGGGACGACGCTGGAGCAGCCTGCAACCTGCCGCCCGAGGGGCAGAGGCCACGTCCTGAGTGAGGACCCTGGCAGAGGCGCCGGGACACTGTGGGGAAAACCGCGTGCTTCCTGGCGGGTTGCAACCGATGCTGCTCGCTGTAGAAACTCCGGGAACTCTATGAAGATCTAAAAAGGAGAAGCCGCGAGAGCTGTCAGCAGCCTTCGTTTCATCTTTGCATTATTTCTGTTCTGACGCATCCCCCGTGGTGAGCCCCCAGCGTGTGCAGAGTGACACATACAAACCCCACTTTATGTCAGTGCCATTGGCAGCAACGTGGCTGGAGCTAGACTCTCATGCTAAGTGAAGTGGGTCCGAGAGACAAAGACAAACACCATACGACATCGCTTATATCTGGAATCGGATATCGGGCACTCATGGACATGTCTGCAGAAAACAAGCAAACTCACGGACTTCGAGAACAGCCCTGTGGTTGCCGAGGGGGAGGGGGAGGGAGTGGGAGGGTCGGGGAGTCTGGGGTTAGCAGACGCAAACTACTGCATTTGGAGTGGATAAGCAATGAGATCCTGCTGTGCAGCACGGGGAACTCTATCCAGTCACTGGTGATGGGACACGATGGAGGCTCGTGTGAGAAAAAGATGTATGTATGTGTATAACTGGGTCACTTGCTGTACAGCAGAAATTGGCAGTACACTGTAAATCAACTGTAACAGAAAAAATAAAAACCTTTAACAAGTGAAGTAAAATAAAATTCTGTCTAGGAGTTGGGGCCCCCCAGCGGGGTGCACCTGCAGGGGCCGGGGTGGCGCAGAGGGTGCCCGAGGGGACCAGGGAGAGGAGCGGACAGGAAAGCGGCTGTGACTCTGAAGACCCGCGACCCGGGCGCAGGTGGGCTCCTCCGTGTCCTCCAGTCTCCAAGGAGCCCACAGGAAATCCGGGGTCCTGCCGCCCTGAGACCCGAAGCCGTGGGACCCGGAAACCAAACTGCCCACCTCCTACGTATCAGCCGTCTCTGAGGTCAGAGGGCAGGGTCACCCTGAACCAGTCCTTGCTCCTGGACACCTGGGGTTCCATATTTTCTGGAGCCGGGAGGAGAGAGGGAGGGTCAGAGAGGCAGGACCAGGGGGACGGGGTAGGGGCTGAGGGGCTGAGGCCAGCTCACCAGGCCCACCCCCGCCGCGGGGTCTCAGCCCCTAGCCACCCTGAGATGGGCCGGCCGCACCTCTGTGCTATCTGAGACACATTAGGGCTCATTAGTTTCCTGGGAGGGTGTCCTGCCGCCTGGAGGATGGAAGTGGGGGGGACAGACCCTTGTGCCTCCCGCGACAGCGCCCTCGGGCCCCGTTCGTGTTCACTGCGGCGGCGGCTCAGCAGCCGGGAACAGAAGCCTCCGTTGTTATCACGGCCCATCAGCACTCGCGTCCGCTGGCCCGGAAAGTAGGCCGCGGCCGGGCCAGCGGGCTGCACGGAGCCGCCGCCGGGAGAGGTCGGCTGCCCGGCTGGAAGCACTTTCTTCTCTGACTCACGTCCGTATTTTTAGCAGAGGAGAGCGGCTCTGAGGCCGACGCCGAACCCGAGCCGGGAGAGGTTGCACCTCGGCCCAGGCCCGGCCGTCCGCCCTCCGCCCTCCCGGCCTCCCGCGGCCACTGACGTGGGCAATTAGTGCCACTTCCCGCCGGCCGCGTGGGGCACAGGGCGCTTGCCTGTCGCTGTCGCGAGGAGATGCCAGCCCGAGCGGACAGGTCAGCGCTCAGATACCGGCCGCCTGGCGGGGAGGCCGGAGAGGGGGGTGTTGGGGTTGCAGAGACGGGCGGGCAGGCCGGGTCTACACTGGCCGGGAGCTGCAGCCCCTCGTGTGCGGTCGCCCCCTGCCCAGGGGTGTCAACAGAGGCCGTCTGTCCTGGGGAGCGGGCCTGGGCACCCCTGGGGCGGGACGGGAGGCGGCGGCCAAGGAAGGGCTCTGTCGGCTTTAGCCCTGAGATGTGCAGAGCTTTTGCAGATGAAGGAGCCAGAGGAGGGGACAGTGGCCTCCCCAGGGGCCAGATACGGGTGTAGGCGTGAGTGCCCAGTGTCACCCAGCCTGTCGGGTCAGCGAGGTCTTGGCTTCTCCCTGACCCCTGGGCTCTGGGCAGCGACGAGGAGCAAGGAGCCAGCCGGCGAGAGAAAGGCCCGGGGTCGCCCTGCCAGGTCGGGGTCGGCGTGGCGGTGGGGCGCCCCCGTCTCCCTGAGTCCGGCCACAGAGAAGGAGTTCTGGAGTGGACGCTGCCCACCCACCCCAGCTGCCGGCTGCTGAGCCCACGAGGAGGGGGGTCGGCCAGGCTCCCCCAAGGCCACCTTCCAGCGAGGGGCCAGCAGGCCCTCTGGGAGGGACGGGGCTGTGGCGACAGACGACGCCTGTGGCCCCACCGTGACACTCCTCACATCTGTGAATGCCGCCCCCGGAGAAGGAAAAGCCCGCGGTCGGAAAGACAGGGTGCCCGGGCCTGGGGAGTTTGCATCGGGCTCAGAGGGCGGCGAGGCCCCCGCTCCCGGCAGCAGCTCAGCAGGTCGGAGGTCGCCGGGCCACGGGCTGGCCCCGACCTGACCCTCACACAGCTGCCCGGGGCCCCGGGGCTGTGGGGAGGGTCGTGTGTCCACAGGGCCGAAGTCCGGGCGGGGCCCCGCGGAGACCAGAGAGCCGGGGATGGAGAAAAGCGGAGCCGGCCCAGCCCAGCCCGCCAGCGCCCGCATGGCCCGTCCCCTGTGTCTGTGTCTGGGTCCAGGACCCACAGGAGTGACGGTGCCCACCAAGGGCCTGGCGACGGCTCTGGCCGCCGGCCTTACTTGGAGGGGAGACCACAGGTCCGGCATCTCCTGGCGGCAGCCTCCATCTTGGGCCCGTGCATGACACTTCTCATACCTGGGGTCCCCATGCTCATTCCGCTTTGTGCCCATGTGGGAGCCCAGGGCCCCGGGGGCGCCCGGCTGACTGCCTGCAGTCCCAGGGGGACCTGGCCATAGGCTCGTGGTCCCTGCCCTGGGACAGCTTCCCCCTCCAGCCAGCTGTCCCACTGGCCAGGTGTCCCCTCCAGCCAGCTGTCCCACTGGCCAGGTGTCCCCTCCAGCCAGCTGTCCCACTGGCCAGGTGTCCCCTCCAGCCAGCTGTCCCACTGGCCAGTTGTCCCCCTCCAGCCAGCTGTCCCCTCCGGCCAGTTGTCCCCCTCCAGCCAGCTGTCCCACTGGCCAGGTGTCCCCTCCAGCCAGCTGTCCCCTCCGGCCAGTTGTCCCCCTCCAGCCAGCTGTCCCACTGGCCAGGTGTCCCCTCCAGCCAGCTGTCTTCCAGCCAGCTGTCCCCCTCTGGGGCCGGCTTGCTCCGGCCTGTGGACCCTGCATCTTGGAGGGCCCCCCCCAGGTGTGCCTCAGGAGACCCCGCCCCACGGAGCCCTCCCCTGGGGCTGCTGCAGGGGATCCTGACCTGCTGAGAAGGGTTCTCCCAGACTCACCGGCATCCTTCAGGAAGTGAGGCCCCACCACGCTACCCCAAGTGCAGTTTATTCCCAAATGTCAGCACGTACCCGAAAGCACTGAGGGTCTGAGCCCTGGTGACTGAGCGTGACCCGCGGCCAAGGCTGCAACGCTAGTGGGACCTGTTTGATTTTCTACGAATTCAAAATTTCTCTAGAGCAAGATTTTTTTTTCTTTTTGTGGAGCCCACGGCATGCGGACGTTCCCAGGCCAGGGATCAAACCTGCGTCACAGCAGTGACAATTCCGGGTCCTTAACCACTAGGCCACTGGGGAGCTCCCCGGAGCGCGACTTGCCGGGCACTGTAGGAACGCCCCGTCAGGCGGGAGACGGCTCGGGGCTGCTTGCAGGCTCGGGGTGACTCTGCCCCGGGCGGAGGATCGGGGGCCGTGGAACCCCTCTGCTTTCCTCCTGCAGGAGTTACGGGGTCTTCACGCTTCCTCCATTGCCCGGGGCTGTGTGTGTTCGGGAAACATGGAGCGATTTCTCCCATGGGACAGGCACTTTCTGCTCCCACCAGGCACCCTCTCCTGTTCCTTTGGGCGATTTCAGTAAGAGCTGGGGGGTGGGGGCTAAAGCTGTGCTCGCATCCCTGCCTGAGCCGAGAGCCTGCCTGGTATTCATGCCTCCCCCATGAGGTCTGCAGACGCCAGCACATCCACGTTCCAGGGCTCAGGGTGGCGCCGAGGCCCCCGGGAGCGAGGGGGGTACTCAGGGCCAGGCCGCCCGGGGCCCGAGCCGGAGAGGGCCCCCTTCGCTGGCGGAGCCGCGTGCGCGGGGCAAGGCGGTCTCCCGGAGGCCACGGGCAGCGCAGGCCGTTCCTGCACGTCCGCTGGGAGCAGGGATTTATTTTCCTGTCTGAGCCTCGCTTTGCAGTGGGGTTTGCAGCCATGAAAGTTCTTGGCCGGGACGTTTGTGTCTTAGGAAACGTTGGGTTGCACTTTTATTTTTAGCTTTAGGAATGCGACACTTGATATTATTTGGGTTTTTTAAGATGGGCCAACCTTAAGATGAGAACTTTGTCCCTTAGCCCCATGCTAGTCCTGGAACCTTCCCGCCTGAAAGAGGGGGTCTCAGCTCCGCCCCGGAGAACGCAGCTGTTCCTGCTCTGTTTCCGGGGAGGCTTCTGGTCCCCCGTGTGCCCGGGTCCACACCGCTGGCAAGAGGACCCAGGCTCTGGCGGGCCGGCGAGAAACCCGCTCTCCAGGCTGGTGCGGGAGCCGTGTTCTCAGGCCAGGAGACAGTCCCCACTGGGGGGGCCTCTCCGTGCGTGGTGCCCCCCATCCTAGGGCCAGGGGGCGCAGATGCTGGAAGCCACCCTGCATGTGCCATTGCTGACAACAGTAGGGAGCCCTCGGTGGCCGTGTGTCTCCTTGGGGTGCCCGGCTGTACCCAGTGTGCCCAGGGGAGCCCTGCAGCCCCGGTGCCTTCCCTGTCTGTGGGGAGCGGGTCCCACTCTAGGGAACAGCCGAGCTGGGATCTGGGTGCTGTGGAGTCACCTCGGCCCCCCCCCGCCCGCCGCCCGAGGGTCCGGGCCGGTTCCTTCATCCCAGCTCCAAAGACCCACCCTTCAGCCTTTGTCGGTTCAGAGCAGAGCTGGCGGGAGACACGGCCCTGGACGCGGGGACCTTGGTTTGAGTCTCAGTTCTGCGCCACTGACTGTCCTGGGCCCCTGTCCTCTGAGGACAGCCGGACACGCCCGGGCCGCATGGGGATGCTCGGGTTCCCAGACAAAAAGGGCCTCTCTGCTCGGCCTGGGGGGGCCGGGCCTCCCTGGGGGGGCGCCTTGGGGGGGCTCCCTGGGGGGGCCTGGGGGGGCTCCTTGGGGGGGCTCCCTGGGGGGGGGCTGGGGGGGCTCCCTGGGGGGGCCTGGGGGGGCTCCCTGGGGGGGCTCCCTGGGGGGGGCTGGGGGGGCTCCCTGGGGGGGGGCCTTCCGCGAGGTTGGGCCAGTGCATTTCCTTCGGTCCTGAACAGAGTCCCCGAGTCTCTGCATTTACCTCCATAAAGCGTCATTTTCTCCATTTTGCAGGGATGTTTTCTGATGAGCGGCAAAGGCCTTTCCAGCACGAGGAGCATGTGCCTCACACCAGGTCCACGGGGACCCGGGCCCGGCGAAGCCCCAGGAGGGCAGCCAGGCCCCCGCTGGGTCCCTGGGGACGGGGGACCGGGGGCTGCCGGGGAGGGGCTTCCTGGCCCTGGCCTGGCCTGAAGAAACCACGGCCCCTCCGTGACTCCCTGTCCTTGTCCACCAGCGGGGCCACACCCAGCCACGATGTCACTCACATGTGTCTCTGAGTCCCCGGGCCTGCACGGGAGAGGTCGCATAAATCCTGAATACACTGAGCGAGCGGCGAGCCCGTGACCCCGAATGTCTCAGGGGCAGCATGTGGCTGCACGGGGAGGGTCCGTGGGACTCTGCAGGGGAGGGGGCAGGCGTGCAGCCCGGATGCCTCGGGACGGGGTGGCTCTGACGGCCTCAGACGTGCTTTTCCTCACGGGCAGGATGCCTTGCAGCTGGTGCAAGGGGCTCGGCCCCCCGCCCCAGCTCAGCGGCCCATCTCTGCCTCGCGGCACTCTGAAAGCCCGCTGGTGCTCTGGGGGTGAGGCTATAGGTTTGGCAGTTTCCTCCCTCTTTTTCTGCTTCTCTGGGTTTCCCACATTTTCCATAATATTTGCACAATCTTGAAAGCTAATTTTTTTTTTTTTGGTCTTTTTTTGCCTTATCTAGGGCTGCACCCGCAGCATATGAAGGTTCCCAGGCTAGGGGTCTAACAGGAGCTGTAGCTGCCGGCCTTCGCTGCAGCCACAGCAACGCGGGATCCAAGCCGCGTCTGCAACCTACACCACAGCTCACGGCAACGCCGGATCCTTAACCCACTGAGCAAGGCCAGGGATCGAACCTGCAACCTCATGGTTCCTAGTCGGATTCGTTAACCACTGAGCCACGACGGGAACTCCTACATGTATACATTCTTTTTTCTCACATTATCCTGCTCCATCATAAGTGACTAGATAGAGCGCGAGGGCTGCACAGCGGAATCTCACTGTTTATCCATTGAAAGCTAATTTTTAAATGTCTGCAGTAATTCTGAAGAACCCACGTCCACGTATCCACGTTGCCAGCCCCGTTCGTGAAGGGTCCGCCCGATCCCACCCTCCACACACCCTGCGGGATGCACCCATCTGAACCGCACCCACCCC